>CAXIVR010000003.1:94260145-94602645 GCA_964035755.1 Teleogryllus oceanicus
TTGTGGCTTGTGCATTGGGAACAGGCCTTGTATCTTACACCAATCTGATCCATAGAGACAAACGGAATTAAAAATTCTCTTGTTTCTTTGAAATTGTACTGTGATTGTACCAAATTCTAGATTTTTTTGCTAATTTGCGTTTAATTGCTAATCAAATTGTTAATTCGCGAATATTATTTCATCATCATTATTACTTGATGTGTTTGAAACTAGTTTAATATTTGAACTTTCAAGAAATAATGATTAAGAAGAACATAGCGTTTTAGTCCAGAAATACAAGTTGTTGATTTTATTTATCTGAAAATATGAATTAAGTAAATTATTTGTAATATATATATATATATATATATATATATATATATATATATATATATATATATATATAGGTATAAAAGAAGGCTGTTCTTTTAACCTCCGATTGAGCAGTTAGACAATAAGAAAGGAGGATTTTGAAATGTGCAACGTATTCCCACCCATCGCTCTCACCTTCATTTTTACTACTTTAACTAACGCCACATCGCCAATTTGAGTTGAACTGTATGCACATGAAGATGGCTGGTATGATTGACACCCCGCCAAGTGCAAGCTAAGCGATATCATTCACTTTATTCAAGAAACTAACAGTGCAACAGAAGTTTACCGAAGAAAGAGCCGAGTATACGGTTTAAACTTCAAAGAAAATGAAGAGGAATGCTGGCTTCTGGAGATGTCCTCAATTATGACAATTCCCGCTCTCACAATGTAGCTATAAAGAGCGACTGAGAGGAGAGAGAGAATAAAGAGAAACTGCTTGAGGAGCAAACTTAACTTCAAGTGATTTTCATCTTTTTCTCGAATTGAAGAATTGGCTAGAAGGCCACAGCTTCCAGACCAATATGAATCTTCAAAGCAAAGTTCAGGCCCATCTCACATCAGCCAGCAACGTTCTTCGAAGAGGACAATTAAGTCAGAAATTAAAAAAAGCACCCAATTTACACAATTCAATTGCTATATTATTTCTGTGTCAATTTTTCTTTGCGAACAAATATAATCATTTCTTTTGTAAATAATAAACTATTTAATCAAAAGAAACGGAGTTTTATATGTTTCTGAAATGTACATTTTTACACAGAAAGCCTTTTTGCAAATCAACTTTTGAGTGTTTATTGCCGCTCAGACATTCGAATTCTCGAATGAGTTTATTAGACAAAATATACTTAAAATTGACGAAAAAACTTATTTTCGAAGTTTCGTTATTTCTTCCCTATATACCACATATCTGTATATTACGTAACCCAATTAATTCAATACGGTTATGATGCATTCAAAGCAACAGCGTAGTTCCAAAGGCAAAGGCAATACGAGATCATCAAAAGTTAATGGCAATGAGGATGATCTAGCTCATATTGTGAAAAATTTATTGTAAAACTGCGGAAGGTATTAAGACACATCAAGTCTGATCAATAAAATTCTTCCATCTTCTCCTCTGTCTCCCTTGGTTCCTCCAGCTGTCAAAAAATGTACTTTGGGCGACGATAGATGGCAGCTGGCAAGAGGATGGGGCCATATCGTAAAGCCAGTCCACAACACGGAAATTAGAAAACTTTACTACAGGAAAGTATGTGCCATTCTGTAGCACCACTAGTTCATATTTGATCGAAGACTCGAAGAGGATGTTGATGAGGACTGTTTTGTTTCGTACGTTGAACTCCCCGAGTGATGTTGAAGCGGAAATCATTCTACTTGGCTGCCAAATGGTTGCTCATCACATTTAGCGAGGAGACTCGCATCTGAAGAGATGGAATGACAGGGACAAATGGAGTGCCAACTACTGTGACTCTTGAACTCTGTTTTGAGGGGCACATAGCCAACTTCATGTCGAGACCACGAGAAACATCATCTGATGCCTTCTTAAAAGCATGGTGATAAATTTTCCTCATTGTCCTTGAGTTGTATGTTTAGCTTATATAATATGCAATGAACTGTACGCCCGTACTCCTGAACGTCAGGGATTTGCGATGCATGTGATTTCGAAAAAGGCATGAATTTTAGTCGTTCTGACAGTGAATTACATATTTTTACGTATTTCAATATTTTTTATTCTGAACTTAGTGCAATGTTCTACTACTGTGTATACTTGTACTAATATGTACTTAATAATAGTAATTTCCACGATTTTCAGGGAAATCGATTTTTCTTTAAATTTCATTCCAGGCGCTTTAATATAAATCAATTACTGTTAATAATCATTCTATTAATATAATTAATAGAACATTTCAGTGATATTGAAAGTTTGGTTGTGACATTGGCCCTTTTTTCATATTAAACGTGCTGGCAAATGGAAGAAAGAATCCTTTTTGAAACGCTTTACCGAAAAGTGTCATATGAGCTGACATTTAATATTCCATTTGCAGATTTTTCTTTTGAAAATGTCTCATTTACTGGTAAATTTAATTTGCTGATTTTTGAACAAGTTTCCTTTGTAAAAGATGAATACTCTAACAATCCATTCAATATTATTCCCCACTCCTGTATATTGAGGGATTTCAATGTCAATGTCAACGCAATCTAGTACTATATCAAATGAATATTCCGTTTCTTTCATTTCCGATTTATTCTATTTTGCTTGTTCTCGAAATATACATTTATATGATAGTAAGATTTTTTCGTGTACGTATCTTTGCATTTACTGGACAAAAAGTACGACAAATTATCAACTTTCTTACATCAGGATTCCAAACTTTTAAAAGTTAGAAGTTTGCAAGGAATGCATATTTTTCTTTCGCTCTTGCGTAACACGTGAACTAAAGAAAAAAATCACTCATAAAACAAAAATCTGAGAAACTTCAACGAAACGAAGACTACTTTGCATTGTTTCTGACATATCATGCGAACTGCGCGTGTTATTGGGTCATGGCCATGTAATTAGAGGGCAGAGGTCTACTATTTCTACAGGCGTCTTTCTTCTCACAAATACATCGTTCCATTTTTTAAATTCATTCTTACAAATACAGTAATTTTAAAATAATACTTAATTTTGTGTAATTTTGTAATATGAGAGCACATCTTATCTACTATATTGATTACAATTAATTGAGAGATAACAATGAAAACTATTTAAGGCATATTAAACTTAGAATCGGCTAAAACAAAAAAACATGTCAGAAACATGTTGTTTTCCTTGCGGCAGAAGCCTTCTATACTCTCTTACATGGAAAGAGTTGCATGCAGCAAGCCACTTGGAATGAATACGATACATTGTGTTATATTGTATAGTTCAATACTGTATTGTACAAAATATCTGCAAACAGAATACTTGTGAGAAAGATAATTTTAAAGTATAGATGACAGACACGCTTCATATGAAGAACAACACATAAAGAGAAAGTTATAAGTAGGCAACGGCTTTTCATGTAAATACATATTTTTACCGGAATACGATACCTGCTTTCAGTAATATTTTTGAGAGATTACTAGACATTCTGAATAAATTAGTACCAATTTTATTTTACATATTTCTAAATATTTTGATATACATACAAATTTTAAATATTTTACTTATTGTTACATATTTCGTTACATTTTACTATATTTATAGATCGAAACGGAAAATTTCAGATGCGAGTTTGTAATATAAGTTACTGAAATCATCTATCTGACAAAGCGATGTTATGCTATTGCGCTGCAATTACCACGGGACTTTCACCAAGAATTGTGAAACATTCACCCCGTCTGCTTCTTAGAAACCGTGTACCTGGAATCAACGATGACGGATGAAACAGAAGTAATTTCAACTTCATGCTTGCTCATGGTTTTTTGAGGCCATGCATTCGTCGATCGAAAAGTAACAAATATTTTTTTACAGATCATTGTTTTTCGCGATTGGGGGGGGGAAGGGGGGCTCCATCTTCGACCACACGGAAGTACTATTCCCTCGGGCACTGGCTCCTCGTAAAAAGATTGTTTATACTAAAAACGTATTTTATATTTCGATTAAAAATCATGTATGGTGAAGACCAGAGTCACGAATTTCTTATGTAGTGGTAGAACTTTCATTCAGCCGCTCCGAATCCATTTTAAGGTTCGATCGGCGACGTTCTGTCCGCGGAAAACGCTCGTGTAGGTTAATTTCATATACTCTTAATACATTTTTATTTTACTTTCTTTCTATTTTTTCTTACATATTTTGAAAAAATGAAGTGTGTGTTTATATATATATATATATATATATATATATATATATATATATATGCTTTTTTATTACAATAAATTCTGTTCCCTAGTTATAAGCAATCAGTTTAAGAAAGAAATAGATTTCTTAACGTTAAATGAATATTAAATGTAAAGTTAGATGAAGATTTAAAAAAATAATGAATAAATTTGATCTTTTAATCAGGAATGTTTAAAAATGTCATATATTTTTTTAAATAGTCGTATTGTATAAGTAACTACAATAGAAGTGGACTTATTTTAAATAGATTGAATAACATTTTTATGTGCACATGCAATAAAATTGAATCGGTGATTTGAAAAGGAAAATAAGTCCTTGTTACATAGTTCTGAGAAAAAAAGAAGAAAAAACTTAACAACATTCACAGTTGGCACCTAGGACATTTATATTTCACACAAAAGTTGTAGAACTAGTCGTTATTAATTGCTTGGGCCACTCTGTAACTTCAAATTGGCATTTCTGCGATGTACAGAACATTGTTTATACCTTGGACTTATTTCCTTTATAAAGTAATTATGAGATATTTTTAAAAAGTATTTGTTTATTTTTGGACTTATGAAACAATATAATCATAGAATAAACATATAATGATGTGAATTAACATATTGTGCCACATAGACGTGAAAACTACTCTTATTAAATTAATAATCGATTTCCCTCTGTGTCTGTAACTATGTCAAAACTTTCTGGTAGAAATGGAGATATTCCTGTGGGATTTATTTTACTATTTTTTGAACATCAGTTATTTTCTTTCCGTTGATTGGAAGAATAGCTGAGCCATAAACTTTCTTGAAAGGTAAATCTGGATGTACCTTCCCTTTTGCCATCATGAATGATAAGCCTTGATAACTTGATAATCCTATCGATATATTACTCACGTGCCACGAAGTAACCAAAATATTCTCTATCACACATTAGCTGCTCTATTTGGAAAGATTCACACCAGGCTGATTATGAGGACTGCTAGGACGAGCAAGAGATTTGGTTGTCTTCTTAAAATAGTTCGACCACCAGGTTTGGTAGTCTATGTTCTCAGTGTCTACTGCTGTCATAAAGCATTTAGGCGTTTCCTAGTTAGTAATACTAGTTCTTCTGTGTGAGGATCAGAAACTAGTCCTGGACTTCTTTCTCTTTTCGAGACATTATAATTTTTAGTTTGCAACAGAACACACACTTTAAGGTGGACAAGTCTCATTTATACACTTATCTATAGCTTGAAGAATAACAAAGAAAATATATATCTCAAATCTTTTTACGAAAAAAAGTGGACTTATTTCCCTTTCAAAATCACACATTCAAATTATGAACGTGTTGGTGTAACTCAGTAATTCACTTAAATCGTAATTATCTTTTCAAATATTAAAACTAACTGTGTAAGTGCGGATGAACAAGTATTTTAAAATCAGGAACCAAGTGTCGAAGTGGGCGGTTTTGAGAGGCACATAACGACTGCAAATTAGGAAACCTTCTGGGCAGCGCATTGAAGAGTTTGAGAGGAAGTTTAAAGTAAGAATGTCGTTAATAAATTACACGGTTGGGAATATATTTCGAATAAATTCTCTTTATTTTTCAAAATTGATATTGGAGTAGACAGGAAGGGTTGCCTGCATCTTAGTATTCACGCTTAGTATTATGATGCCTCCCTCAATAATTGTTCTCTTCCGAGAGCCATGGCTCAATACTAACAATTTGTTTGTGTCTTTTCAACTTAAAAGTTTTCCGCGCCCTGCTTATTTATGTTTGTTTGTTTGTTTGTATTAGGTTGTTTTTCAATTTCTAAAGGAAATTTATTCTGAAAATTATTCCATATTGAAAATAATAAAAAAAATAAAAGCAGTGCTTCAAGGTCAGCAGACACAACTCCCCCGCAGCAGGGCAAGAGTTGAAGCAGAAACAGGAACTGAAGCGGGGAGTGCAGGGTAGGACGAGCGGGGGAGGGGTGAGGGTATGGCAGGGCGGGCGGTACGTGACGGGAACGGGAGCGGGAGCGTGGTGGGAGGGGAGAGGGTGAGAGAGGGGAGAGGGTCGGACATGTGCGGGTGGACCGTGGCGGGAGCGGGGCGAGAGAGGGGAGAGGGCGGGGCATGTGCGGGCCGAGCGTGGCGGGAGCGTGGCGGGAGCGTGGCGGGAGCGTGGCGGGAGCGTGGCGGGAGCGTGGCGGGAGCGTGGCGGGAGCGTGGCGGGAGCGTGGCGGGAGCGTGGCGGGAGCGTGGTGGAAGCAGGGTGGGTGCGGGGTCAGCCTTCGGCGCCGGGCCGGGCGCGCAGCTCACCTCGTGGAGTGCGCGTGTCGGGCAGCGTCATCCACAGCGGGAACACGATGGGCGCCACCAGCAAGTAGGTGAGCCGCTTGCGCGCCGTGTTGGGCCACGACATGTCCAGCGCTTCGTTGGCGTCCTCCTCCTCGTCCGGGTCCAGCTGCGACACACACCAACGACACATGCGGACACGGCGACTTGGCCAGGACACGCCTCTCCCCTCCAAGTACATTCAAATTCAAGGCACGTTTTAAATGAATTGCAATTTAGGAGAAGCATATCCATCTAAGGGGATCAATTTACTCTGGCAGGCTCCTTAAGACTTCTGTCTCTCTCTCTCTCTCTCTCTCTCTCTCTCTCTCTCTCTCTTTTCAACGCAAATTCTATGCAAGTTTTACGAAATGCGCTACGCTCGCAGTACATGCATCGTCGTCACATGTGCTCGCATTTATGTACGGTGTCATAAATACTACAGAGAAGTTCTTATTTTGAGCGTTTTTACTGTTCTGACAAATATATGTATTGTAAAGCAATAATTCTGATTACAAGTTTATTCTTTAATTACTTAATGTCATTACTTAATGTCACACTGACATTAAGTAATTAAAGAATAAACTTGTAATTGTTACACAAGGGTAACTTGTTACACAAGGGTAACTTGTTACACAAGGGTAAACTTGTTGCACAAGAGTAAGTCAATGAGTATTTGCGGTTTTGTCCTTTTGTCTATAAGTTGACTGAACACCTTTGTTCATTACCAGCTTTAAAGTAAAATTTTCATTTTGTTTGTAGTAAGTTTCAGCATTATTACCTAATGTTCTCTTGTTGTTGCGACATTAATTTGGCTGTTCCATTCTCCGTTTGCACAAAGAAAAAATCAGGGTTTCGTAATCCGTTTTTCTGTGATCTAAATGTGTACCAAAATATGCAATCCTTCGAAGTCTTTCAACCATTGTCAGTGCAATATTTTTTCTTGGAGAAGAGTTTACCGGTGGATTTAGCCATTCAAAAGCTGTCAAACAAACATGCAGGATGAGAAAAGAGCAAGATGTTTAGAATCATCCACTATTGATCCCAATATTGAACATGTTAGGGCCCTGATTATGAATAACCGATGGGTGACTATTGATGAAGTGGCACATTAATCAGTTTTTATTAATGCCTTGATGGATTGTCGAAAAACTTTCTTTTGTTGCAAGACAATGCGCATCTAAATTTCGCTGCTAAAGTTCTTCAAAATCTAAATCTCGAAGTGTCAGAATATCCCAGTTACAATGTGAAGAATAAAAACAAATATTTAAACCAACCAAACGTATGTGTTGAAACTTGTGCGTAACTGTAAACAACTAGCAATCACTACTACCCTATGTTGTTGCTACCCCCATTCACAGCAAAGCCTGTTGGCTCATTTAACCTCTACAATGGTTAAAGCCACTAATTGAGGTTGCTGGGGGCCAGAGGCCATTTAAGGCTCGAGGCAAATTTTCGATTCGAGATAATTATCTGGGTCGAATAAACCTCTTGAATTGCATTGAATCTAAATTGACTTCATTTTCCAAGGCAGAACAATTTTCAGACCTATTCTTCCGAATACTCGATTTGAAACTGATTCACGATGAAAATAATCACTTAACAAGACATAACTAAATGGTTTAGTATCTGCAATTTTCGACCTTATACCATACATTTACGCGTTCGTATCCTACATTAACCTATATATTTGACATTAAAAGAGCGCGTGAATATGAATTAAGCGAATTTTTTTCCGACATGAGAATACAGAGAGATTACTATGAGAAGGGACCGATTTGACAACTACTGCTAGACCACTGCTGACAATATAACTGCAAGTTACGTCCATGCACTCATTTTTTCAGTGCGTTCGTTTATGGTTATCTCATTTGTAAATGGCTTCATCACTATCTCTTGCAATGTCATGATGGCCGACCTGTCAAAGTGGTCCCTCCTTGGAGTAATTCCTCTTTTTTTGTAGATACTGTTAAAAGCATCAGAATCCAACCATGTCCGTTTTTTTATTCCTTTTCATTTTCTCCCCTGTCTTGTTAATAAAGATAAAGAATGAGTCAATGAGAGTGAAACTAATTTTTGTTCTTATTGCTATATGCAATTGCAGTGAGATTCTTTGAAAGAACTTACAAGTACGGTCAGAAATGAAAAGATAATCTTGTAGATTATCCATATAGGTCATATTTCTACAGAAATAGTTGCTTTTTTTATAAAACAAACGAATTCTGAGCTAATGAGCTTAATACATAGGAAGTATTTCACTTAAGCTCATAACTATTTTCGAATTAAAATATCTGTATTTAATTACAGATGCTTATATTATTCTATCTCCGTCGACGATACTCCTAGATATTGTATGATCTTCAACTAGATAATTTAAATTGAGGTATTATTGAAAGGGAATTATCGTGTGTGCAAGGATGCCCATACTTCACGCCACACCACGCGTATCCTTAAACAAATTGACAGACTCACGCGTCCGCGTGTTGCGAACGCTCGCTTTTCGCGCTAACAGTGTGGTTTGTGGTGTGATGTTGTGGCCTCGCGACGCTACAGTAGGGGTTCCACGTGTTAACCGGTCGCCCGCGGCGGTGTGCCTCGTCCCCGGATGTCCCCACTCCTCTTCCATTCCGCTGCCGGTGGCTGATTGATTGATTGATTTTTGCGTGTTTCCGGGCGCGTCAACTGCTTTGGTCATTAGTCCCGTTAGTTTAGTGTATGTTTTTTCTCGGAGGATGGCAGTGATCTTTCTCCGCTGAACGGCGAGATCCGGCGCCGACCTACCGTCGGCTAGTGGGGTTCGCCCCTAACCAGGACTCTCCCACCAGCGGGGCACCGCCCCAGCCGGGACAAGCTCGAAACTGCCGACCGGTCTCCCGGAATATGTGGTAGTGTAGTGCATGTTAGTGTAAGTGTGTGTGTAAGGGGAGAGGATAGGACAAGGAAGAGGAAGGACAGATCGCGCGGTCCGTGGCCCGTTTGGCAAGGTACTGCTCCGGCATTCGCCTAGTGTTGATCGGAGAAACTTCGGAAAACTACCGATCAGAGCAGCCGGCCGCTAGAATTCTCCTCCAGACAGCGACTGAATTCGACCTGAATTCTAGCTGAAAAGCTAGTGTCGAAAATCCTGCCGCCGTCAGGACTCGAACATAGGACTTCTCAGTCAGAGGCGCTGCAGTGGCATCAGTTGATGCACTGAGCTACGGCTCCCGGTGCTGCCGGTGGTGCTGCACAGGGCCTTGTCGAAACTCGCTTCCATTTAACTTCTAGCTACACTCGCTGCCCATCAAACACGAAGCGTGCTAGATTTTAAACTGCAGAATTCAGTGTTCCAATTACATTGGAACCTCTACAGCATCGATAACTCGAATTTTACAATAATGCGAATGTTTCTATTCCCTTTTCACTACACTCGCTTTTCACTACACTCAATTTTCGGCTACCCCAACACTGAGAAATCGGATGAATCCGTAAGATGAACTATTTTCGAGGCGCGTCCAGGTAGTAAGTTTCCCTAGGTCGTCAAGAAAAGAAAACAATTTCATGGGAAAAATTTACGGATCCGGACTGTAGGACACGGCTCGGCTCCGATCTTCTGCAGCAGATCTCCTGGAAGGTCCATGCACCCTATAGTGTGGATCTCACCCCAACGACTTCCAACTTTTCTTGTACCTCGTGAAACACATAACCGGTGAGAATTTGGCTTATCACCGACACGCAGAGTTGCAGATGGTTGTCAAACACTAGTACCTATTCGAGGCGACAGACACAAATGCGCACAAATGTTGATTCCACGGAATGACAAAGACCTAAATTCTATTAGTGATTATGTGAAATTAGTGGTACTGAAACAGCACATATTCTCTCTCGCACTTAGTAACGGTTACGTAGTATTATTATACAGCAGTTTCGTCAAAATACACATCAGTCATCATTTCTTGTAAAACTTATTACAAATAGTAAAACATAAGTGCTAATTGCACTGTTTAATATGACGTAAAGGTCATATTGGTGTATTCTTTTGTTTTTTCAAACATTACATAAATGTAATTTTTTTAATATTTCTCACGCCGTTAATATGCAAATTTCTATCATTTTGTATGCATTATTATATTTGAGAGTGGTAAGGCTTCAAATGACTTTAAATGAAGTTTTTCGAAAACTCAATTGATTCCTGTGAAAAGAGCTTCAAATTTCGCATTTGCAGTAATACTTAATCGCCATTTTCTTTAAAACGGCTTCAAATTTCTCAATGAAAATTGCTATTTAGGACGAGGATTTACTCTTCTTTAATATTCTTGAAGTAAAAATTTCTGTTTAACTATTAGGAAACCGAAAAATATAGAATATGTGGAAAAAAAAGTAGTTTGGGCGGCGATAAATGGTAGCGGGCAAGCCCATATAGCCAGTAAGCCAAGGAAATTAAAATACTTTACTACGAGAAAGTTTGTGCCATTCTGTTGCACCTCTAGTTTTTTTAATGAAATGTGTTTATCAAAAATAGATCTTCAAATAAGGTGATGTTGAATTTTACGAATATATGGGTATTTTTGTGTAATTTGGCGACCAAAATCGTCGATCGCTCCCAATTTACTGCTTAACGTAAAGTGAATAGTGATGCTAAGCAGTTGGATGTATGTTAGAATACGTATGTTGGAATCGTCTCCTCTATTATTTCAGTAGTAAACATACCTTTTGCGACTCTTATAGGTATCTTCTTTATAATCTTTATAAATGAGGTCTCTAAGGAAAGAGAATTTCACGGAGACGTGAGAAATTGCATTTTGAGTTTAAAAATTCGAAGAATTTGTTGAAAAAAAAAACTCTATAAATATACATATCAAATGCAACCCGCAACACTCAGAGCATTGTCAATATCTACATAGTTAAATTACTCCTAAAAGAAGCCTTGTAGGGCCTACAAAAACTTGAAATATTGAGGCCGAGGGCTCCAAGAAACGATTTTCACACCGTAATCTACAGGATAAGATACTTTTGGACATTTTATTACATTTCTGCTGATCCGGTGTTTATCCATATTATCCAATACCAACTGTATTACGCGGAGGCGATCTTTGTGACGTCACGATGAGAAGACTTTGATTTCTCTATCTTATATGTATGCTTTCTATGTACTCCGTGGTTTGCGCCTACTGAGGTGTATTTGTATAATAATTCATTCAAGATTATGCATTAATGCAAGATTATTTGTTGCGAGAGCATTTAGGTTTATTTTCATAATCATTAATTCAAGATTATGAAAATAAATGTACATGCTCTCGTAGAAAATATCCGAAGTGTTAATAGTTGCTTGATACCGATGAAGATTGCTTTTTATGTATAAAGTGCAACCTTTTTATAAGTATTGCATTGTTTCTGTGAAAAGTTTAACCTCTTGCTCAGGTATGCATACATACAGTACTCATACACTTGCTATGGTACCACATGATATCTACTAACCACTAAACGCTCATTTTATTCTTATTCAATTTTTTTGTCCGTTTTTATCACTAACCCCTCAAATTTTAAACTAAGCTAATTTAAGTCAATACAGTACATTCATGGAGAGGGCTGTTCCAGAGGGAAAATAGTCTTTTTGAAAACATGAATTAAAAATGAAATTTTATGAAAGCAAAGGCCTATATTTCTTTCATTCACAATATTGTTTATTTTTTATGGTGTAGTTGAGTTTAAGAGCCTAACATAAGTAATGTAAGATAAATAATTGTTTTACGTTCCTTACTCGATCTCATTTCTTTGATGGTGGGTGCACTTCACATTGATAAAAGGGAAATTTGCTGCAAGTACTGATGCAAAATGCTATGATGCAAAGTCACGAAAGGAGCTACAAAGTACTACGGAACGCCCGAGACTAAGGAAGGAAAATCTCCACGAAATTGCCAGAGTATTCTGCGTGTGAATCCAAAGATAAGGCAGAAGGCTCAAGAAAATTTGAGAAACGCATTATTATAGAGCTTTGAAACTATGATGGAAAGTGAGATCTTACATCCTTTGATGTTCTTGGTCAAAAAGAAGAAAGAAACAATCTTGGAAAATAATGCACGATTGTTTACAGTGAAGAGAGATGTCTGTGTAATGTTAGAATTGTATTCTGTTTTAGTATTTTCTTTAACAGCAGTGATTCGGTGAAATTTTAAAGTCAGCGTGTTCAGTCATGATATTGTATTGAAAAAAGCTGGGAAATAATATTTATCCTAGAGAGATTAGTAATTTCAACAAGTTAATTTATATAATGGGTAAGTTGAAGCTTCGCAAGAAAACTAGGACTATTCTCGTAGTACATAGTCTTTTGAGCTGGTTAATAAAAGATCTAGATGTTAGATGCAAGCAACTTAAAAAAGATGGACAAATAGTTGGTGCAGCTATAAAGTCCAGATGCTGCTTTTAGTTTATATTATACAAATCCTCTCGTACATTATTTCAGTAGAACAGATGAATTTTGCGCATGCGCAATCGAACTTCATAAATGAGATCTCTAAAGAAAGAGAACTTCACAGAGACGTGACGATTTGCACTTTGACTTCCAAAATGTGAAGGATTTGTTGAATAAGTGAATCTAAATATACATGTCAAATGCATCATGCAACACTCGGGTAGCTTTATTAAAATCTATTTAGTTGAATAACTCCAGGACGAAGCATTGTAGGGCCTTAAAATCTGAAAGTTTGAATTCGAAGACCACAAAGAAACGTTCCTCGCACCGCAATCAATAAGACGAGAGCGCAATCAATAAGACGATGCATTTTGTTGGTCCCGCGCTTCTCCATACTACTTCACCTCTTCAGAGGCGTGCAGAATCTGCAACTGTGTGTGAAATGAAACTAATTACTTGATATTCTAGGCGATTAAATTGAACGTTACCTTTTAATTTAATCGGTACCTTTCAGTTCCGTAATAAAGTAAAATAATATTCCAAAGAGTAGGGTTATGCATGCCTGATTCTGTATTTTCACATGGACAACTTTAAGAAGCTTTTTCGAGCGTAAACAGCTTTTCTAATGTTTTTGACTATCAAGGAAAGCGAAAAGCTAACTGTCAAGGAAGACTGTATAATTACTTTAAATGTTTTTAAGGAAGTGTTGTGAATTGTTTCAAGAACATGTCTATAATACTGATTAACCCTTTATTTACATTTTAAATTAACTTTTAAATTTTTTAAACAAATAAACACGTTTCATTCACAACTTACTCTCTTAATATGGAAAAAGAAATATAGGGAAAAAGGTGAAATTTAACATGCCAGAGTTCGTGCACGGGTACACTAAATTGTATATTATTTCATATTTCTTTGTTCGTTTCTTCTTCCAGATTTTGTTATAAGTTTGAAAATTAATCATTTAGAAATTATTTAAATTATATTTTTAATTGCGTCCTTTAATTGAGTTAAATATGAAAACGAATAAATGATTTTACGCGAATAATACTCAAATTTTCGAAAAAATGTACATGATCTTATTTCAAAGTGTATCTTTATGAAACAGATCTCATTAAGGGAAAAATCTACATCTGTAATGTTTTCCTATAGGAAAACTCCGAAAAAATTTTGAACTTTAGTAATTTTCGAAATATCAGGGTTTTTAACGAACATGAGACCTGTACCATTCTCTTAAACGTCCTTCAACAACACCAACAAAACGTAATCAAAAACGATGACGCCATCTTTGGAAAATTTTGAATGTGTCCCTGGGGCGTCATGTAAAGTACCCCCACAAAATTAAAATATGGATTTCGAATTCAAGGGACCGCGACATCAGCTAGATCGTTTAGGATATTATCAATTTTGGAGAAAATCGGCTCAGCTGCTTGCGTTGTTCATAGACGGATAGACAGACGTTTTACCGTCATTCGATTTTTCGGTATCAAGAACCAACAAAACTGGCCACATCACGTGACAGAATTTTTTTTTTAAATTTAGTAACTGGATTTATCGACTTTTTCATTACCAGGGCCCTGTGATAAGAGGTTTTTTGTAGAAAATTCGCCGTCTTTCGCAAAGGATTACATAACTTTCTACTCTGTAGCGATAAAGTAACAATGGACAAATTTCACATATCAATTGAACATCCGGAACTAAAGGCCATCCAATATATTGCATTATGAATGCTTTTGATACCATTACCTTATGCATATCTGTATGTTCTTCCCGACTGTAATAAAGTTGAATTGTAACATTGTAACATTAACACTAAGTCAATAAATGTCCCTTGTTACCTTTCCCATCACGCCGCCGTTCAACAATGAACATCTCAAATATTCATCGCTTCAATAATGCCGCGTTCGGTGTCAATATTGAATTCTTTCATATTATATTTAAATCATATTTTAAAGAGATAAACCTAATTTGGATAATTTCAATTAAAGTTATTAACATATTGACGCTAAAAGACGCAATGGCCTTATTGTATATTGACACCGCTGCGAATGTAGCGGAAGAAATTTGAATTAACATTTATTTTTTTTTTTACTTTTTACTTTTTGGAAATACAGAGAGCGCCGATAAAGGACCAGTAAACAAAACACACCTGTAAAAATTGAATAAATAAAATGTTTAATCAAATCTTCTAATATTCGTTAACTCGAAGCAGAAGAGATTTCTTTCGTTAATCACAGTGAGATATATACGAATTACAAGTACATCTCACGTTGCCTGGTAATCTTCTACATAATGGAACGTTCATATCGCATATTTAGATTAGAAGATCTTTTGCCTCAAAAGCCTCTTGCAAAGCTAACATTCAAACCGTCACTGGGTGAGTGAGTATACATTTTGATAGAGTGCGAGATAATAACCCACTAGCCGTTTAATGGCGTGCCGTATCTGATAAAAGCGATATACCTATGCTAATTTTAATCTTAATTAAAGATCGTGCTGATGGACGCCATTAATGCGGAAGTGGGTCCAATTAGACGTAACAACGAGTGTACGCGTTCCATAGCAGGCCGACTGATGAACGCTGAAAAACGGATCCCTTTATGATTCAACCATTCGTCAATAACACCTTAACATCTCTACATAAATTTGCTTATTTACAAAACTAAAAATGGCCTCTCAGACACGATCATTCGAATGCGCATGTACGATGTGCATTGTCAGATTCAAAAAGACAATAAATCAGGAGAAGAATGACAAATTTGCTCATAAGACAAAAATTCTCGAATATGTGATATGTTTTTGTAAACAAATATTATTTAAATAAATGCAGCTTAATAAATAAATAATGATGATTTATAATTTTTATAAAACATGAGATTTTGATAAGTTAAGTGTTACACGGAATAAAAGAAAACCATTTTAAATAAAAAAATGACGTTACGTAGTCAACCCGAAACAACAATAAAAGCTGCTTTTTAAGAAAATATTAGAATCATTTTTTAATATATCAAAATTATGTGTAGTTTTTGTGGTACAATCATATAAATAGAATATTCTATTAAGTTACACGTGCATGAATAGAATCTCTATTATATAAAAGTGAAATTCTATACATTCGCGTGTGACACAAAAATATGTGTTTGATCCCAAATTTGACACGAAGACTTTTGGGTGTTCAAGAATAAAAAATAGTGTAGTTGCGATTCAAAGTGTTTCCCCAAAATGTGCTTAAAGATAATACAAAATTGCTTTCAAGTGTACCAAATTTAACAAAGCAACAAATATTGAATAGATGTTGCGGTAGATGTGAGCTCTTGAATAATTGAAAATTAAAATGATTCGTTAAATAAACTAATATTGAAACAATAAGCATTATCTGTAATATTTACTAATATTATAATATTATTTCAACTTCGTTCTTTTGTGTAATTTATGAAAAATTAAAAGATAGGATGAAACTAATTAAAATTGGAAAATTAATTTATTAAAAAATTATACAATAGTTTTTAAAGATCTAATTTTGAAGAAACGATTTCATTCAGAAGAAAGATCTTCAATATTGTAATTCAAGGAAGATAAAGAAATGTAAACATTTTCAATTTACAAAGATTTAGAGATTGAACGGAACCAAGACCAGCTCCATTTTATTGGCGTACTTTTAAAAAAGAATAGAAAATATCGTTGGAGGTTCATTACAGTACTCTAAAAACAAAAAACAAAATGTGTATACATTTCTAATTCAAAAGGCAGCATCATCAGCAAAATCAATCGAGGAATATAAATTTTGGTGAAAATTCTTGTTTTGACACTAATGTTATTCGTAGACGGAAGGAGAGCGGAAGGACGGACGGACAAAGAGACGTTTGGCCGTAAATCAACTTTTCGCCATAAAGGACTCACAAAATGTGAATGCTGATCAAAGAATTTTTTAGAGAAAATAATTCACTACCTAGAGAAACAAAAATTACCCACTTGATATCATTGACCTTCAATACGAGTTTGTCGAAAAATTGCCGTTTTTCGTCGCAGCAGTACATTACTTTCTCTATACTACGAAAATAGTATGCGAAAGTAATTGGAGGTGCTACAACAGCACATATTTTCTCGCACTCAGTAATGGTTACGTCATACTATTTCTCCACGACCACTTAGTAATATACGTATTTCTGCTGTATATTTAATCGTCAATGACATCGATTACACACCCCGTGAATCGGAATCCACGACCTGTCGACCAATCATATTCCTACAATTTTGTGAATCCACGGGCAAAATTGCATTCTCTTCGCAATTCGCGCTTCTTTTGAACCGCGGTAGACGAATGATTTCGCAGTTTCGTGTACGTAACCCTAGACATCGTTGTACTCATATTTCTCGTTACATTTCGCATTGATCATTGAACAGAAAATAAATCTTGAAGCCAGTGGCAGTGACAATAAAATTTGTTCTCCACCTGATATTCAGGAAATAGTGAATTCGACAACTCTACAATTATTGCCAGAAGAATCAAGGAAGTATTATGAACAATTATATACAACATTTATGGAGTGGAGAAAGAGTAATTGGGTGAATTCTTCTAGTGAGAACGTTTTCTTGGCTTACTTTACAAAACTTTCTCAACAGAATAATCCCTCAGTTTATGGAAGATTTACCCAATGTCAAGAAACACATAGTACATACACTGTTTGATATAGGTAATCCTTACACTTCAGTTTCCAATAAAACAAAATCCCTTCAAAATATATTCTGAATATTTCAAGGGTGTAGAGAAAGTATAGTCTTCTACTCGCGCATAATGGCTACTATTAACTCATAAATAGTACGACAGTCGCTACAACGTCACTCGTGTAAACATAAACTCGTGAATAATAGTCATCATTATGCGTTCGTTGAAGAATATACTATTATATCGTAATTTCTGTCCGAATGAACATATCTCAGTCATTTTTTTGTAAAACTCATTACAAATCGTAGAACCTTAGGTGAGAAAACGAAATATTTTCAAACAAAATCAACGCAAATGCGACAATTGAAACTGCGTTCCATACAGCTAAACCATTTTCCAACAATGAGACGGAATTCAGAGAACAACTGCCGTCTGGCGGGGCGGAATATCATTGTCGCATTCCAATCTGATATTGCCTGAAGAACAGCAAATGGGGAACGGGAAATTAAAAATTGAAAAATTACGCCCTACTATTCATATTCTTTTTAAATGTTCATGGCTTTTTTAAGAACTGATTATTTAGAATAGATTCGATTTAGCAAAACAACTATAGTTGAATGTGGCGTCGTCGAATTTAAACTTTCTTCGGTTATTTGACTTTTCTTCTTTTTTTTTTTTTTTTTTTTTTTTTCTTCGGTTCAGAGTTCTCCTTGTTCATTCTAGATGTCTTCTCAGCGTTGCGAAATAACCACTTTAGTTTTTCAATTATTTTGTGATATTGAGCACGATTTCTACCTTTGGCTTTTTTGAACTAAGGTAATGTAAATGTTTCATAAAAGTGACTTTGTTCGAAATGTTTTTATTTCAATTTGTCCTAGTACATATTTTTAAAATCAATTTGAAAACCACACGACGTTGTCGGCAAACACACAATTATCTGTTGCACCTCCGAGTCACTTGGCTTATCCAAATATCTCATATAAACAGTATGGTCTTCTCGATATTCTTTGAAAGCATTACGCAATCCCCGAGGCCCAGTCGCAGCGACCGGCTCGATGACACCGCTGGGCTCTTCTGGGAGACGTGCACCCACGGCCGTCTGATCCGCGCAATTCAATAGGCCCTCCACTTATTTAGTTCATTTTCCGTGAAAGGAAATCCTTCGTTTATGTATTCTTGAATTCTGTGTCTTATAAAACTTCGTGTACGTCTTCTTCTGCGTCTTTCTCTGCGTCTTTCCCATCACCTTGCCCTTCGTCTTGTCCTTCGCCTTGCCCTTTGACTTACCCTTTGCCTTGCCCTTCGTCGAGCCCTTCGTCTTGCTCTTCGCCTTGCCTTTCGTCTTGCCTTTCGTCTTTCTCTTCGTCTCTCCCTTCGTCTTGCCTTGCTTATTCTCTTTGTCTTTCTCTTCATCTACGTTGAAGAAAAATGCGTGACGAAAATGGAACCAGTACCACTTTATTTAATGTTCGTTGCTACACACGTGAAAAAAAAAAAATTTTCCTGAGAAAAAATTTTAAAATTTAAAAAGTTCCTATATTTGACGTCAAATTATACCAAAAATTGTCACATTTTAGAAAAATGAACAAGATATTGTTTGAAGATCAGTTTTTGATATATATATTTCGTTAAGAAAAAAATATCTTTATAATTGTAATTGTAGGAAGAAGCGAAAACAATTTTTAATTTTTGCAATTTTCGAACAATTAGGGATTTCAACGAAAATGAGATTTGTCCCATTCTTTTAAGCTTTCTTTACGCTATTTGTGGTCTTGCAAATGAGAAATGCATTATGCTCTTAAATGTCCTTTACCATCCAACAACAACATTTAATAAAAATTGAATTTTTTTTTTAAATTTTGAAAATGTCCCAGGAGCTTCATCTAAAGTACCCTCCAAAATTAAAATACGATATTCGCGAGGCCACAACATCAGCCAGATCTATTAAGGGATATCAATTGTGGAAAAAAACTTGGCCGAAGAGTTAAGCTGCCAGCGTTGTTCACAGATAGACGGACGGACAGATACGCGCACATACGGACTGATGTTTTGCCGTCAATCGATTTTCCGGTATCAAGGACTCAGAAAACTAGAATTCTGGTTACACCACGTGTTAGAATTTTTTCTGTTTATAGAAACTGTTTTTATCCATTTCTTCATAACCAGGGCCCGGCAAAAAAATGTCTGCGAAAATTCGCCGTTTTCCCCGCAGCTTTACATAACTTTTTCTCCACTGCGTAAGCGGTTGCGAGAAAGTAAAATTAGGAGAACGTGTGCGTTTTATGTTTCAAAAAAGATTTTTTTTAAATAAAAATTTGGTTTGAGAAGATTGAGGTTTTTGAATGGAGAAATGAGCCAGTAATCGTTTGAAACATGTATCCCTTTACAGGAAATGAGGTGGTTTTAAATTTCACGTGAAGCATTAAGTTTCTAAATTAAGGTGGATAGTAGGATTTCCTGCTATAGTTCACTACAACATATATCTACAGATCTTGCTAAATTTAATACATTTCAGTTACTTGTTCAGAAACATTTTTAAATTTCTGTTCACAGAATAGTGATTGATTGTATTGTTACAGAATTTGTAAACCTCCTTCATAGTATCATTAGTATTAAAGAATAAATACTGAACGACATGCAACAATATTTTGGGGGATTTTCAATTTTCCTTTTGAGGGCTTGTGTCTGTTCCACAATTCTTTAGTTTCTGCGTTGTAATCGCAAGGGGTCAGCTAGTATAGTCGTAAGTCGATTCTCTATTGTCCTGTCAATTTAAAAGTTTTCTGTTTCTTGCTTGACCTATGGCCGTCAGCAGCTGCGTACGATTAATACATTGGAAATAGTATATTTAAGTTTTTTGTAGGCAATATACTAGAACAGTAGATTTATTTATTTGAAAAGGATAATCGAATCTAATTAAACGCGGATCGAAGAATTCTCTGGCCAATTTTTGCTTTAAACGTTTCCGATGTCGGTGCTGTTTTCCAATGTTGAAGTGTGAGAAATTTTGCAGTAGAATTTTAAGAACAGAAGTGAGAAATGGACTGTGATGGGGTGACTTTGAGGTCTTGATGAAGCTGGTATAGCTTGGGATAAACTAGGGTGCTTTAGTTATTGTTCACAGGAATTGGTTTTGGAAAGTTTGCTTTTTGTGGAGATTGGTTTTGGAGGAGGTTTGGTTGAGGTTTGGTCGAGGCTGCATAGCATAGTATTCGATATATAGTGGACTGGTAGAGGTGTATGCAATTGAAGTGAGGATGATTTCTTCAGTAGGGGTAAAATAATGGGTTTTTCTAGTGGCCAGTGTCATTTTGTGTAAGAAGTTTGCTCTTCATGTGAGCCTTCTATCGAATAACACTCCGAGGTAATTGATAGAAGAGGTGGCAGGAAGCCATGCTGCGTTATGGTTTAGGCAGCTGAGAGTAAATGGATCAAAGAATCGTACGATAGTGAATATTTTCTGTTCACTTTTACTTAGGTTTATTTGGATTAGCCGTTTTGACGCCAATCGGAAAATAAAGTGAGATGTCGTAGCCTTTCTACTGTAGTTTTCAAGACCTGTTTTGAAGAGAAGATTGTTGTGTTCTCTACAAAAATGGAAGTGTATGTTGATGGTGTGACAGGTTTGTTTGCATGAAAAGAAGGACTGAGGAAATACGTAGGAGAATGAAATGAAAACCGCAAAAGTGCACTTAAAAATCTTTTTTTCCAATAGGTGTTTGGAAATTTGCAGGCACGGTCCTTGACGTCCCTCCAAGCTGACAGTACGAGGCAATGTCAGTAGATGTGGTTGAACAACAGCTGATTCAAAATGGCGGCCCAACTTCGCAGATGCACCAAGGAGCAACACTGTGGTGTTCTTAGATTTTTATGGAGCGAAGATGTGATACAGGTTGATATTCGTATGATCAGAGAACGAAGACGAATTATGAGGACGCCTGTCTGTCACAGCGGCAAGTGAACAATTGTGTAAGAAATTTAGAGAAGATTGATTCTCCTTTTAAATAAAAATATGCGATGTTACGGGTTGGGTTTAGTTGAATAATATTTGTTCATGTCATATACAAAGACTAAGAATAACGATTTATCCCCACAAGGCACATGACTGTGTAGGTGACCATCAAATTCCGTTCAAATGATCTCACACCGGTCGAGTTTAGTTCAGAGCCAGTGACTGAGCGAGAAGTCCTAGGGTTCGAGTAGGACATTGGAGGATTGTCGATACCAAATACACAGCTAGGTCGAGTTCAGTCACTAACTAGAAGAGAATTCTAGTATCGATTGCTCTGATCGGTGATTTTCCGTAGTTTCTCCGATGAAACCAGAAGAATGCCGGATCAGTTCTCTAAAAAATGGTCCACAGACCGCGCGAGATCTTTCCTTCCTCTTCTTTGTCCTATCCTCTCCCCAAACACACTCAAACATACATGCAGTACACTACTGCACATGTCAGGATCTTAGCATTTGCCCAGACTGGGGCAGAGCCCCGCTGGCAGTGAAAACTGGAGAGGGAAATCTCAGCACATCGACGCGTCAGTCGGTGCCGGATCTCATCATCCAGTGGGGAGGATAAAACATTCACTAGACTAAAGGGACGAATTACCATAGCAGTTGAGTGCTGAAACCTCAAAAAAATCATTCCATCAAATGATCTTACATTGAAGGTTTGGTTTCATTAGCATATAACGATAATTCATTGATTTTTCACTCATGCGGATTCTAGGTGGGAAGTTGACTCTTCTAGACGAAACTGAAGCGTTTGTTAGTACGTCGCCGAACCGTGAGTTACGTCGTGCATGTGTGCACAAAGGATGTAGGAGAGAGTCAGGTTAACTGACCCGCTTTTTTAAACTTGCTTTAACATGTTCTTTACTTGACCTATACACGTGAAATTTTGCATGATATTTCAGTGAATCTTTCTCCTTATCTTGTGTGCACAGACATCATCATTGTGC
The DNA here is from genome assembly GCA_964035755.1 of Teleogryllus oceanicus. Taxonomy (NCBI): domain Eukaryota; kingdom Metazoa; phylum Arthropoda; class Insecta; order Orthoptera; family Gryllidae; genus Teleogryllus; species Teleogryllus oceanicus. The sequence goes on from CAXIVR010000003.1 coordinate 94,282,653, forward strand.
CTACAGTTGTGGTCAAATAAGTAATGATTTACACATTTGCAATAGGTCCAGTTAACCTGACTAGTAAGGTTAAGTGGACCGGAAATTCAAATAACCTGTGAAAATAACATTGACGTTTTAATGAAAAAAAAATCTTCTACATATTGCTATAACATTTTTTTACACATAAATGGAGAAAATGCTTAGCGAAGATTGTACTCTTCCAAATTCACGTTAAAATAAACCATGTCTTCAAATATTTTCCTACCGTCCTTCAGCAGACATAGAAACTTTGTAACAATTGTATCTACTGTTGAAACAAAAGCATTTTGGTTGCTCCGGGAGAGATAGCTCAAAGTATTAAGTGATGTCTCTGTTAATTGCAAATCTGCAAATACTACTTTCGAAAAAAATAATAATAATAATAATAATAAAGGGGGTAACTGGACCGGTCCACTTAACCTAACTTCCCGACGATCCAGTTAACCCCACAGCACATATTTTCTTCACATGCCCGAAACCATACAAGTCGCGACGTATTATTTAAAAAAATCTATTATAAAGCAGAAATACTAACAATTAATCTAGTGTAAATATTTTTCTTGTAGTTGTTATTCAATCGCAATAAAATTGCAAAGAAGATGAGTGGTAGAAAATACTTCTGACCTTTCAGGGGAAAAATGCCTTACTGTACTCAACAATGAAGGCCTGCAACTAATGAAAGTGGCTTAGATTATCAGCCCTGTCATTCTACGAATGCCATCCAGTGGGAAAAACAGGATTCACTTCCCACCAACATTTAAAAGTTTGGACCACTTAACCTAACCGGTCCAATTAACCTAACTCTCCCCTACTCCTCGTTCTCTTCATCACAGAGCAGTTCGCTCTTACGCTCCGTAGACGAAAAATACCTCTTTGCAGGATATTGGCAGATATATGCCAGTTACAATAAAGATGAGAGTAGGATTCTCACAATTTCTCTAGATTAGAAAGAGATTATTTCAAAAAACGTAATAAAACCACTTATATGGAAAAACCTGTAGTGGCACTGAATTTTAAAAAAAGTAGAGGAGAAAAAATTGAAAGTCGATCATTAAAATCGCATTAGATTAGGAAATAACTGAAAAATTATTTCTACAGCTATAAAGGGAGCTCGCCAAAACATGTTCTCATACGTCTTTGTTCAACTGAAAAGGACGAGCCGTGGAAGAGCGCTAAATCAGAGGCGGAATAAGGATGCGAAAGAACGATTCTCGACTCGCAAACAAATAGGAAAATGATGAGAATGACAATGACAAGGCCACGATATTCTGAACTGAAAAACGAGAACAACTAAAAGGATGACATACACGGAAGGGGGGCGGGCAGAAAGAGAGAGGGAGAGAGAGAGAGAGAGAGAGAGAGAGAGAGAGAGAGAGAGAGAGAGAAACTGGGGCAAAGCGTTAGCAGCTTCCGGGGGTGGGGGCAGGTTGCGGAGGGGGAACAGCTGCGGCGGGCAGAACGAGGGGAAAAGTGATTAAGGGTGGACGGCTAAAGTGCCAGCAGTTGGTTCCAAAACTGTGCTGGGAGAGTTGTAGAATCTCTGTGACGCTCTAACGCACTAGGAAAAAGATGGCGACTCGATGTAGATGGCATTTCTACGACTAGTGACTTCCACGCCGACCTGCAGTTTATTTACGAGTTACAGAGAGTGTTGTCAAAAACCTTATTGCGCTTCTTGGCCCACTCGAAATTTTTATTGCTAGTAGCATTACTATTACCACCTTCCAGGTCTTAAAGCTTTTACTGAAAACGCTTAGGGGCTTCACAAAGCTAGGTAAGAGAATAAAATATCCAGACAAATCTGTTTTAATTTTCGTAGAGGATAACGTGCCGGTTAATTTTAATTTGAAACTAGGTCTTTTGGTAATTTCAATATTCAATTTAGTAATGTCTTCATTAATCAGGAATATAAAGTAACATTGATATTATGAGATGGGATCATTTTATGTAGAGATATACAACGAACAACGAATGTAAAATCTGAAATTCAGAAGCTTCACTTACTTACGCTGAACTGGAGAGAATTATTGTTAGATGAATTACTCACTTTTATATTAATTTAACTCGATAATTTTAAATTAAGGTCCTAATTTAAACTACGGTTTTACTGTTGGTTGCATAAGAAGTGTTGAATATTAATTCTGAAATAACTTACATAATTTAAAATAATTATATTTTCATTGAAAAAGTATCTGAAATCAGAAAAGTTCTTAGAAAATAATAAAAATTGCTAATTTATTACAAATCGGCTATTTTGTTCAAACAAAAGTAATTTATATTATAACGCAATCGAACGTGAAAAAATGTAAATGACGTAAACGTGCTCTCACGTTGAAAACAAGAGAAAGAATTTCACGCATTTAGATAAAACATTAGTTAAACATTAGTTGCACACGTGCAAACACGTACACTCATTAAATTAATGTTTTCAATGTTAAAACAGCTTCAAATTGAAACCCAACTTTCAACAGCCATCGAAATTCTAAACTGTGAGTTATAACATTTTACACCGTACGTGGGTAAATATTCTACAATTGCTAAGCGTTAAAATTAAATTGCAGAGAAAATGAAATACTCAATTTAGTTTCGCATACATTTCGAGATTATTTTCGTTTCATACCAGCGGCTGAGTTTGCTCAGAATCAACATTATCGACGTCTCTACAGCGACTCTGACAGGGAGGTCTTAGAGTTCGAGTCCCGGCGATGGGGACTTCTGACACAACATATACAGCACACTCACATGCCCTGCACTACTCCAATTCATAGTACTGCAAAGATGACCACCACCACCACCCATGGTAAAACGTTCACTACTCCGAACAGGACTAATGACCACAGCAGTCAACGTGCCCGGAAATATCATTCAGTCAATAAACAAATTGTGTCAGACCACCCGTGTTACAGAGTGGCGGGGCCCAATGAGCCGAACCACAAAAGGAAAAGAGTTAAAAACATATCATTTAGCAAATTACCACTTACGGAGCATGTGCCTCCCACATTCCCTCAGATGCTTTCGCCACATGTTTTCTCACATGCTTTTCCTCGCTTGTTTTCTCACATGTTCCTCAAATGCTTTTCACTCTCTTCTAATTTTTCCCGCACGATTACTTAGAAGTTAAACTGTAGATTGATATATTTTAAAAATTGCTTTAATATTAGGAAATACTTTCCTAAATCTTATGGCAGCGGACAAAGACGTGGCTTTGTGGTGGATGAAACTAGAAGTTCTGAATCCCTACGAGTACTCAAAAAAGGCAAACGACGAGGAAAAGGTAATTAAGAAATCTTTTGGGCCATTACATTAATGGCCCAAAAGATTTCTTCGAATATGACTGGAGATACTAACGTTGAACCATAACGAGGCCGCAAAAACAGAGTTTCAAGAATCTGAAGGACATAGAACCCTTCATTTCCAAGTTGCATGAAATTCAGATTTTTTCATGCGTCCTTTTTATTAAGGGGGTTAATAGACTGTCAAATTAATGGATTTGTCACATACCCTGTGTCCTTACGCTTCCAAGGAAATTTTACTTTCTCGCACTTTATTTACGCAGAATAGAAAAATTATTGTAATGCGGCGGAGGTAAAATGATTTCTCGACCGAAAAATTCGTTTTTTGGAGCCCTTATACGAAAACAATGGATACATATGGTTTCATATGTAATAAATTATATCCTTTCTAAGGTATAACTCTCTAAGGTATTTTTTTCCTATGAGAATTTACCTACAGGACCAGATTTTACTCTTCTATAATATTCATAAAATTACATTTCAATTCTACTATTAGGGAACCGAAGAATTAAAAAAAAAAGTGAAAAAAAATCTTTAGACACTAACACATGATAGCTGGAAAGAGGGTGGGGCAAAATCGAAAAGCTAGCCCGCACGCAACAGAATAGGAAACCAATATGAGAAAGTATGTGTCATTCCGTAGCATCGCTTGCCATTTACGCCAACCTCTCATGTACTTTCCTTAACACAGGGAGAAAGGTGATGGTGATCTTTAGTGAAATAATATTCAAAAATTAATTTGATCCTAATTAACGAAATATTGGAAATCTGAATACTCAAACAGATTTGGAAGAGATCTAATGACAACTTTTTGGAATGAAAAATACACCATATTATGGATGAATCAAAATTCGCCGTGTTCAAGTTGCATGAATTGTAGAATCATTACTAACAAAACTTGCCGTTCGCTCAGAAATAACTTATGAACGAAATATTTTCAAGGCTGTAAATATAAAATAGTTCTACTGCATACTATCAAATATCTTCGAAATTACATTTCGACGCTTTTAGTTGAAAAAAGATGGACATTTAAAATGTGGGGTACGTGTAACTACAGCAGTTGTATCAGTCTTCGTCAGTTAAATTTAAAATTTCGGTGACACCTATTTAAACTTTTCTTACTCATTGATATACTTTCGTGTGAATGTAGAAGAATGTGGGCGGAAGCGATGTCCTTAATTAGTACTTTAAATATGCGTCATTCTCACCATGTTAAAAAAAAGCCAAGCAGGATGTGTGCAATATCCGCATGAAACACTCTACGAAGTAGTCCAAATAACAAGCTCTCACAAAAATGCGATCACATCAGACATTTATGTGACGTCAAAACAGATGAAACACTATAGGAGTGGTTTGGTGGTAGGAGGACAACTGATATTCATATTAATCTTGAAGCCTAGTGCCTTAAAATATTGTCTTAAAATACGTCACTACATTTCCTTTCCATAATTGACAAAGGGCACAAGTTTTTATTTTCCGATCACTGCTTACTCACTATAGAGAAAATATTGTAAAACTGCAGGAAAAACGGGGAATTTTCGACAGATTTATTGCCGAGCCCTGGGAACGAAATGTGGATAAATATTTTCCATATATATAGTAAATTACTTCCATCAACATACTGTAGTCAGAATACATGTTTTATGGGTCCTTGATACCAAAAATCGTTTGCGGCAAAACGTCTATCCGTCCGTCTGTGAACAACGCTAGCGGCTCAACCGCAAGCAAAATTTTCACAAAAATTGATATTCCCCAATCGATCTGGCTGATGTCGCCGCCCCTTGAATTTGAAACAAATATTTTCATTTTTTTGGGGGGGGGGAGGTTACATGGAACCGAATGTTTCATTAAATCTTTTCCTCGGATAGCATAAATCACGCTTTAGAGAATGTTGCAGATGTCATTTTCATTGAAATTTCTGATTTTTCGAAAACTGAAAAGTTCACATTTTTCGGCGTCTTCCTACAACTACATCAACAGATATTTAAATACGACCATTCAAATCTTTCAATTTTTGGAAAATGTGAATATTTTTTGCGTAATTTTGCGTGAAACATACGCAATTTTTTTCTTTTTATCAATTATTTTTACAAAAACAGCTCCAAATTTTATCTTTAATTTTTTCCTCGTACGAATGTAGCAAAGAAAGGTAAAGAGAGTGGTGCTGGACCCATAATAGAATTGTCAGAACAAATAAACTTCTTGTTCTTTTTGATGTTTTGATCGCTGATTATGGCACGAGTATTTAAAATTGAAAGCTCGCATCGATGTGATGGGTAGTCAGAGATTGAGGGAAATTTTCGCATATATTCCTGCGTAAGGCACATTCCCGCGCAATCAGACATCAGGTGTTTTATAATCCTTAAAGAATTGCGAGCCTAGGCGCCAAATCGACATCTTCAAAAGACATGACCGTGCTCTGCCTGAATAGTTCGCGAACTAGGCACGTTCTAGTTCTATAGTATCAGGAAAGGGAGTGATCGTCAATCTGTTTGCGTTCTATGAAGTCATCCGCTGCTAATATTGCAGAATTGAATGCTGGCTACTGTAAAATGCGCAATATTAAATTAATCTATTCTTTTGATCCAGATCGATGAACTGTGACCGATCTCCATGAAAGTTGTCACATCTACGTATTTTTCCATGGAGAAACTTTTTTATGCTCTTCATTTTGTTGTAACTGCACTAGCTGCATCAGTTAAGTGCAATTCCCAATCCACCTGGGCTTCGTTGTTGTTGGGCGATGCCGTGTGGCGCGGGGCGAGGTCGAGGAGGGCAGGAGAAGCTGGCGGCGCAGGTTGGAGAGGGAGGGAAAAGGAGAGAAGTGAGCGAGGGAAAACAGAGGGAGGAAAAATATGGGAAAAGGAGGGAGGAGAAAAGAGAGAGGGAGACAGAGAAAGAAAGGGAAAAATGGGGAAGGGACGGAGGATTAAAGAGAGGGGGGAAAGAGAAAAAGGGAAAGAAAAGAGAGAAATACAAAAAAAGAAGAAAACAGAGAGGAAAGAAGAGCGGGGGAAAACGAGAGAGGGGGAGGACAGACAAAGAGAGAGCGCAGGGCAATGTCTTCTGGGTTCTGCTAATTGACAATATATTATTTAATAACACATTCTTTCTAGCATTATTTTAACTGCTTGCATTATTTGCACTAAACCAATCAAGCAAGGATAATTTCACAGATAAATTGAACATCCCGAACTAAATGCCATTCAATATATCGCATTATGAATACATTTGAAACTACGAAATCATTACCTTATGCACAGGTAACTGATTTTTAGGTGAAAACATTTTGAATCATGCTTTCTAGACTTACAGCTCTTGGTGAAAAGGTGTTTTACGTCATCTTGAACTCCAAAATATGGAATTTTATTTCACCTAATACACATATCTTCGCAATTCTGATATCTAAATAAATATTTTTCTATTTTTTTGAAAAACTATATATTTTGGAAGGTGACTGATTTTTTTTTCTTTTTTCTGAGTTCGTACCCCAACGATATGTATTCACAGGATTCCCGTATTAGTTAATCTGTGAAAGTATATTCTAGATAAGGGGTACAGACACAGACTGGAACTGAAAACAGGAAGGAAACAGTATTTAAAAGAGAAGTGGGAGTGAGACGGCAGAGGGTTCTCAGCTGTTCAGCGGCGGAGGGATGACGATTGTGTTTGCCTCTCTTGGCTGCGAAGAGGCCACAGCATAGAAGAAGACTGAGAATCGTTTGAACAAATACGCAGCGGAATTTGGAGATTTTTTTACCAGTGATGGAAAAGTTTTAATTGTCAACCTGGCGGAAAATTCATTGTGGTCGAACAGCGTTTCCAAGTTATCCATCATTTCAGCAGCAACAAACAAGTTCAAAATGCAATACGTACGAAAGGTAAATAAACGTTTGTGTCATATCCAGCCAGCACAAGCGCACCTTCAAAATTCTCCAAGTATTGTGCGACGTGCTTCTGTTTCTGCTGGCAAACCTCTTTAAGGCAAACAATCCTTCATTAAAACAATTTCTTGTCAAATAGAGGAACATTGACCCTCCTGATAAATCAACACCGGAAAAGAACTCTCTTCCACTGTGCTACTTATTAGTACTGTCAGTCAAGAACAGAAAATATGAGTGTGCATTGATGAAATAACTGGCTATAGTGGAAATGTCAGAAATGTCGTCATTGGTGTACTGAGTTCCTTCGAAGAATATGAAAGAAAATGCTGAAAAAAATTCTGACATGTGAAGAAATGACGGCAGCAAATCGTATTACCGTCGCACAGCTTTTTAATAAGATAATGCATTTGATTTTTTCAAATGGGGTAAAGTACGACAATTTTTGCTTTTTTGATAGATGCAGAGGCATATTTGAATAAGGCTGCGACGGTCTCATGGTGAGTCATCCCAAAATGATTCACGTGAACTGCTGGGTGCTGAGGAACGCATGCTTTACCCGAACGTAGATAAACTCATCTCAAATGGACCGAAATGTCTCCAGCTAGGACTGATTTAGTGAAGACAAAGAATCCTGTCTTTCTATTCTACCGCGCCCAGTGCTAACGCGATGGGGGACGTTGTTGAGTGCTGTAGAGTACTATGCACACCATTTTAAAGGTTTCATATCCGTTATCTATGATATGAACGAAAATGAGGCTTCTTCAATTACAATTCTAGTCACTGATAATGGTCCAAATATTAAAAACGGTTTGGTCCACATTGCATCAAATTTCTGTTTTTATCAAGACTATAAAGACACCAGAAAGTGTAACAATTCTTTGTCTCGGGCAGTGAAACTAATATCCCAAGTTGAAGAAAAAGTTGCAATACGAAAGGTTCACATGCTAACGCTGTACCATTAAATTTTAAGGACTTGTTTAAAAAAACAAGGATATCAAGATATGTGTAAACTTATGAGAATTCTGGAAGGATAGAGGGAGGAGGACATCGAAAACAAAAAAGGCAAGTGATATTGTTTGTTTCAAATACGCCCCAATCACGTCTTGTGGCGAAGAACGTATTTTTTTCGCGTTATGAAACTCTCTTTTGAGAAAATCGAGAAAGATTTGCCATGAAAAATCTGCAGATGATCTTTGTAGCACATTGTAATACCAATGTTAAAGCAGATATATACCCTTTTTTGTAAATTAGTTCCATTCTGTTTTTTTTTCGTTCAACTAAATCAACGATAATATTCTTTTACGCCGTCGTTTCTGCAAAGTTAATTTAGCAGACATTTTGACACCCATTGTACTGAAATTACTTATCCTGCAATTTCCCAAGGAATTTGTCAGGAATGCCTTCACTCTCTTTAATGTAATCATATTTCTTTCACATAATACACATAAGGTACAGGGAAAGTTAGGCTGAGTTGTATCAACCGAACCGTCTCTTCATATTTTTTTCTAGACCAATATCTTCGACAAATACTTCAGCAACAAAGCTGCAAGTATGAATTTTCCATTATATATATATATATATATATATATATATATATATATATATATATATATATATATGTCAGTTCGTTTGGAAGCTACTCGCTGTCAAAAAAACGAATTGTTTTATTATGAAAGAAAACTATTTGAAGGAAAGGTCGCATTGTAGAAGGAAAACTGCTTTTCGTCAAGGAATTCAATAAAATGAAAGTTTTCAAAAATCTTGAAACCGATATTCCATTTGAGTCACTACTGTATCAATAATTTTGAAAAAGACAGTTTTTTGTCTTCCAAATAATTATGATCCTTAAAATTCATTCATGGTCATGTCTGCTTTGATGCAGATTTCAATAGACTCTTTATACTTAACTCGGCATATTACTACATATTTCTACTATTTCTATATCTATGGCAAATTATTTGCCTCATGATTCCGCATTGTTGAGTGAAAACTGAATTCGTGAACCGTTTAGAAGTTATGGGAAGCTATGGGAAGTTATGGGAAGTTATGGGAAGTCGATGGGATATTCTCTATAACATTAAATCTTATAAAGCTTCATTAATTGTTTCATAAAGAAACTACGAACAAAGATCACAGAACGACACAAACAACTCACTCTACTTTCCCACAAGGTTAGGAGAAGAGATGAATTTGCCTGGCCGGGGCGTAGACGTGCATCGCGGAAGAAGTCTGCGAATGCTGGAAGCCTAGGCTCCCTACCAAGTGAGTGCGAGAGAGAAGAAGATAGCGGGCCTCCAGCACTCGCTCTCTCGTGCTCATGCGCGGCAGAGCCTGCCGGTGTCTATCCACTGGCAGGCTCCCCGCTCAGCTAGCAGCCCTGCTGATACCCTCGCGCGTACGCGGGGGAAAAGGTGTCGAAAACATTTGATTTTCTTTAACAATTACATAAAAAATACTGAAAAAATGGCGCACAAAAAGACAATTTTGTTGAAAAATAATTTGGGGATTCTAAGGCTCCCACATGACGCTTCGTCACTGCTCTGTCTGTCTGTCTCTGTCTCTCTCTCTCTCTCTCTCTCTCTCTCTGAATATCTCAAATATCCATCGCTTCAACAATGCTACGTACGCTGGTCATATCAAATCGTAATAAAAGTTAATTTATACGTTAGCCAACTGCAAACGTGTAAAATGTAAATTGGAGCCGTTTCGGAGAAAATAATTGTTTAAAATTTTTAAATTGCCTATGATTGAAGCAAAATGAAGCAAAAAATACTCATATTTTTGACAAATTGAACTTGACATTATTTGAAGATTTGTTTTTGATGAACACATTTCAATAAGAAAAAAAATACCTTCGTAAAGTAGATGTATGAAGACCCCTCACATTTTTTTAATTTTGGCAATATTCGAAAAATTAAGAATTTTAACGAACATGACACCTACATCACTCTTTTAAACGTCTTTTACGTTATCCGAGATAAAAATTTAATCAAAAAAATTGGTGCCATTTTTTAGAAAAATATTTAAAACAATTTAAAATTTACTATATTTCACGTCAAAGTTCGCGATAAGCACTCAGATTTACGAAAAATTACACATGCTCTTATTTCATAATCTGTCTTTAAAGAACAGATTTCATTAAGGGAAAAAACTATCCTCAATATTTTAGATGTGGGAAGACGCCGAAAAAATTGGGCTTTTGAGAATGTTTAACGAATATAAATTTTCGAGAAAATCGGCAGAAAAATTTAGGCGGCAGCGTTGACCACATACGGACGAACAAGCAGACGGACAGACGGTTTTATCGTCAATCGATTTTTCGGTATCAAAGACACACAAAATAAGTATTCTTAATACACAATGTGCTAGAGGAAGTAATTTAGTGTACGTAGGCCCATGATGTATCCTTTTTTCGTTATACAGGCCCGGCAATTATAGATTTTCTATCGAAAATTCGTCGTTTTCCCGTTGTATTACATACCTTCTCTAAACTGCGTAAGCAGTAGCGAGAAAGTAAAAATTAGAATTGTGTGGTGAAATGGTTATTCATTATTTAGAACTAATAAATTTCACATTTCTATTTAAGCATTATTTTAGTTGACAAGTTTGATTTGTTTATTATTACGCGTTTCTGGGTGCGTCCGCTACTCTTTCATCCCGTAAGTGTAGTGCATTTTTTTATCGCGGGCGGTGCTGGTGTTCTTCCCTAGCTGGCTGACAAAGTACGGCGCCGACCTAAACGTCTGTTTACGAAGTTACCCCTCAAGGTATCTCCCTCCAGCGGCTCACCGCCCCAGCAGGATAAGCTCGCTCCCGATACTGGGGTTAATACAGTGCACGCAAGTGTGTGTGTGGGAAAGTAAGGGGCAAGAAAGGGCAAGATAGGGCAAGAAAGCGAAAGGAAAAATCGCGAGTGGTCTATTTGTTACGGAACTGCTGCTACATCCTTCTAGTATTGATCGCAGAAACCACCGAAAATCAGTGTAGCCGACTGCTAGAATTCTCCCCTACAGTAATACTGTAGACAGCGGCTGAATCCGATCAACCTATTTAGTTAGTGTCCAAAATCGCGGTATCGTGGGGACTCGAGTTTACCCGGCAGAGGAGAATCGAACCCTAGGTACTGCAGTGACGTCAGTCAATGCCCTGAGCTACCTCAGCCAGTTAATTGACAAGTAACATTTTACTCTTCAGAGACGTGTGTTACGCGACATCTTGATAAACATTTTCTTAACTCCATCATATTTGAAAAATTCATGAGTATTAAGCTATAATAGAAAAGCCTGGATGTATTTCACGAAAAGTGTACCAACTTCAACATTTTCACGTGTTTGGATGTCACTTCATTTCTCTGATCTTCCTGTTTATTATTACGGGAAGAATTCACAATCTTACAAAGAGGAGGCTCCTTCTTCAGATTAAAACTTCCCTTCTCGTCCTCCGCCCGCGCCGCCCTTTGTTCCCTGGCCGCCAGGGGCGCCGCGACAGGGACCCTCCCCGGGCGCCCGACTCGTCTCCCCTGCGGCGATGCGTCATTTTGCGGAGGTATCGAAAGCGCGTCCGTTTGGGGCGGGCCCTCCCGAGCGCGGGCCGCTCGAGTGACCCACTCACCGCCGCGCCCCCGCCCCCGCCCCCGCTCCCCCCGCCCGCCGCCCCGCGCGCCGCTCGGTATTGATTCCTCGTAACGCGCGGCGCCGGCGACTAGGCGTCGCAGGCGCCTCTTGCGACTGCTCGCGAGGCGGAGGGGCGCGGGCCAAGGCGACGCGAGGCGAGGCGGAGCGTGGCGGCGGGCGAGGCGTGACGAGCCGGCGAAGGGCGGGGCGAGGCAAGGAGGAACGGCGCGAAGCGAAGTGGGGACCGTCGAGGCGGAGGGAAGCGGAGGCGCCCAAAACGCGGGGCCTGCTGAGGAGCGAGAGGGGCGGCGTTGCGAGCCGGAGAGAGGGGGTGTATATCGAAGCAGCGACGCGCGGGACGAGGACAAAGAGCAAGAGGGGAGCGCGGCTGAAGCGAGGCGCGGCGAGGTGAATCGAGAAGGCAGGCGAAGACGAGGGGAAGGAGGGACGGCAGGAGGGGGGAGAGAGGAGGGCGAAAAGAGCAGGTCGAAGCGACGCGAGCCGGCAGCGCAGAGCGAGAAAAGAACCGGAAGGGGGGAAATAAGGTATGTCCCCGAAGAAAACGGGGCGGGCACTCAGGAGAAGGGGGAAAGGGGGAAACCGAAGCTGTAAAAAAGGAACGAAGCCAAAGGAAGGGGTCAGCGGGGGCCTCGCGACTCGGCGAAAGTCTCCTGTGGGCTGCGGACTCGGGCGCGCGGCTCGTATCAGTCGCTGAATATTTATCGCGGCCCTAACTCTCCAGCCCTGGCAGACGCAGTCCGGCCGGGCCGTTTGATCCGTCGCCGCGCCCGTTCCAGGGATTCCCCGGGAGCCCGTAAAACATATTTCAACTTAAAATACTTATAATTTTTTCTATTAAAATGTATGTTAAGGGTAAGTAAGTATTCAAATTTAAATTCTTTTTGTAGTTGGTTGGTTAGTGATTCCGGGCGTGTCAACACAATAGGACACTAGTCCCGTAAGTGTAGCGCATGGTCTTTTCCCAGGGAGATAGCGGTGACCTTCCCCCACTGGATGGTGAGATCCGGCGCCGACCTACCGTTGGCTAGCGGGGTTTCCCCCTAACCACGAGTCTCCCACCAGCGGGGCACCGCCCCAGCCGAGACAACTTCTAAGCTCCCGACCGGTCTCCCGGAATGTGTGGTTGTGTAGTGCACGTTAGTGTAAGTGTGTGTGTAAGGGGAGAGGATAGGACAAGGAATGGGAAGGACAGATCGCGCGCGGTCCGTGGCCCGTTTGTTATGGTACTGCTCCGGCATTCGCCCGGTGTTGATCGGAGAAACCACGGAAAACTACCGACCAGAGCAGCCGGCTGCTGGAATTCTTCTCCAGACAGCGACTGAATTCGACCTAGCTGAAAAGCTAGTGTTGAATATCCTGCCGCCGTCAGGACTCGAATCTAGGACCTCCCGGTCCGAGGCGCTACAGTGACATCAGTTGATGCACTGAGCTACCGCTCCCGGTTTTTATAGTTTATTTGTTGTTTTATTCTTAATATAATTATTATCAGTACTATTATCAATCCCCACGGGTGGATCATGGACAGCCTATTAACTTTCGGAGAGCCGGTCCGGGGTCGATTCCGAATCGACGCAAAAAATGAAGCTTAGTTTTTAAATACATCGACTCATTTTCTATAGCTGTGTGACGAAAGTAAGCTCAGGCAGGCCAAATAAGTTAGGTATGGTGATGGGAATACGGTATGCTCTCCACACGTCTCCCTTATCCCCAGGTATGGATAATATATAAAAAGAAGCCCCAGGCTGAGAACCCCGCTAACTGGCCAAATCTTAAACGCCAAATACAGACATTCATTATTAATATTATCATTACTATTATTATTTTGGAGCGATAAGATAATTTTGAATATTAATTAATCAGCATTATAATTATGTTCTAAATTATTCATTTCTTTAAAAACGAATGTTTCTGGGCCATAGAAGCGTCGTAAACCTATCCTAACTAGACCTGGAACTCTTCGAGTGCAAAGAGATCTTATCTGTCGGAGAGAATTAATTGCGGCCACGCTGATGCGAGTCGCCAGACATCGTTAACGCCTGTTGACTCATCATTTGAGCGCCGTTGTTTGCGAATGAGAGTAAACTCGTTTTCCGGCAAGGAAATGCGCAATGAAGCGCAGGTTGATGAAGGACGATCTACTCTCACTCGTCACTTAATCTAAACACCTTGGCTAATTTTTTTGTTTGAAGGTTACACTAATATCTGCCATTGACATACATGATTCATCTCGTCTCTGTGTGGTTTTCGGCGTCTGTTACATAGCTAGGACCATTTAGGTCGCTATCAGGAGGAGAATTCTAGCGGTAGGCACTTTTGATAGGTAGTTTTCTCTGGTTTCTCTCATCAGTAAAAGGCGAATGCCAGGGCAGTAACCCAACAAATTGGTCATGGACCAAGCGCTATCTTCCCTTCTTCATTCTGTTCCTTCTCCCCTTACGTTCACACATACATACACACTTACTTGCAATATACTACCAGACAAGTCGATAGATCTGTCAGGAATTCCCCGTAGCTAGGGGGGAAAACCCTGCAAGCTGGGGTGTAGATCGGCGCCAGATCTCACCTTCCAGAAGGGGAAGTTCTATCATTTCCCATGATGTTACAAGCACTACTCTTATGAGAATAATAGCATAGAGAATACCATAGTAGTTGATGCGCCCGGAACTCTAAATAACCAATAAATAAGTAAATCAATCGGCTCTCTACATCGGCTTAATATTCTTGGCAACAATAATTGCTTTATCTATTAACGTATTTGGTGTGAATTACCGTATATATTGGGACGTACTCTGATGAAGCCATTCTGAAATTAGGTGATGGAAAGACTGATAACGAATTAGTTTAAACCACCATACCACATATCACAATGCAACAAACTAATTCATAGCTAGTTAGCGTTTCATGTAACACCAAATGGTGCAATTATGATTATTTTCAAATAAATTATGCCTAAAATATATGGTCTATTTTGAGGGCGACATCTGGAATAAATAAACATCTATTTCCGGTCAACCTGAGACTGTGTCTTCTCCTCTTGCACTAGACCGTGTCATTTGGCATTCAGCACAATCGTAAAAGGATATATTTAATGTGGGGCCGCGGGTGGCTTGCTGTGAGTCACGGCCGCTCCTCTTGCCTAGTGACTGCTCGCGGATGGAGGAGTTACATTGCTGCCAACCCGTCCCGCGAGAATACAATACGATGGAGTCTAAGAGAAAGTGTTTACCACTTTAGAAACCTCGATAGGATTGCAATGGAAAAATAGAGGGGGTATGAAAAGACTGCAAATGCAGAAGAGGGAGACAGGAGAGAATAGGGGCGGTACGAAAGTCTTTAAGAAGTTTTATATCATCGAGTTCTAATGCTCAAGAAGAAAATCGCATTTCAAATCAGTCTCAGAAAACGGTTTTCGAAAGATAACCGACGATCTAAAATTCAAAAGTATAAAGCACTTGTGCATTCAGTGCTATCTGAATCTACGATTGTAATGAATGTTCAAAAGTAAAACACATTACTTATTTCACGAGTTTTTCTTTCAGTTTTCTCGGATATATTTGCTGTCCTTTCAAAATTCACAGTTTCTTGCCAAGTGATTTAATAAGTACCATCTGGTTTATCTCATTTAGTATCTCCGACAGCTTTCCGTTGATAGTTTAGTTGAAGGTTTTCATATTTCATACACACAAACCGAAGAAACCCGATCCTAGAGCACCAAGACCTCACGCAAAAAACTTTCCCATGCCCTCTTTTCCGCACAAGGAGAGCTTTTAGCAGAATCTCTTACCCAGGCCTTAGCAGTTTCGTGTTCCATGTGATATCTCAGAAACGCTTCCCCGCAGAGCAGAGCACGGCCTTGGGTGTTGTGCGCGGTGAAGCGGAGTGAGCGAGGTATGGGGGTGTGAGGGTGCGGCGAGAAAGCCTCCGCAAAGAGCTGTCCTTGAGCGCCAATGCATCAGCGCAGCTCCTTATCGCCTGGGGTCATGGTCAAAGCTTTGAGCCCCCACCCCCACCCCTACCCCTCCGAACGATTTGTCTCCTCAAGGACCAGCGCATTTGGTGGCGGGAGCGGACATTTTTAATGCACTCGCAATCAAGATCTAAAAGAGCTTGAGACAAAACATAATGGAAGAAGATGAGTACTAAAACACAATGATCAAAAATAGATTTGGAGGGCCATTGATCTTAATTAAACAAATGAAAGTTATTTCCTGTTCACGTGCTCCATATGATACGACTCATTTTAGCAATACGGCATAAGTATCGGATGATTGATGTATTATTTTATGCTTGAAAAATAAAAGTATTGGGGAAACTCATCGGGCACCGCGAGAAGGATCACTACGATATGATATGAATTGCTCAAGTCATGTCTTATTAATCTAAGGTAGTGAAGCATTTTAGGAAGGATGGTCCGGTTAGGTTAGGTAGTTATGACTGTTTACTCAGATGCTAATTCGTTCTGTACTATTTCGTCCTTTGCTAAGAACACTGGATAGTAGAGATCATGAAATATGCGTGTACTACTTTTCGTAGTCAATCTTTTCAAAGGGACTTTCGGGTTTACAAATTCAAGTTTACTTGATAATCAAAATTCTCAGAGGTTGTAAATCAACATCAGAATGCAATGAGCCTAATGTACGTGCGGTGAATTGTAAACATGATGTGAGTTGATCACCTTCGTCATTTCCCTGAGATGACTGTTTCAATGATCCTCCAAAACCTCCCAACACTCTATACGTAGTCCTCTTATTCTCCAAATAGACTGTTTTCATATGAAATATAAATAATTCAAGAACGTAACTCCATAATATGGAGGTTTAGAAGAACATTAAGCCTAAAGATAGGTTATCCCCGGATGTACTTTACAATTTCGAATATCTCCGACAATGGATGCCGCTGGGAGACCTCGATCTTCCTAGCAAATTAAGTACTGAAGGGACAACTAAAAAGGTAAGTCTGTCATCCATAATGCAGACTCTCTTCTCAGATTCTATAACTTGTCAGGTAGTGGATCAAGGTACACAAGAAGAAGATTCTTTCTTGGGTGTAATTGTCCGTGCGTGCGGATGTCATTTGAGGGAAAGACGACCATTTAACATAAACTTTTAAATTACATTAAGAATTTTCCATAGGTAAAATCGTATTACGTGTATTTACTATATATATGAAATGGACTGAAACAAAAGTTTTTTTCGATCTCATTAGGTTTTACTAAGAGTCATTCGCAATATTGGACGAACTTTCATAATAGAAGGGCACGAAATATTAATGTCGAGAGGAGTGTTTTCCAAATAAAGAATTCGTCAAATATAGGCAAAGTAGACGCTGCCTACCCTGATGAATATGTACAAGTTAAATACATTTCATAATAATAAAAAATTAAATTACTTTTACAATTTTAATATGGTGTAAGTATTATTCATCTGGAAATGTATAATGAACATTTCATTATCGTGGCATGAGCCATATTTCCATTTCAAGCGTTTTCTTGTTGGGTTTTTATCTTATTGCACCCGAGTAGTGGATTAAACACTTTACCTAACCTTACGTTACACTAACCTTAAGTTTGAAATGAGATACAAACACAAAAACAAATTATACAATATTAACTCAAAGTTTTCTAACAGCACGCGCACCATGCGATGTCTCGTCTCTTTCCGCAGAGACGTGCCTGCTTGCACCTCTCGGTGTCAGGGTCGGTTAGTTTGCAGGATAAATTAGTTTGCTGCGGATTATTAGTGTTACTTCATTCTTCTATACTTAAATTTGATTTTACTTTAATATTATGACAGATACAGTGAATGAACTACTACGTACACCATTTTCTCCTCTCAACGTTGTTGAAAAGAGACAAATTTAGGACAATGGTCGACCTAGTCCTATCTTGAGTATGGTTGTATATGTGCTGACGAAAAAATGTAAGAAAATTCAATCCTTCTTGGTATAGTTCACACAAATGGCTAACAGGAAATGAAGTTAAAGACAAACTTCTTGTTTTCCATGTCTTATATGTCAATTAGGAGGGTACTTAGAAAGAGATGGATATTTTGACATGAGAAATTTCTCAAAAGCTACACAAAAACATTAAATGTCAAAAGATCACATATGTAATTCAATGAATTTTAAACGCCTGAAAAAATTGAATGCAATTTCTGAGTTATTGTCAGAGCAACGCAAATTTTACCAATTTTTACAATCTGACTATCGTGAAATCAGGTCTGCGCGTGCTTTATGCAAATAATTTGGAAAGTAATGATATTAGTGAGACAATTGTTTTGAATAATTTGAATAAAATTGGGGTATGGTTTCCATGCTCCCTCCTGTGATCTGTCGCTATTTAGTCATCTGTTTTGCCTACCCAGAACATTTGTTCATGAGCCGCCTCTGGGAAATGATCCAAAAAATGTTATCGGAAACGAATATTCGGTCATGCGATAATTTGGGATAGTTTATAACGCGTTCAGAAAATGAGCCATTAACTCGTGCAGGTCTCGAAATCAATTAAAACTGCTTGGTCAAAAAAATCAGTAACTCCAGAGATATGGTTTGGCAGAAACGGCATAAATATTTTTTCCCTCAAATCTCAGTCGCCAATTTCAATAAAACTGACATTTTAATAGAGGTACACATTGAACGAAAAAATGGAACTGTGAATTTCGCATATTGAGACGCTCATGTTTTTTTTAATTCCATCGAATATTAGCATGAGCAAACACATTTTCACAAATTTGTTCTCTCCTTCCCAAGAAAGGAGTTGAATCACAAACCAGCCAAAAAATTGTAAACAGAGCGTTGTGACAATGCGCAAATATGGGGATCAAGAGAACAGCCAGTGAAACTGTGTACGTGTATGAAAAAGCAGAAAAAAGTATTCCAACGTTGAAAAAATGTTTGGTGGTGAAAGCGAGGTCCTATCCATCCTTTCTCCGTCATTCCTTTAGGGATGGCTCACCCCTTTTCTTTGTGAGTCCAGCAGCGCAGAGAGGGCGGCGCAGCGGCGTCCCAGAGCGAGGAGTGAGGAGAGGAGACGAGAGGAGGGGGCGTGGCGCGTTGAGACTCACCGTGTCGGCGGTGGGGTCTGCCTCGATGCCCCCGGCGACGCCGTTGGGCTGCTCGGCCGCTTGGAGGCCGCCTGCGCCGCCGCCTGCCGCCGCCGTCGTCCCCGCCGCCGTCGCGCCCGCGTCGCCGCCCTTGCCGCCCCCGCCGCCCCCGCTGCCGCCCGTCAGCGGCTGCGTCTGCTGCTGCAGCTGCAGCTGCTGCTGCGCCGCCACGTGGTTGGCGGCCGAGGTGGTGGCGGCGCCGTTGTGCGGTCGCGTGGCGTCCAGCAGCACCTTGAGCGACGCGATGGCGTGCAGTTGCGTCGCCTTCTCGTCCACCTTGCCTGCAACAGACGGGCGCGCTACTGGACGCGTGGGGGGGCTCGGCTCTCCGGGGCGGAGGGGCCGCGCCCCCCGCCCGGCGCGCGCCGCCAAGCGAGCGAGCGAGCCAGCAGCGGGACACACAAGCGGGGCGTCGCTGGGGGCGGACCCTCTGGGCGCGTTGGCCCAAACGCCGCGCGCTTTCGGTTCGGATGCGCTCAACGAAATGCATGCATTGTACTTGAGGCATACGATTCATTGATTGATTAGTGATCACGGCTGCATCAACTGCTACGGTGTATAGTCCCGCAAGTGTAGTGCATGTTTTTATCGCGGAAGGCGGTGATGTTCTTCTCCCGCTGGGTGGCGAGATCAGGTGCCGATCTAGTCGTTTTCGAACTTGGGTTTTCCTCACCCAGGTATCTCCCATTAGTAGGGCACCACGCCAGCCGTGATATCTTCCAAGCGTCCTACTGGTCTCCGGATGTGTGTGGTAATTGTAGTGCATGTAAAGTGCAATTGTGTGTAAATCAGGGGTGAAGATGGGACAAGGAAGAGGAAGGATAGTTCGCGCGCGGTCCGTTGCCTGTTTGTTATGGTACTGCTGCGGAATTCGCATGGCATTGATCGGAGAAACCACGGAAAACTACCGATCAGAGCAGACGGCCGCTAGAATTTTCCTCCAGATAGCGAATGACTTGAAGCATAGTTTTCTATTGCGCTTTAACAAAGAAATATTTAGAAAGTAAAGCCAGTATTGGGCGCTCGTTTACTATAGCTTAAACATCCATTCACCCACAAAGTGAATTTTGTTATTGAGATCTATCATGCAAAATGCATGCCACGATAATTTTAATACTGACTTTTCTGTATTTCATGTGAACTTTACTCTCGGCATTTTAAAAATATTTTTTTGTTGAGAACGTGGTTATAGATTGCATTGTTAAGGTGCAAAAGCCATGCTGTTTCTTTAATGTGTTTTTTACTTCTAGATTGCATTTCGATGTTTCCTTCGCTTTAAGTGCGTTGTTGGAAAAGTAAGTTGCGAAATGCAATGAAAATAATTGAGAGCAAAGATGAACGTATAACAGATAATTTAAAATCATAAATAGATATAGGAATATTGTGCATGATTAAGGAAGGAAGAAATGGTATATATGTGAAGAAGTTACATGAAGAGGAAGGGGAAGGTATTCGAAATGTAATACAATGTAAATTGCCTAAGTTTCTTTCTAGCAGGGTGGAGTGTCTGGTAGAAATAATAAATCGACAACCGTTTATAGTCTTTTGTGAGTAGTATGTAATACTGTCTAGGAGTCCATATCTTTAATTCTATTATTATAAATCATATTACTTTCAAATCTATGCGAATATTAAATTATGACCGTGTGTCATCTGTGATAAACATATTTAAATTACAGTTTTGAAGTATTTCCACAAATCAGCATTTAGGAAAGGATTATATTCAGTTGGAAAACCCTGTTAAGCTTGGATAAAATGATTGAAGAGACCATTTGATTCCTTGTATTTTACATTTCACTACATTTTGCGGTCAGTCCGTTGGAACGCTAGGGTAAATAATCTCGTTCTATTCCAGTATTGCTAGAAACTCTGCTTTACGATCATGGGAGTAAATGATCTGTAATAGCGCGTAAATCATTAGTTGAACAATTATTCTTGAAATGGAATAAATGAAGTACCTACAGTATTGAAAAAAACATTTTTTTAGGAAATTCAGTGGCGGGTTGCTACTGATCGTCACAAATCTTGAAGGTATTAATAATCCCCGACCAATCAGGGGGCTCCGTTGCGCGTCTCCCGGCGCAACGGCCCCCTGGCTTGGAGCGGTGGTTTGGTCAGTCGGAGACCGGGAGTCGGCGATGCAAGTCGCCCAAGAAGTACTCTAGTTCTCTCAAGTGAAAAACTTGACGTTCAGATCACGTTTCACTCTTCTCGGAAGAAGAAGATAAAAAAATTAATAAATTCTAGGAGATAGAGCTAATTTGTTTTTGTTGTTATTATTATTACTTTTATTATTATTATTATTATTAATTTTTAATTATTATTATTATTATTATTATTACCATTACCATTACCATTATTCACACTTTCTCTGCTTTAGCAGGAAAATCTATCACCTGTCCAATTGATGTTATAGGACTAGGCTCGGACTGCGCAGGAAGAAAATTCATCTTGACCTACATGAATGTCACGCATTTAGGAATTTCCTGACAATATGATATGTTTGAAGAAGGGTGGCTTTCTGGACTTCATCAAATATATTTTTGATATCTAAATTCTTCAGATTTCTTTTAAAGTTCCTGGTGACGACTCTTTCAACGGATATAACCATGGGGAAATGGAAGATTTCATGCGACTTCCAAATGTTTTTTTATTCAGTTGCCAAGTTCTCATATTTTCTGAAATTTTCTGCTTCGAACTGCCGCAAGTTGCGAGTCAAAGAAATTGCAACATCGATTGTAGGGGCTGTTTTTTTTTCCTTTGTCTATTATGAGGATGTCAGGGCGGTTATGACCAACTGTAGTTGTTATTGTTGTTTTGTTGTTGTTGTTTTATTATTATTATTATTATTATTATTATTATTATGTTCAATGATCACCTATGAGACAATGAGCTTTTGATAGATCCTAATTAATACCTTAAGTGTGATTACTCAGACCCCCAATCACTATTATTATCAAGTGAGATGTGCTACATCGAGTATACAGCAAGCACACGTATCTCTAAATAGAAAAGCTATTTCGCAAAAGTGATAAAAATTTACTTTTGTTATGAAAGTTAAAAACAGCTTTCATGTGATTCCAAATAGGGTTTGTACTGAAAATTTTAGGCATTTTACTATACTCATATTAATTTATGATGTCTTGGTTTCAAGAAGTGGAACTAATGTTAGATTGCTTTCGCTTTCGTGCAATAATTTCACATGAATTTTATGGGCAAAATAAGGGTAGAAGTGTAAATAAAAATATTAATTCTGATACGTGTAACCAACTGTCCAAAAGTCAAGAACGATTTAATTCTCTCTCAATTCTCACTAAGGTCTCTGTACCGAACTTTCAAAGTCATTACTTGATCCAAATAGGAAAAGTCCTATTTGGTTAGTCTCCTACTTTCGCATCGAATCCTCTTATCGATCCCCCGATAACATGACTCGAATATTTTTTCATGCTATTCCGTCCTCTAGCGCTTTTATATCCTCGATTTTTTTTTTCGTCATAAAGGGCGCCTGTGGGAAATAAATTCTTTATATAAGGTGCTTCCTTAAAGTTTGAACTAAAATAGTTCTCTCCACAAAATAAGTACTGAAATATGACTAACAAAATGGATACGATGTCGCCAAGGAGGTCTATGGTACAAGTGTGGTTTTATATACCAACCATAAAGACCACACAAAAAACTGATAAACTTCTCAAAAGCTTCTCCTCTCACGAAATGTGCTTTACTTGCATATAATTGAAAACAAATAAAAAAACACTGTTATACAATACATTGAAAACAACGTAAAACTTAGGTGAATGGCTGCCCAAAGTTCTAATTGTATCTCAGTTACACTGAAAAATGTAGTTATTTTTATTGGATGCGATTTAAAATTACTCTTCAAAAACTTTGCGTTCATGTGCTGGTGAAAAACACTCTTTTGATCATTTTAATGATTTGGACTGTCACGTTTTGCGTGGAAATATTAGTCATTAGAAAATACAGAGAGGAAATTCGAAGAATTTCTCGAAAATAATCAGCAACGCTACGAGTGGTAACATTAAACACATATTACTTACACACACACAAACACAC
Source organism: Teleogryllus oceanicus (assembly GCA_964035755.1). Classification (NCBI taxonomy): domain Eukaryota; kingdom Metazoa; phylum Arthropoda; class Insecta; order Orthoptera; family Gryllidae; genus Teleogryllus; species Teleogryllus oceanicus. Next base: position 94,305,656 of record CAXIVR010000003.1, read on the forward strand.
ACACACAACATATATATATATATATATATATATATATATATATATATATATATATCGTGCTTGCCTAGGGTGGTGAATATAGAGGTAAAGTGAAATTTTAATGGGAACTAGATTGTCTGACACTACTTGTGGAAAACCGTAAATCTAGGAAATTTGGCAGTCTAGAAATAATATTGAATCCTATGGAAAAATTAATTAGATGAACAGTATTGCTATTCCGCTGTGAAATAAAAGGATAAAGAATTGAATGATCATAAAACTTATGTTAAACATTTCCCTAATTCTGAGTAAAAACGGTAGATCTGTTAAACGAATCTTTGAAAGATGTCTAAGGTCGAAAACATCGGGCAACAAATGTATTTTGTGTTTTAAATTGGAAAAAATATTCGATTTGGCAGAAGTAACATTATTTACCCGAGGTATCCAAGTCAACATTTTAATGTTGATCCTATATCTAAATATCATGAAGAAACATGATTGAAATACGAAGCCATGGATCAAAACTTGCGTGTTACATACGACGCTTTCAATTACTTTATATCTAATGTTGGTCCAAGGGTTATTTTGCAACCTCTCGACCGGAATACGAAAATTATGATGCAGAATACGAAGACGTTTCGCAGAATAAGAGACGTTTTCGTGTTATTAGTTTCCTGTCTCTTTTACTCTCTTCATTTCTGTTACCATCCTTCACCAATTCGTCCTCAGTCATCTCTTCAGAAAAGCTAGGGTGGCGAGGCAGGAGAGTGCGATAAGCAGATGAGTAGTGAGACTAGATCCTCGTGTCACTTCTCGGCCGATTTTTATTTGTATACATATGTTTTAAAATACAAACAAAATTACAAATAAAAATTACTAACATATCAGGCCACACACCCGACTAAACGATGATTTTACTGGTCAACATGTGGTTGGTATAGCGCATTCCCATCACAGTATCGTATTGACTTTCTTTGGCGAACTTGGCAACCATTAAATTCAGATAGCTCCCCAGTTGCTGTCACGACGCTGGGTCAACATCGTAAATCGGCAGCCCACAGGAACCCGAGTCCTCGAGTCTTAAAAGCAAGCCTGCTAACGGTTGAACTACTCGAGGCCACATCACACACCAACTATTTATTTATGGGTGTGATGGACCTGGAGGATGACCGAAGGGTACCTTCGTACCCATTGAACCCCATTGATCGCACTCGTCACGATACCTCTCACTGGATACAATGAAGAGAAGAAGACTCGCGAAAAGGAAATCGAGAAAGAAGAAAAGGGTGAAACTCGGTAAAAATATTGAAATTGAAATCAAGCATGTAGAGTGGCAGTGGGAGAACCGCTAGAGAAATCTTCCGAGAATCCAGAGCAGAACTAAAATTATGGCCCAATAAGCCCTAGAAAAACTAAACTGATGTATTCTAATTTCCTAAAATGTTCCTTGAATCGAGTCGACCCCCTTTCCTCCGAGCGGCGGGGGTTTAAAACTCAGAGTCGGGGTGGCTCGCGGAGGCCGCTCGCCTGCGACTCCCGGATCAACAACGGCCGTTGACGGTGCCGGTGGTTGGCGAGGCGGAACTTCAACTGCCGGCCGCTGCGGCGCGCGGGCGGGCGCGTGGGCGGGCGCGCGGGCGTGCGTGCGGCCGCGGCGGGCGGCACGGGTCGTTAGCGAGGCCGAGCGCCCGAGCGGGGCGACAAAGAAACGCTCAGCGCCCCGCGCCCCTGCCAAATGAGCCCCCGGCCGCGCTAAAGTGCCTGGCGCGTGTGCTTAAAAAGTCGCATGACCTCCTCTTGACGCTCCATTGTCTCCCCGCTCCCCCTCTCTCTCTCTCTCTCTCTCTCTCAGTGAAGACGTTGTTTCAGCATTTGTCTCCCTATCTCATGCTGTTAATCCTCCATCCATAATGGATGCGTCGGAGCCGATGTCTTGTCTACGTATGTCAGTCGCGTTTTATATCTCTATGTGCTCTTACGCGATGGAATATCAAGATTCCGGGCACCTTGTCAAGGGGACAAATACAGTAGATTGGGGACAAAGACAGTAGATTGACATAGTTTTTTTAGTCCCAAGAGCCACAATCTTTAGATGCTCGTGGCCTTATTGTCGCCGCTGGTGTTCAAATTGTGTGGAAAGTTCTTCACGAGGTGAAGAAAGGCCAGGAATATAGAAGAAATTCTGAAATATCCGAAGATTTTACAATTGAAAAACGTAACTTCAAAAAACATTACATTAACTGACAGAATATTTTCATTGAAAGTGGCATATTTTTCTTGCTGCAATGTAGTACTAAAGGGATTATCTTCAATATCCCTGCCACATCTGTTCTCTTTATAGTACATCGTCATTTTTGTAGGTCAGATCATCTGAGTACCACGCTTAATTATGGTATCGGAAGCGGAGCCATATAAACCTATTTTTTCAGGTATCGTCAATATATTACGTCATAATAAACACACAGGAAGTATGTAAATATCTTCAAAACAAAGTGAACGTATTCGATACACACAGGAGGAGACGACACAGGGAGTTATTTCCTTTGTAACCAAAATATCGACCAAACAACTACTTTCATTACTCTGAGTGAACATCTGAAAGAAGTGCTAAGCATCTTTGATGTTTTGATAAACTAATATTGAACATCTCGCTTATAAGTGTTTGTTGCTATTTCTAGAATAAACAAGCATGAGTTACATTATTTATATGAAAACAAATATTTGTTACGTTATTTTTTATATTTTAAAAAAATTTTATTTAGTTTATTTTACCTTTATGAAATTATTCATTGCAACTCTCTCAGTGTTTTCAAGTAATCTCATGTCAATGTGTTTACAGCTATCAAGTCCCAAAACCTTTGCGTTTTGTCTCATTACTGCTACTGCATTGTTTATCAAAATTATTCAGAAATATTGAATGGAATTAGGTCAGTATGACTCCAAGAGTGTTCCTGTTACTTTGTAGTGAAGTGGCGAGGAAAAGAGATAGATCGTTTTCAATGAAAGACAGTACGATGAAGGCGGAGAGATGTAATTGAAACGATGAATCCGTCAATAGTAGCCTTTCAGTTATGTCAGAGCATTCCTCAAGAGTGTTGTCGTAGCAATCTGGATAAGCGGCGGGTTTGTTTACAAACGAACGAGCTGCAGATGAAAGTATCTGCGGCATCTTTATTCGAGACTTCCGTAGGAGTCCCAGAGGGCCCGTTCCCCGGGTCTTCCGGATCCCAGCGACGCGCCAGGCCACCGGTCGGGCGGCCGGGCGGCGGCGGGCGGGCGGCGGGAAGGATAGAGCCACAAGCAGAGAGAGCAGATTGCATGCACCGGCGGCCGGGGCCGTGGCGTAGGCTTGGGCCTGGGCCGGAGCCGGGGCCGGCGCCGGCCGCCGCCGCGCCTCTCCCGAGCCGGAGACAGCGGCGCGGCGGCGACTGCAGCAGCGGAGCGGCGGCGGGCGGCGCCGGCGGGGAGCCTCGGCGGCGGCGGACGGCGGCACTTACCATCGTGCAGCGGGTCGATGGTGTGGATCATGAGCTGCAGCAGCCCGTGCCGGAACTTGGTGCCCGAGTGGTTGGCCGGCGGCGGCGCGCGCGCCGCTCCCGACCCCGCCGACCCGCCGGCGCCGGAGCCCCCGCCCACGCTCGTCTGGCTGGAGGTGGCCGCGTTGCTCGCGTGCTGCAACACACGACGCGTCAGACAGCGGCCGCACACGCGCTCAGCGGCAGCGACTCAGGCGCAGGCAACGAGGCAGACAGGCAGGCAGGCAGGCAGACAGGCGAAGGTGGCGGCGGCGGCGGCGGCGGTGGCGGTGGCTGCAGCGGCTACTGCGCGGCGCGCACGCGGCGCTCGAGCGTGCGCTCACGCGAGGCGCAGCACGACGCACGGCGCAGCGACGCAGGCCCTGCGCGGCCGGCGCAGCGCGGCGCGACGCGGCTCCCAGCTGCGCAGCGCGGGCGGCGGCGGCGGCGACAGCGACAGCGGTTGCTGCATGCGCGCGGGCGCGTTGAGCGAGCAGGCACACACAAACGCACAGAACAAGACAGGCAGCAGGCAGGGACACCGGCAGGCAAACAGCGGGCGCGCCGGCGGCGGCGGCGGCCCTCCACGGGGGAAGCAAGCAAACATCCAAGCAGGCAACGCTCGTCGCTGTAGCGGAAGAGGCGGGGCGGGGCGGGGCGGAACGGGCATGGCGAGGGCCAACTTCCTGCAGGCGGGAGACAGGCGAAGAGCGCAGGCACGGGGAACACGCAGCCAAGAAAGCGGGCGGGCGGGCGGGCGGGCAGGCGGGCGCGCAGAGCGGGACGGAGCGCGGGGCGGGGCGGGGGCGCAGGGCGCTGGGCGGCGAGGGCGGCTGGGCGACCTCGCGAGGGAAGTAGGTCGCCGCATCGATTCGGGGCGCCCTGCGCCGCCCGCGGCCGCGCACGGTCCAGCGTGCGAGGCGGCCGCGGCCCCGCCGGGCGCGCGGCGGCAGCGGCGGTGCGCGGCGTCACACAGGGCAAGCGCAGGCCGAAGACCAGACAGAAAGAGAGACAGACAGAGAAAGAAAGAGAGAATGAGAGAAAGACAGAAAGAGAAAAAAGAGAACGAAAGATAGAAAGAATGAAAGAAAGAAAAAGAGGAAGAACTGTAGTAGACATGACAACCTGCCTGGAACCTCCGCATGAACACAAGCAAGGGAGGAGACACTCACCAGCGTTTGCGCTGCGCTCTGGTGCTGGAAACGGAAAAGAGGACACATTGTTGCTTGCCGTCACAGTAAGTTGCAGCGTACAGACGTAACAGACAGACACAGATGGACAAACAGAGACCATTTAGGGGAAAGCCCGCGCCGCGCCGACGGGCCGGCCCTCGCAGGGACGGGCCCTTCGCTCCGCCACGCGTCGCCTCCGCCCTTCGAGCGCACCGCCCCTTGACGTGACGTCAGAGTAGGCAACCCTTCGAGCGGAAGCGCACGGCGGCGCGCAGGCAGGTCGCGCGCGCTCGCCCGCGGAGGCGGCCCGCGGGGTTCTTCGCGTTCTGGGACTGGGGGAGGGGCACCGGCGTCCTCGTGCGGGGAGACGGGGGGGGCGGGCGCGCACGGACGGTGCACACGGCCCAGCGCTAATCTGACGGGTCGACCACCGCGGCCCCCGTCACACGGCGCCCGCCTCGCTCGCCCCGCCCGCCCACCCGCCCGCCCCCACCCGCGCGCGGCAATCGATGGCGCGAGCCCGGGCCCCGGCTCCGGCCGGGGGGCGCCGGAGGCCCGGCACGGCGGCGGAGGCGGAGGCCCCGGGTGAGGGCGAGGGCGCGGATCGGGCAGGTCAGGGTCGCCGGCGAGCGCTCCTGCCTCCGACGCACGGGGCGCTCGCTGAGGTCAAGGTCGCGCGTGCCTCGAGGCATCGCGCGCCGCTGAGCTGAAGGAGTCGCCGTCGGGGACCTGACGGCGCTCGAGGGCCACCCCGTCGCGGTCAAGGGCGCCAACTGCGGCGCGTCAAAGCACCAACGGATAGCTCTCTTGTCAGGCGCTGAAGCTTCTGGAGGTCCAGACTTCAGCTCTTCTCGTGTATTGACCCCAGAGCGTTCTTCGCGATCCCCTGCCGGTTGCCGTATAGATGCGACCCGTTTCGCTTGAATTGCGCGTGATTAGAGGCACTTGACATGAATTGGACGCGCCCTACCGCCCCCGAGGGGCGTCATGGGCAGCACCCGCCTCTTCCCCGTTCGCCTCGTCGGCAGTCCCGCCCTGCCCGCGGCGGGCTCGCGTGCCGCGCGGGTGGGCGCGCGCACGCCAGCGGGAGCGTATTGATCGGCGCGACCGCGGCGGGCGCGCGGCCTGCGGCATGCAGCGGTGGCGGCGGGCGCTGCTGACCCGGACACTTACGGAAGGCATCAGCTGGTCTGTGCTTCGCACCCGCGTCACCTTGTTCTTGTACAGGTGCTTCTTCACGAAGCGCTCTACGGGTTGGTTCCACTTCATGAACGACACGTAGGCCATGTAGAAGCCGAAGAGTATGAGGGCTTCGTACCAGTAGATGTGGTTATCGCGGAAGAACACGATGAGCGTAATGAGCGACGCGGAGTAGAATGTGCAGTCGCGAAAAAGGGGCCACCAAGTTAATGTCAGCACAGTCCGGCTGAATATGGCACACATGCCGATCACAAAAAGGATATTAAACACCGCTGAGCCCACGATGGTGCCGATCCCCACGTCGTCAAACGAAACAAACACGCCGATGACGCTGGTGAACAGTTCGGGCGCACTGCCACCCGCCGCCATGAAGGTGGCACCCGCCACGTCGTCCGCGATGTCCAACTTTTCAATGATGACGTCCAGCGAGGGCACAAAGAACTCGTCACACACGATGGCCAAAGCCACAAACATGTACACCACGCCTAAGATGTGGAAAACAACTGCGCCCCGTCGGCGTTGTTCCAGGGTAAAGAGGTCGGGCGGGAAAAGTGGCGTCTTCTCCGGGTGGATGGTCTCGTTGCCGGCGGTGGTGTTGGGGGTGATGCCGTCCTCGTCCATATGCGGGTCCTCGGTTTGGGCTTCCCCGCGGGCGCGTGGGGCCCGGCCGCCCCAACGCGCACAGCAGCAGGCAGGCGGCCACCAGCACCCGCACGCACTTCATGCTGCTGCGTCCCGGCCCGCCGGAAGACCGCGGCTCTCTGGCGCCCGGCGCTGGTCGATACCGACGACCGGCCGGCGGCGACGGGGGCGGCGGCGGCGGTGGCGGTAGCGGCGCGCGGCTGCGCACCGACGACGCGCATTGCGCCAGCCGTCCGCTGCCGCCCGCAGCCACCGTAGGTCGGGTCGGACTTCGCCCGCTGGCCCTGACGCGTAGGAGCGGTGGTTAACATTCTTTGACGATTCGCCGTTCGGGCATGAGACATGCTATGACGCTGTGATGATACACGTACCTCAATTCTTGAATGTTAACATCACAAATGTGGGGCGTAGAAATGTCAGAACTTGGACACCGGTATTTTTATGTCCTCGCTTTTGCATGAGTTCCATAGTGAATTCTTCAGGAATATCAAACATTTCTATACGATAAATTATCCACAGTAAAATTTCTTTATCCTTTCTTCCATAGATGTTTTACTTGCAGTCATTCAATATACCTTCATCCTGCTTGTCTCAAAACTTGAATTAGGCGGTTCAGTAAAAGTAAGGACTCGCAGTTGCGCCAACATAAACATTCGAATATTTTCTTGCATTGCATTGTTTGAGCTACTTTAAGTTAAGCTACGATTTGTTTGCGGGTAAGTATGTAGTAGTGTATTACACTGGTGATCAATCCCTCATCCATTTCACATATGCAAAACTAATAATGCTGAAGAAAATTAATACAATATTGAAAGTTTTCACTTACAACTAGAGAATAAACACGTTCAAATCTTTTTTAAAATAATATTTCTACGAATTATTTAAGTTTTTATAGCAAACGATTCGTTTACAAAGGATTAGAAAACAAATATACAATGTTATACATATTCTTTGGTCTTGTGTTCCTCCTTTATTGACTGAGTCATTTCGCATGATAGTGGGCGATGGCTTGCGACCTGATGAATCGTGTTTGTGTTGGAAGAAGTTGGTGTTCGATTAATACTGTGCGCTGCATAATTACGGATTGACACGAATGATAGTTTTGTGTGGATAAACATAAATAGTCCTTTTTCTTCCTGTTGTATCATTTGCATCGCGCGCGACACTGTAGCCCTCTGGTGTTAGGTTCCCAACGTGTGAGGCGAGGCAGCATTTTTGTTCACGTGAAAATCCTAACATGGATGAAGAGTGGGGTTGGTATTCAATAATTTAATTTAGAATTAATATTTTTAATATTAGTGTTTTTATGTATACATTTATATTCTTCAGACGCAGAGGGCAAGGAGTTACCCACTCCAGCAGCTGTAGGTGCGAATAAGTGGGAAGGCGAGGATGAAGAAGAAGAAGTGAAGGTTCGTGGCAGCATGGTTTAATCTAACATCTTAATATTTGTAAGAAATGCGTAGTGAATCATGTCGTAATAAGAGCTACTTTAGAAAATCATTTGGCAATACTGTAGAATGTAAGAAAATGGAAAGATGCATCTAGACCAAAACTAATAATGGTATAACAGCTGTCATTATTCATGCCATATTTTGGGTCTTTTTCGTTAAAATTGGGACTGTACACGTTAAATAGTTAGTTAGAAGTATACAATCAAAATTTTCATTTTGATTTACAAGATCATTTGAGTGGTGGTTTGGTATATTTGTGGGACATGCTCTATAACCTCATTTGAACCATATGGGTACTTGTGGGTTGGGCATGGTTGAGGTTATAATGATTTAGCTACTTAGTACAGATTATTGGTACTTGCATGATCTCTGTTTATGTTGCTTAATTTTGAAGAGTACTACTCTTATTGAGGACATCCTTATTTATCTGCATGGTTATGATTTTTTGAGTGTTAGTTTTTCTCTGTTCTAATTTTTATTAATAAGTGCATCCAATCTCTTGTGTTGTCATTTCTGCAAGATATTGTAGATATAGAAAGTTGTGAAGATACAATGTTTGTTTCATTCCAGGAAAGCTGGGAGGATGAAGAAGAGGAGGAAGAAAAAAAAGATGTTGAAAAACAAGAACCTCCAAAAGCAACTCAGTTGAAGAAACCTAAAAAGATTAGAGCCGAAAAGATTGAGGAAAAGGAGGTATATACAATATATATGGTAGAGTTGGAATTGTCCTATTGAGTTTTTCTTACATCGCTGTTTTCCCAAGGAATAAAATGTGTAACATCTTTTTGAACCCAGAGTGATTCTCTATAAAACAATTTTAAAGACCTATATCATTTAATATGCTATAGGTCTATGAATTGTTTATAAAGTAATCATATATTGCAAATGTATTTTGTTTATTGAAAGGCAGCTCCACACATTCGTTATTTGGCAAACAGCGAGCTACCACTTGCCGAATCTCAAATATGGTGTGGATGATTTGCTGGTTATTTGCTGAGTAACAAAGATTCAGTGCTCGCCCTGTCCACCGCGGGTCTCTCTAGTGGACACATCAAAGGAAGCCAACATTCGCCAAACACAGCAGCTGTTGGGGATTGGGCGAACAGTAGCTCGCTGCTCAGCAAATGCTGAATGTGTGGAGTCACTTTAAAGCAAAGTGCAACACTTAAATTCAGACAATTAACATTATTTAAAATTTAATTTTATTTGCCAAAAGAATAAAATAAGAAAATCCTTTTACTCATCAGTAGTGTGGCCTCTTTTCAAGTGAAATTATTCTTTAAGACTCCCTGTGTCCAGTTTAAATCACCTCCATCTTTGATCACAAGCGCTTTAATACTGTGTGCAGTGCTGCTGAAGTGGACAAATGTTGCTTCGATAGCAGTGAATGAAAGCAACGATTTCTGAACTTATTAGTAATTCTTTCAACCAATTGCAGAAAAGATTCAAGTTACGATCTTTGGAGGGTGAGACCATGTCCACGTTTATAGAAAAACAGTTTTTTGTTAAATAGCTCCTATGTGTTAGTAAGGCACCATTCTGCTGAAACACACATCACCTCCATGAAGGCACAATTTCTCCTCAGTTTCACCACCTCCTTTAGGGCTCAAACATAAATTTATGTCTTCAGCTCTGTATTTGATTTTTCTCAAACAAATTCTATTTGTTGAAACAAATAATGCCTAATCCTTTTTCTTGTCTTAGTTCTTAGTCAGTGTCACATGTCTTTTAACGGCTCTTCCTTGTTTGATTAATGAATCCCAGACACCTTGAAAGCATTGTAATTAGGAACTGTTTTCTACAGATGATCACAGGTATTGAATTGTTTAGTTCACCAACTGTTCAATGCAAGAACTTTCAATAATCGCAACTCTTAAGATTGTAGTTCACACAAGTTCTCAACAGCTTGGTGTTTTTGGAGTGGACTGTTTACTGGAAGCATGCAACTTCCAACAATAATCTAAATTACCTAAGATGGAAAATAATTAAAATTTGCCTGGATAAAAGTGCTGTACCTTTTTTCGGTATATACTATACGAGTTTGTGCAAATAACAATTGTGTAAAGTACTTCAATTTTTTTTGTATTAATAACAGCGCAAATTGCAAGAAGAATTAGAACGGAAAGCAAAATTAAAAGAGCAGATGACACCAGCAGAACTCCAGGCTGAAAAACTCCGTCAACAGCAGTTACAGGAGGAAGCAGATTTGCGTGTTGCCATGGAAACATTTGGTGAGTTTACAAGAAATTACTTGTTTGTATTTCATATTGTGATTAATGTGGAAGTGAATGCATGAGGAGTGTACAGTATTTATAAATTACCCTAAACAAAGACCAATTGTCTCATGCATGTCAAAGGGTAAAGCGTTGCCGAAGAAGTAGGAATGTTAACTTTCTGAGACTAACGTAATTAAAATTGATAATTTATACAAATTAGTATATCAAACAGAAATGTCTTTGGTTTATCATAAATTCTTATCATTTAGCCAGAGATTTCATAAAAAAAAATGCTTCAGTCATAATTCTGTTCCATAAAATGTTATGTTACCTATCATTTCTTTTTATATCATTTTTCTCAAAAAGACTTCCTCTCAGAAAAAATTCACTTAGATTTACCTCAAATATAAGCAGCAACTTATTGTTGTTAATTATTATTATTACTTATTCTACTACTACAGTGTATCTACATTAAAGGAAAGGGATATATTGAAGTGTCAATTATTCAGAAGAAAAAATGAAATAATAGACTTTTAGAAGGTTGAAACGGGATAGAATTTGTTTTGCTTAACCCTTCAACTAGATTCATAGTATGGTATTATTACCTTCCAATCCAGGTAAATAGGTGCTGTGTTCATCACAGTAGTAGCACATAGCCAGGCCAGGGTGCCACTGTAGCAACCCTGTCTCTCCACAAGGCATACCCTTGCAGATGAAAAATTCTTTGACATGTAGATACAAATACCTGTGACTACAGTACAGGCAGTGTATAAGCGACTCTGACAGTTCTTTTGCCACATTCTGTGGTAGGTCATGTGCCCTGCGCTGAGGCAATCAGTTTGCGAGGATTTGTTTATTCTCTTACAGCCAGTGTTCAGTGTTGCCGCTCATCTGACACGCACGAAGTCGCAATAAGGTTCGGCTTTGGTGTAAGTTACGAACATGATATCAAGACATGTCACAGCCTGTCAGTAAGAGTTAATATTTTGAGTTTCAATTTATTTCTGATGTAGGTGGAGCCATGTGCGTAGTAATATGTGGCTAAAGCACACTGAACTGTCAGAGTTGTTATGCACTGCCAGTACTGTAGAGATGGAGGTGCGTGTTGCCACAAGATGGCTTTCTGCATTGAAGGGTTAAACATTGCTAGAAACTGGTTTAAGTGCATGCAAATTATATAAAGCAAAAGAATGTGGAAAAGTTCTAAAGAATTGCTTTAACCCATAGCACATGGTCAGGAAGACCCCAAGGAATTTTCAAAATTATATTTCAGTTATTATCCACTGTGTTGTGATAGTCATTCTTGCTACCTTTATTTCTTATCTTTCCTTAACAATCGCGTCTCTGTTTCTGGTTTGGTTTCAACTGGAGCGGTCTCTTAGGCCTCGTGCCTGTGTTAGTGGTCTCAATTAGCTGTATGTTAAAACACCCAAATTTTCTAAAAAAACATATTTCTGTTTTCAGTTCATTTTATTTCTCAATATTTATTTAACTATGTAAAAAAAGTGTTTTTGTGTAACAAAGATGAAACTCAAATTGTTTAAATTTTTTTGTCATGCAAAAAACGTAATAAAATATTTTTTCTATTGCATTTAATAAAAAAATAACTTATTTAATAGAAATAGTCCTTTTTACAATATTTAATTGTTTGATTTTTGAAAAGAATTAATTGATTTACAGCAGATTCTCTCTGACTGCATGCTTATAGTTATGGATTATTGATAATGCCGACATCCTAATAGTAAAATGTGCTCAAAGGTATTTCTCATTATTTTGACTGTTACTTTATCCTGATTTGATGACATCAGACACTTTAATACAATGAAGGCATAAGAATTTGATGCAGCTTCATATTGTCAAGAGAATTAAGCAATTTGGGAAATTAAAGATGACAAAGCTTTGATTTTCACTGTTTGGTTTCAATTTTCAAAAATTCCAAATTAGGGTTTAGTAGTTAACCCCCTCGTACAACTATATTATTTTAAGAGATTTTTCCTTCAAAGAAAATTTGTTCCTCACAATTATTGGTCTCATTATTGCTGCATATAATTTTTTGAAAAGTTAGTAGCTTTCATGTAATTTTGAGTGAAAATTGCATTATTTTTAAAACAAAATTTTCTTAAACATAGCTTCAAATTGTTTTCTTAAACTTCCTTCTTCTTATTTTGGAAAATAATGAAACACTGTCAAAAATATATTTTTATGCATTTGTTTTAACCTTAATTTTTACATTAAGAATGTTTTTCTACACATTTCTAGTGCAAATGTTTCAAATAGTTTCTTATGAAGTTTCTTGAAATTCAAAAGTTTACTGTAGAAAAAGGGCTGCAAATAGCGCTTTTTTAGAAACATTCAAATGACTTTTTTCTTTGTTAGTTTTCAATAGGTAGAGTTAAATGCACTGATTGAAGTATCATTCTGACATTGTGATATATTGTTTTGATTTTTCAAAAATTGCACAAATATAATTTATTTTTTATTTTTATGTTTGAAATGCCTCTTACTTTGCTAATTTTTTGCTTTACTAATGTTCTTTATACATTTTTGCATTTGTGAGTATAATTGCTTCAAATGATTTGTAATGAAGTTTCTCTAAAAGAGCTCCAAATTTTTCAGTGAAAATTTGCTGATAGGATCAGGTTTTACTCTTCTTCAATATTCTTATAATTATATTTCAATTGTACTATTATTAGGGGCCTGGAAAATTGAGAAAATATAGAAAAATGTATTTTAAGTACAGATAGATGGCAGCTGAAAAGAGGATGGGGCAAAACTGCAAAGCTAGCCCAGACTAAAGAGATAAGGAACAAGTATGAGAAAGTCTGTGCAATTCTGTTGCATCACTATTTCCTCATGTATTTGGTCTTTTACTGTTTTTATATAGTTGTTTAGCTGTATGAAAATACTGTCCTGTTTTTTGGGCAGCTTTATGACCTGGAAATTTTTCCAATTTTATTACAATAAAGTAACATTTCTGTTTAATACAACTTGTCAGTTCTAAACTAGAAGTTCTGGACCATGAAACAGTGAATTTGATTACACATCTACACAAATGTATATCCAAAACAAGTTTACTTAGGGTGGCTGGAAAACAGAGCAAAGTTATGGAGAAAGCCAGGGTATTTTTGGAAGAATCTTTTAATGATGGTACTATTTGTTCAGTAATTTTCATAAGTTAAGTTTTGGGAATTTTTTCGATGTGAAGCAAATATTGTTATTTTTTTATTTTTGGAACAAAATGGGAAAGCGAATGGAACAATGGTAACAGATGTCAAGTCTTTTTATTTAGAATTTTCTTCAATTCTTGTCCAATCCTCTCTAAATGTTATCTGGGAAAATATAGAAAAAATGTATGGGAAAGTTAGGAAAAGTCTACGAATTTTGCTTCCTGGAAAGAGTGACCACCATTTTATACATTTTACGACAAAAAGACGAATAAAGAGCAAATGACAATTTCATTCTAGTTGTGTTTACTATCAAATTGAATTTTTTGTTTTAAAAAAATGAGAATTGAAAATTATAGTAAATATGTGAAAATAAAATTCCAAGTAACCAAGTATATTGATAGTAGAATGAGTATCTAGTGATAATTCTTTTAATACATATTTTTGCATTGTAGGTTAAGTTGCTAATCATCAATTCACCCCCAAAACACTATTTTTTTTTAAATTTTCTTTTAATTTTTACTTTATGTTGCATGAGGTTCTCTTGATTGTATTAATGAAACTAAGAGTGCCCTGGTGGGTGCAAATTGCCTTTCAATACAGTTTTTGAAAGTGAATGATTATTCTTAAGGAACCATAAGTTATACTGCCATGTATAATTCTTTCTCCAAGCATTATAACCTTAGGTAATTCTTGAATAACACCGACTAAATGACGTTTTAATTTTTACTTTCTCGCTACCGCTTTTGCAGATGGTAAGAACAGCAAAAGAAAGTAATGTAATGCTGCGCGAAAAAACGGCAAATTTTCGGTAGAAAAAGTTTTATTGCAGGGCCCTGGAAAAGAAAAAAGTAGATAAATGCTAAATTTAGAAGAAAAATCCCCTAACACGCGGTGTAGCCAGAATCCGTTTTGTGGGCTCGATACCGAAAAATCGAATGACGGCAAAACGCGTCTGTGAAAGCTAGCGGCTAAACCGTTCAGCCGACTTTCTCCAAAACTGATATTTCCTCAATCCACCTGGCTGATGTTGCAGTCTCTTGAATTTGAAACGGATATTTTAATTTTAGGGGGTTCTTTACATGAAGCCCCTGGAAATTTTTCCAAATAAATTTTTTAAAAAAGCTCCATCGTTTATCATTAAATTTTGTTATTGGATAGTGTGAAGGACGATTAAAATAATGGTGCTGGTCTCATTTTTGTTGAAAACTGATTTTTCGAAAATTGCAAAAATTGAAAATGTTTTCGGCGTCTTTCTACATCTGTAATTATGAAGTTGGTGATATTTTCCCTTAATGAAATTTGTTCCTTAAAGGTAGATTTTGAAATAAGGTCATGTATTTTTCGCGTAATTTTGCGTCAAAGAACATGCTGTTTTAGCGCAACTAGTTCATATCCGCATAGTAACTAATTTCGGGTTCACCTTGTGTGAATTGCAATTTTAAATCTCGATGTTGAATTGCCTGCAATTTAAACATTTCAAGAGATGAGGAATCTTGATAGTCAGGCACAAATTAAATTTATCTTATTTAGCTATGATAAGAACAGCAAAAGGTTCCATGCATCTTCAGTGATTCATAATACCATTGATTTGTAGGTACAGTATGAAGTTTTGAACAGCTTTTGATGACCTGATGAATCATTTTAAAAAAATTTTTTTAAACTATGAGTAACAATTTGATTTTTGCATTTTACGGTCATTAATCATTACTTGGCTTTGGGGAAAATATTCTGTGAATGTTGGGGATCTTAATGTTTTGTATAAATTTATGCTTGAAAATCTGCATGCTACAAAACCTCCAGCAATGTAGCCTGTAGCAAAAAATATGTATTTGCATGCTTTTGTGTTTCAAAGTTAAACAATTTCACTACTGTTTTCAAAACAGAAAATAATCATTTGTTAATAAAACTTCAATTTCAAAGCTTTTTATTCAATCAGTTTTCGACTTTTACCGACAGTAATTGAATCAATTCTTAATCAATAAATTAAAGGTCTATAATTATCAAAAAATTATAGACCTTTAAAATAAGCTTTAGTATAAAGCAGTATTTCAATAATTGCAATGTTCATGTTTCTCTAATATATTTGGTTCATGAGATGCTGGTTCGAAACGTACACATAGTCATGTAATGAACAAGAAAAAAATGCTTTCTTTGCCTAAACAGAGTATATGTGAATTATGCAATGTGAATGTTTGGTCAACTGTAATTCTATTTTTTTATGGAAAGGAGTGAAAGAGAAAACTGAAATGAAATGTCTGATAATGACACCACAGTAATGTAAATTATATCTATGTAAATGTCTTGAGTTTGGATTAACAACTGGGTAGCAGTATTTCAGTTAACAAAATACTAATATATATATTTCTAGCTTGACTCATATGATTGTACAGTAAAAAAACATGTTATCGTTTAGGCTTTTGAGAGCCTTTTATCCTTTGCTAGTGAAATGTAGCATTCCTCCAATTTGTTAGTGTGAAAATAAAGCTGGAGCAAAATGGCTATGAGCCAGCCTTTTAACATTTCTTCCAATATGAATTCTTCCCCTTCAAAAATTGTTTGTATGTAATGTTGCATGATATGAATTTTTGACCTTCAAAATGACTAAACATCTGCGAATACAAGGCTAAGATAACTTTTAGTTGCAAAACTCACTACTATTCACTAAGTAATTTATAAGTTTACATTAATGTTTTTGTAGGTACCGCAGAAAGTAGTGGAACTGGAATTGATGCAATGAATCCCACAACAGAGGAAGAATTTGAGGAACTTCAGAAAGCTCTTTCCAAAAAGATTAACCTTTATAACAAGTCAACACATTTTCCCTTATTTGCAGAGGAACTTATTCGGAATATATGTGTGAGCCGTAAGTATTGCCTTATTTACTGTAGGCAACTGGATTGGGTTTATTTATTTGTCAAGAAAGAACAAAATAAAAACTATGTTAAACACAAACCAAAAGGTTTCATTGTGCTAATTTTATTCTATAGAATCTGTTCTCTGGACTGTTTATTCCACCATTATAAAGTAAATTGAGCCAACCAATTACAGTTTTAATGTTTTGCAGTAGTTAATTTCACAATAACTGAAAAAAATTGTCAAAATTTAAGTGACTCAAGATTTGGAAGAGCTTCCTTTGAATATCAACTTAATTTCACAATTAGATAATCTAATAATTTCAGACAATGTATAATGCATCATATATAGTCCTCCTTTGTAGACAGTTAAGAAACTTATACAACTGGTTACAGGGGATGAGTCATACAAAATTTTGTGACAAACAATGAATTAGTGTTTTCTTTATTAAGATTATTATTATTAGTCTTGCGTTACAAATAAAATGTTGCAATTTTTTAAAAATTTATTTCATGTGTTTGCAAAAATTGTATAGGCAGCAGTTATAACATTTTCTTAATAATTTAAATTCAATTCAGATGAAACTAAAAAGTTCAAAAAGTGACTTAACATTGGAATAGGTAGTGATCAAAGTAAATGTTGGGTTAGTCTTTGTTTTAGACATTTGTTTGAATTGTTGACTTGGTCACCATAATGTTCACCCTGTAGTATCTGAAAGTTTTTAGTCGTTAAAATTTAAATTTGCAATTTAGTTCTCTGTATTGTTTTGTATTTTGTAGAGTACATTCTTCCTTTTATTTCTATGTGGATTAAATGTAATTTAAGTTTAACATGCTTACTTTTTTAGTGACATCTAATGATTTAAAGAAACTTAAAACAACAGTTGAAAATATGTTCCTAGAAAAAAGTAAATTAGAAAAAGGTGACAAAGCAAAGAAGAATAAAGGCAAAGGAAAAGTTAAGTTGCGTGTAGAAGGAGAAAATGTGAGCTCTGCTGTAAGTATTTCAATATAACAAAGTAGATCAAGTGATAATGCAAATGTATACTTCTTGTCCTCACTTAGACATTTCTTTTCTTTTTGCAGACATTGGTTAATGACTATTACAATGAATATGATGAATTTGATGACTTCATGTAGTGACCAGTTACGTGTGGATGCCAAGAGATGCACCATCTCATTAACTGTGAACATTGGACATTATTTCTTATACACTTGGTGGAGCGAGGGTTGGGCCATTGTGCTGGTATCTAACAAATTGGTTTTAACATGGAAACCCCCAAGCTTGAGTTTTCTGGTTTTCAATAAGTGCTTAGTGACTGCAAGGTCATTCTACATCCAAACTGGGCAACTGTTGAAGCTTGGTTCTGTGGAAGAATGCTCCTGCCAGTGATTCTGTTGGACTTGAATAGTTATGTTGTGTGTTTTTTGACATTTATTGCCCCCAAAAAATGTATGGCTGGCTCCACAGACTGTTAACATGTTTTGGTTTTAGTGCTGGTGTGACTGCCACAAAATGACTGTTGTTCTAACTAAATTACATGCATATGTATGTATGCAAAAACTTTCTCCTCTTGGTTTATTGAGGCAGATGTGTTCAAATTGTTGTATTGTTCATCAGTAGTCTTCCCTGAGACTTACCTGATCAAGAAGTCTGTATAGTTGCCATCTGCCCATCTATTGGTCACACAAGCTCTGCCTGTTTTTTCAATTATGATAGCATGAGTAGACTAACTTGTGTTCAGTTATATACTTGTTGCATATTCTAATTCCCGGTCTTGTGCTGTTTATCTAATAGATGTTCAGTGCATGTGCTGATCTTCAATCACTGCTGTGCATGTGATAAAGAGCAGTACTTGTATCTATCTGTACACATACATATGGTTATGTGGATGAATAAAACAATGGATTCTGTTGAAAGCACCTGTCATGAAATGTACCAGTGCTGATCAGAAGATAAATTACCACCTTTTGTCCCGTTTCTCCTACCTGTACTCATCAATATATGAATTAACAGCAATGCCATAGCCCCAAACCACCTTTCAAATCAATGTCCAAAAACATTAACTTTCAATCTGAAGTACTAGAAAATTCCCATTATTCTTTACATAAAATAACTTTCTGCTATAATTTTAGACTAATTTTCAAGTTTGTACTTCAAGAGAATACTTATGGCTACTTAAAATGTATGCCTAGCAAAGAATAAACATTATTTTTGTATGGGTGAATTATTGCATTAAGAGGGACAGCTCATTGTTCCAGTTGTCATTAGGTTTCTGCTCAATTAACATCAACACATGCTAATAGCTCCCTTTGTCCAAAAAATGTATTCCTTCCTATTTTATGGACCATGATATGTGGTTTTATGCTTTAAGACTATTGCAACAATTGCTGGTTAAAGATGGAAATAATTAAACTCCTTCAAGAGATTGAGGGGTTCACAGCTGCATACCGGAAGTATACCACAGATAATTGAACAAAATTTTCATATGTGCCTTGACTATTGATATTGTCCCTTCAGCCAACTTTTCTGTACAATGATTTTCAGAGTGCCTGTGTATAGCTTCCACTAGGACTGAGAGAGAGTCATGCATTTGTAAAGGAAGCTTCAAAGATGTTTGCACCATGCCCCAAACTGAAAGGATGATAAAAAAAATACATACAATGTTTTGTTTAACTTTCACATGGTGATTTCCAGCAAATTCTAATTTTTTTCTTCCTCTTTTCATGTTGCAAAAGAAAACTTTGATCTGTTGGTAAATGTGACATTAAAAAACTGGGACTAAATTTCTCCCTGCTAGAATAGAGACATACTAGCAATAATAGTATTTGTGGTGGCTTCCTATTTCAGATTTCTTTGGCAGCTTTCATAGGGTCATCCTAATTCTGTAATATTTCAAGATCTACATAAGTTTGCAAGTAATTTAAGTGGTAGGCTTTGTCAAACAGTTTTGCACTTACCATTTTTTGGCTTTGAGAATCTGCATTCATCAAATTTCATAAAATAAAGTATGCAAACACAAATGTAAGTAGTATATAATCAACAGTTGCCTTGCAAACATGACAGCCCAAATCACTATGTAACTAATATGCTACAAATTCTCCATAATTAAGAAATTACCATGAAAGGGGCCGTCAATAAATTACGCGAGGCGAATTTTCAACTCCTGTTCCCTCCTTGGTGAGATTTGGCTCGAACCCCCCTCACGTGAAATTTTTCAAAATGCATATTTTTAAAGTGAATATGTAGATTTGAGATTGATTGCATTGGGATTTATTTAAAAAAACAATTTGCTTAGTTATATTTATTTACGAGTAGATGAATATTTAGAAAGATAGAGTGATTGAATTACAATGAATATTATTGCACTTCTAAAAACAGTGCAATAATTCACCCCGATAAACATTATTGTGCAAGATTCAGCCATATTTTAGTATAGAAACATGTTTTACTTAACTTGTCTTAGTTTTCTGGATATTTAGCACTGTTATTAGCGAAAAAATGTGTGACGTTTGCAGAGACCCCCCTCCCCTCCCCTCTCCATCACATACGATTAGGTGAGATTCGCTTGACACCCTCCCACCCTAAAGGCCTCGCGTAATTTACGGATGACCCCAAACTAAATGACATGAGAGGGCCAAAAATTAAATAAGAAAATGTATACTAAATCCTAATTTGTTGTAAAAGATGCACTGGCCAAATTTACAATTTCATACACATTGATATAAAAAACACTTAATTCCTCAGGATTCAAATTCATTCTCACGAGAAAGCTCATACATTACACTCAGGCATTCATGGTGTGAATATTCAATTATTGGTGTTTTAGAACCTGGCATACATTTTTTTTATCACATCAACAACAGTTTCATAATGTCAATTTCTACATGAAATTTGGAAACTTGATTTTTCTTCCCACCAATTTGGTCCCACAGTGAGTAAAATAAAAAGAGTCAATTCTCAATTTACACTTCAGAATACAAAGATAATAAAATGTACTTGGGTATTGAACTTCTATTCTTTGCTCTACATTACTTGTAGATTTCGACTGAAAACTTTGAAATTTATTCCTTTTAATTTTTAATTAAGTGAATGATTTTGAAGGTAAATTCAGACATTATACACAATGTTTTCATTTCGTTCTTTGTAATAAATAATGAACCTAACTTTATCACTGAAGATTGCGAGAACAATTGTAGTATTTTGTCCCATGCTGTCCAAATACTGAAAATAATTAGAAGTTGCAAATGATTGATACATTTTAAACAATTCCTAATTGCATTAGTTTACACATTTTCTATGAAGAAATTAAAATGGATTTCCTATTATTCCACCCGATTGCAAAACGACATTCCATTTTAAGACTAGCAAAGTGACTTATATCACTTTTTGTATATTGTTATTTGGTTAAGTAAAGATACAAAAATGTAAGTGTTTTCGTCATTAAATGCCTACAGACAATTTTTCTATAAGCATTATTCCATTTCATTAATCATTGAAATAATGCTCAGGGGATATGTCATTTATAGAAAAACATTGCTAAATTTATTTTGCGGAATATCAAAAATGTTTGTACGCTCTTTCCCCGGCTAAATGAAAGAACCTCTCAAGGTTAAAAAAAATTCAACCTAACAATAAAAATGTCTCACAATTTCTTAATTAACATAAGAGGGAAATAAAATTATTACTTTTTTAATAAAACAACCTTTCTGCATTCCCTATTTGTACTCCCTTGTTAATTCCCATTAAAGGGCTCGATAAGGAGAAGTCAAGTTGAGATTAGGTGAGGGTGTAAATGTCACTTACTGTTTATTCAATGTGTATTCTCGACACTTTTTTTTCTTTTCCAGATTTCTCAGAGGCATAGGAAAAAACAAATCTGCATTTTCATGAAGTGAGAATGCTTCAATTTCTGGGAGATAACCACTGAACCCCGCTACTCCCATAAAAGAGAAGTAATACAAGATAAAATAAATACTCTTTCCTTCCGTATAAATATTAATATGTGTGTAAAACAATTCGATTTCAAATTAAGCACCATTTTGGAGCTGCAGGTTTAGCGACAAATATCGTTAGACTAGGACAAGTTACCTTTCAGTAACAATCCTGTTTTGAATGACTACAAATTATATAGAATGTTCTGATTAACAACCAGCCATCTGTACTGCAATCGTCATCTGTAAATAAACTTGTTCCAGGTAACAGGACAGAAAGTACTGAAGAAAAGATATGCCCTTCACTGAATTGAAGCAACTTCCAACTTTTGAATATTTAATTACAAATATGCAATAAAAATAACTCCTGACAAGACTTACCCACTAAAGGCCACTTGTCCTTTATCAAAAAAGAAATAAGCTATTTGTCACGACCACATACAAGGCTGGCCAAAGAGTGAAAAACAAATACATCCTGCATTATTCATCTTATTCTTCTAAGCAAATATAAGGTACAGCTATAGAATCCTATAATATACTTCTGTGTACTGTACATCACATTCCACTAAAACTGGAATGGCAAAATTCCATATCAACCAAATTAAATGTACCTTGCAAAAAGAGAAATAATACTATTTCTACGTAATAATAAAATAATAAAACATTCTCTCACTTTTTCTAGTAATTGAAAAAACATTAAAAATACACATGGAGTTTTAAATTTTCCCTTGTTGCTTCTACACAAACTATGACTTTCCCAAGACAGTTATGTCATTTCTTTACACTATATACACAGAAATTAATAGGATTTGATACGATTATACAATCGATTGCAACATTCACCCAGTCTGTGAAAGCTCCAACAGATTCTTCAGTTCGCAGGTTGGGCCTCGATATAATTGTCCTTGTGCTGGATGCATTGGAATGGGTTTTTGCCATGACATAAACAGGCTTCTGCACCAACATGCAACAAGTCCTCCGCACAGTTTTCTCATCAGTAGGCATCTTCTTGTCATTCCTCCCTCTAACTTTAAGTTTGAAGGGGATACAATGAGACTTTCAATTCTTTGCCAGCGCACAGGGCAAATCGTGCTATACACTCGCTGCTATCCTCAGTTCTGTCACGTCACACGTATACACGAGGCGCACTTCACTTTGGTGGGTACGGATTGATGACCGTCGCGGCAACAGCGGCGGCCTGTTGGCTCGCGAGCACAGCCGCTGCAACCAAGAAACAGCCACATTAGCACTGCCCCGCGCGCCTGCTCGCTCGCACATTCTCTTAGCTTCGACACAGGTAGCGCTCAGGCAAGGCACACATGCCTGCCGCCACCTTGTGACTGCATTCCACTAACCTCCTCCCTAAGGGAGTTGCAAGCAACGCAGACTGCAGGGTGTGCCTTGCCTTGGGCAGCTCTGTGCTGGCATTTGTGGCTGCTGCCCTCTTAATTTCATCTATGTAACTCCAGTTGTTGACAAGCAACCTTAGGCAGCAGCACAACCACTGGGTTCTAATGAGACCTACGTGGATTGCTTGCCCTTTGCATGCACGCAATAATAACTTGCATTTTAAATAGATGCGTGAACATTCCTACTTCTTCAAAGATTCACCCCCTTTTCCATTCATTGAAAGAAATGAATTTTAATGGTAGTTTTCACAACCATCCAACCAACAAATGATCCATGCGCCAAGGTACCGAGTGGGACAGTCTTGCGAGTAATTCAGTAGGCACTCCTCCATTACAATTTTTAAAAAAATCTTCAGCGGTGATTTCTTGCACACACGACTCTCATTATGTTTAAGTTAATAAACAAATGTATCTTGACACACAATTCATATAAAGCAAAATTTATACACATAACATAGCTGCAGAAATGCTAGTAATATGGCAGTGAATGTTCCAACAACAAAAACCTCTTGTTAAGACTAATGGAAGACTAAAATACTGGTGCCACAAATTCAACCTTCATAAGCAGAACCTAAGAGTTGATCAACAAATAATATTCATATTGCAATCTTCTTTTGCAATGTTCAGTCTCAGGAATGTCTCTTTGCACTATTATTGGTGCTACATTCACAACACACACACACATGTTAGAACTTAAACCTAGGAAACCCAGTTAAATATTGGTGCCTTCTGCCACTGGATAATGCCACAGGAGATATCACAGACTTTTCTACATACCGACTGCAAGAACACTACATATAGCAATATAACAATGATACTTTTGGTAACAAAATATGACTTGCGACTCTGGAATGAAGGTATGTTAGTAAGTATCCAAGCATCACCAATATGGTGTACCTCACATCTCATATGCCACTATAATGGCAACGACTAGCTACTCATGATCTCAAGGCAAGCTATGCTGACCACCTGCTGACAGCAGGCTTCAGAACACACAATAACACTCTTGTTCAAAGTGTTTTGCAGTCAACCTGAAGCTTGGCCAGCAGGCCGTCTGCATGGGAAGCAAGCCTACGCTCACTACTGTCAGGGCCGCACCATTGGCTTACCTCCATAAGGTGCCGGGTACTGGCCTGCCAGGATCGGGTACCCCAAGCCCACAGCGTGTGATGATGTGTGTGCACATGACGTTGCGGAGGAGGAGAACGGGCTTCCTTGCTGTCACCAGCAGCCGACGGCTTGCCCACTGCTGCAGACTGTGCACCAGTGGAGGCACCAACCGTTGCAGGGCTCTGACCCTGAGGTGCACCAGCAGCCCCAGTGGGTGTGCCCACAGGAGGACCACCAGGTGGTGCTCCTGAAGGAGACGCACTCGTTGCCACGGGTTTCGGTGTGGGAGATTTCAAGGCTCGTTCCTGAAGCTCATGGATTTTGTGGGAGGAGTAGTACTGACTGGCATGATGCTGCAAAAGATCCAATGCCTTTGGGGGTCCAGAAGGTGGTCTTGAGAGGTCCTCAGGGGCGTGGGGATACCTAGGCAACTGAGGGTGAAGGTATGGGTTGGCACCGTATGGACCTGGCACCAACATGCTGCGGTACATTGGGTGAGCAGGGTCAAAGGGCAAGGCTCCATAATGAGGAGCTTGCATGTAGCCTGCATGATGAATGTAGGCATAAGATGATGTAGGGGGAGGAGGTGGTCCTTGGGTTTCCATTGTAGGTTTCACCCCTTCTTGCTTAACTTTATCATCCTTTTTCTCTTCAGGCTGTTTTTCTTTGTGTTTGTGGCTAGGGCTGGCAAGTGACTTGGTAGAACTTGTATTTTTCGATACAGTGTCGGCAGAACTGGAGGTTTCCTTTCTCCTTTGCTGATCTGGATAGAGGTAGTACCTCCGCAGTTCTTCCTGCTGCTGTTGCTGCTGCTGTTGTTGCTGTTGGGTCTGTGGTGTTTGAGGAGGCTGTTGAGGAGATGCTTGAGCTTGCTGAGGTGTTGCTTGAGGAGGTTGTTGAGAAGGCTGTGGCCTCTGATAAGTATAAGGGTTCATCTGATTCTTTAACTCTATACTTTCTTTCAATATTTGATGGTTTTCATTTTGGTGTTTTTCTTTCAGTCCTACACCAGGCTCAGTCTTAACCTTATTAGGGTTGGGCACCTGGATAGGACTTGGAGCAAGAGGTACTGATTTCATATTTTCAGCAGGACTTGGACTCTTATCTTCCTTTCCTACTGGTTCTTTAGTTTTGTCATCAGTAGGCATCATTGTCATTGGATAACTGGGTTCCAAGTTATATGGATAGCCTGGAACATACCCGTAAGGATAGTAATGCTGTTGCAACAATTTTTGCGGATACTCTCCTGGTGTTGGTCCATCTTTCTTGTCCTTATCCCCAGGTTTATTGTCAGTTAATTTATCCACTGGGGTTTCCTTTGTCTTTCCATCCTGTTGCACAGAAGGAACTAAATATGGAGGTTGACCGTAGAAAGGATACATGCCATAGTGGGGCATAGAGTGTGGTGAAGGACCTTGTCCTACCTCTGCCTTCTTTTCTCCGGTCTGTCCTTTACTCTTACCATCTCCAACTTCAGATTCAAGTACAGGGGCAGCATCATCAGATATGTCTGAATAAGCAGGACTTTGTACATCATCTCTACCAGAAGCATCCATTCCAAATGATGGCTGTTCTGGCTGTGGATGAGGACTTCCAGCCGGAGACTTACGGCTTTTCTTCTTATGACCCTGAACTTTATTTCGATCTTTCTTGTCGTCTGGCATAAGAGAGGCAGTGGATTTCACCTTGAATTGAGGTTTGGTCACAGGAGGTATCTGAGCCAGAGGCTGAGGACCTAACATTTGGGGCTGAACATTCTGTGGTGGCACAGAAGGAATTTGTGTTGCTGAGGGTTGGGAGGGCGCTTGATTCGGCTGAGGTCCTGGGGGCTGACTGGGACTGCCTGCAGTGCTCACGGTTCTAATTGTCGACACTGGAGCACTACTTGCACCGAGAGCAGTAGGCTGTTTGCTCGCGCAGAAAAGTGGATACTCGTCCGCGGGAGGAGGTCCAAATCGCAACACACCCGGCTTCACAACGTTCTTAGCATCAGGGCTAGGCAAAGGAGCGAGCGGCGTCGCTCCAGCAGGTACCAATTCGGGAGGGGGGGCGGCTGGTGTTTGCGACGTTGGTGTCGTAGGCACAGCTGAACTCAAAGGCGTTGAGGGCGAAACCACTCCGCTCTTTGGTGTACTGGGTTGGCTCGGTTGCTCCGGTACACCGGGCTGAGCCGGCACTAAACTCTGCACCACTGCGATGCCCAAGCCCTCCTCCTTCTTCGCCTGCACCGCCACCACCGCAGGCTGCGGCGGTTGGGCAGGAGGTACGGGTGGGGCCGCGGGCGCCGGTGGCGGCACCTGCGCGGGGGGCGCGGGCACCAGTGGCGGCGCCGTGGGCGCGGACTGGGCCGCCGCGGTGGCGGATGCGGGCGCGGACGTAGGCGCGGGCGCGGGCGCGGGAGCGGGAGCGAGGGCGGTCGCGGGAGCGGGGGTGGGCGTGGGGGCGGTCACCGACGCCGGCTCCAGCTTCTCGGGCGACTTGGCCGGTGGCGCAGGGCTCGGAGCCTCCACGTTGCTCTCGTCGTTCTCCGACATACTCGCGGCGTCTTTGGTATCCTCTCGTCGGCGCAGCCGTGCGCGTGCGACTGGTGGTACTTGAGGCCGTTGATATGCTTGTACTTCTTGGAACAGTTGGGCTCGGGGCACTCGAGCAGCACGGGGGACGCCGGCGGGCTGGCCGACGACGAGGCTGGCACCCGGCTCTTCTTGCCCCCCGGCCCGGGCGACTCCGGCTCCTCGGCCGCGCGCCCGGCTTGCCGACGCGTTTGCGTCGCGCCCGCGCCCCGCCCGCGCCGCCTCCCGCGCCCCCGCTCGCCCCGCCGCCCGCGCCGCCCCCGCTGCCGCCGCCGCGCCGCCCCTTGGCACCGCCGTTCCTCAGTTTGCTGTGAACGGACGAGCGCGTCTCCGTGAAATTGCTGAGGTCGCCGCCGGGCGAGGCGCTGGCCGCCGCGCGACCGCGCTTGCCGCGCCCTTTGGGCAGACGCGCGTCCAAGTCGCTGGTCGGGGAGTCGCAGAACCTGCGGAACATACAACGGGCTCGTCATCCGACGAACGAGAGTCGCACTGCGCTCGACCGGATCCACCCAAAAGGAGACGGGTACACAAGCAGGAACTACTCGTGACATTATCAAACAACAGTTGTGCAAAAATGGAAATAACCCGTGAATGTTTGCGATAGATACTTCGAATTTTCCGGCAGCGATGAATTTCGCGAAGGTCCACCAAAAATAGCTGCTCCAAAAAACATCGATACTATGAGCAACTTCATTAAAAATGATCGGCTTGTCACTTACAACGAAACAGAGGCATCTTTACGAGGCACATCGAAGGCAGCGGTATTCATTGATTTCGCATGAATATCTTCCAAAAGCAGTCCGCATAATTTAACCAAAGCTCAACAACAAGCTTGTTACTGATGCAAGGAAATGATATAAAAAATTTAAAAAAATACGCACGACAGGCAAAATCCGTATACTACATGGTATCAGGAGATGAAACTTTATCGTCTTCGTACGAGCCAGAAACTAAGCAGCTATCAAGTATTCGGCTGTTCCAAGATAAACGGATCGCAACAGAAGTGATTTGTTCATGAAGCCTTGCCAAGAAAATTATCTCTCGTTTCTTTAATTATACTCGGCATGTCGCGATCATTGATTTAGAGAATCGAAAAATAGTCAATGGTGAATTTGAAAACAACTCAGTTTCAAGTCAGCTGAATTTGAAATGTTGCACCGTTCTTCAATGCCAAACTTCATGAAACAGGACAAACAACTGTTTACTTGCGGGAGGTAACCTTGAATTAATGTATCATTGCCCGTACATGATTTGTAGCCAAAGTATTTTTTGTTCCGAATTCAAGGCAAAATATGCGTGAACATCGATTTTCATCACCTCAAAAAGCTATTGAATTCTTCCAAAACCACGTTTACAAGATAACATCAGAGCGGAAAAAAAATTTCGAGTTGGTTCGAACCCATGCAAATTTAAATACCACACGCGAATAGTTTTCTTTAGATGATTTTTGACAGAAAGTTTGGCGTTCCTCCTGTAAGACTGCATAACTAGATTCGCACTTGCCTTCCCATTTTCCGCCAGACCAGCAGTGATGTTCCAGACATTTGAAGAATGTTATGAAAACATCCCTCCGAACAAATTAACTGGAACACGATTCCAACATCAGTAACGAAATCATTTTCGTTTCCCAAACGCATAACACGAGATATCGTGTAATTATTTTCCTCGTCTATTCCAAATCAGTTTAAGCAAATATCACGATAGCAGACGTTTTATTCTGTTGAAATTTTGTCGATGAAAATGTCACGAGAAGTTCCTTGTTTGCCAGCGCCTCGGGCCCTAGGCTGCCCTAGGCGACCCAGCCCGCGAGAACGCACCTCGGCGGCGCCCAGTCATGGCGAGTGCAGTCCAGCAGCGTCCCCACGTACGTCTTGCCTCGCCACGTCACGTTCACCACCAGGACCCCTGCGGGACAGAACAGAACGCAGCGTTGAGCGCGGGGGCTGAAAGCAGGCACTAGGAGCATTCGAAAAAAGAATCGATTTCGGGTTCGAAAACAGGAAACGTAAGAAAATAATAATTTCCGAAGGAATTGTATCCTCTTGCATAGTAGTACCAATTTCCATGAAAGCAAAAGGAAACGTATCCAACGAAAGCATCGCAAGAAATGTATCGACGTCCAAAGGAATTGTATTTTCATGATTAAAAATGTGTCCACCGAAAGTAATGTTACCAAAATTGAACATTTAAAGAAGCTCTCCTGTACATGTTTTTTCTAGGCACGTTTGTGATGATTAAAAAGAATCGCAGAAACGTGCAAGGATAATAAAAATCAAGTACTTCTGAGTTTAAAAAAAAAATGTCGATAAAAGTTGTGAAACCTTCAAGAACAATTAATTCTGCAATAGCGCTCTCACTAAGTAAGAGCTTGTATTAGTCTCTGAATGAATCCCTGACTTATCTATTACTTTTTAAGACATCAAAAATTCCTAAAAATTTAGAAAATACAATGTACTCATATTTCATCAGACAACAATACATTTTTTTTTTAAACTCCAAGGTATTCATTTGATTCGCTTCCGGCCTTGTGGAATCGAAAGCAAAATAACAAATCCATAAGAATCGAATGAAACGACCCGATTCCGGAATCGAGTCGGTATGTCCCTCGTGGGCACTCGCGCCGTGATACTAAGTGTGACGCCTCCGCCCCGCGGCGCAACCATGCCGCCCGATAACCCGGAGACTCACCGCCTTCCGTCTCGTGCCACACGATACCCTCCAGGGTCACGCTCGTGCCCGGCTCGCAGGGACCCAGGCAGTCCGGCTCCGTGATGGTGCCCACACTCGTCGTCCAGCATGTCCTGCGCAAACAGAGGAATCGCGTCAGTGAAATGGCCAGCGTCTGGCAGCGTCACTCGTAAGAGCTCAGCAGATTTACAAGTGATACATCACAAGATATTATTTAATACAAGTTAGAAGTAATACATTATAACGATTACACATTACAAGTTACGATTATAACAAGACAGGTTCCAAGGTACAATTAAAACTTCACACGTTACAATATAATGATTTGCATTCACAAAAACAATTTCCCCTTTGAAAATAGCTGCTGATTTAACACTGTGGCACGTACTTCTGGGACTAATCATATCAAAATAAACTACGGACTACGCAGTGCATACTTTCTAGTATAATTGTAAACAGATGCTTCACATTCCTCGCAACAGGCAAAAATATGATTATCAAATAGTTTTTAAATAATTTCTAAGAATATTTTTTAAACGTATAACAAAAGCTCGAATGTAAGAAATGAACAAAGAAATATGAAATAACATACAAATTCTAACTTCTGTAGCATCCAACTGCCCGGAAACATCCTTCATTTTACGTTCACGAAGCTTTGGAAAGTCGAAGCGGTAGACCATGTTTGACGCCAAATTATACAAAAATATCTTATTTTCGAAAATTTCAAAATGACCTTATTTGAAGATGTGTTTGATGAACACATTTCATCACGAAAAAAAAATTGCATCTTCCCAATCGTAATTTTTAATTTTTTAAATTTTCGAAATATCAGGTATTTCAATGAAACTGAGACCTGCACCATTCATTCTCTTAAACGTCCATTATGCTATCTAAGGTCCAAATTTAATCAAAACATTTTGTGCGGTTTTTAAGAAAAAATTGTTTAAAGAAAATAAAAATTGCCTGTTTGACACAAAATTTCGCAAAAAAACACATTTTTTCGAAAAATTGAACCTGATATTATTTGAAGATCTGTTTGTGATGAATAATTTCATTAAGAAAAAAATGTTTATTTTCGTAATTGTAGTTGTAAGAAGAAGCCGAACTTTTTTTTATGTTTGCAATTTTCACAAATCAGAATTTTCAAAGAACATGTGACCTCCACCATTCTCTTAAGCGTCTTACACGCTATTCAAGATCAAAATTTAATTAAAAAGCATTGGTGCCGTTTTTGAGAAAAAATTGTTTAAACAAAATTAAAAATGTCCTATATTTTACGAAAAATTACACGAAAGTACTCAAATTTTCGAAAAATTGTAAATGTTATTATTTAAAACATATCTTTAATGAAAATTACTGATTTCTTAAGGTCAAATAAAGATACTGAAATTTTCAATTCGTGCTATTAATGTATGTTGCTGTATCTCTATATTAAAATCAATCACTGCGGAGCTGTGCTACTCAATTTTGACTTCTTCGGATATAGTGAACCTCTGATGTAGTGAACCAAAAATGTTAGTCCTCAAGTTCACTACAACCTGAGTAAACTGCATTAGATTGCACAAGTTAAGTGAAAATAAGTACATTAGTTAATGCCACTTGAAACATGGTAAGAACTTTTAAAATGTAATATACAAACTGAAATAAAGCTATAAAATATAAGAATTTTTGGTAATTCCTAATTAGTTGTCCACCCACTCTACACGTTTCGAGAAACTCCGGTTTAGGCGATACAACACCGACAGCAAATAAGCCTTCATGCAAGTTCGGCACGCACTGCGGTATGTCATGTGTCCTGCTCCCAAGTCATTAGCTTTCGAGGATTTGTTAATTTTGCCACAGCCACGGTTCGGTGTTACTGTTTATGCGACTCAAAGCAAGACCAATCTGTACACTTCTTCAGATCTGGATGCTACTATCGAATTACAAAAACATGGCGGCCATCGAAGCTACATTGATTCAGGAATGAAGTACTGAAAGAATGAAATAGTATGGTGTATTCGTCCTTGAAGATATATAGTGGCTATTCGCGTAGTGTTTCTGGCCGCAAATCAAATTATAGCAATGCATCTCATACCTCGTTTAAATTTTCTAAAGAAAAACGCAAAGGAATAAGTTGTTGAGAAATATACATCGAGAAACATCAAAGTGAATGACAAAACTGCATTTAGTAATTTTAGTAATTTAGTAGTTTTAAACAGGTTATGGTTAAAAGTTTGAAATTACAGAATATTTTCGTTTTAAATGGAGAATTGATTTGAGTGCCACGTAAAATACCTAAACTTCACGAACGATGACCATCGTTCCATGACGATGACCAACGTTGACCGTGATGTTTACAAACAAGCCTATTTTTTTCAAACAGTAAAACTCTACATAGAAAAAATCCCTAAGAACACAAGCAGAAATTTTACCAATAGATGAGAATTCAATTAAGTAGTATGAAGAAAACACCACAGCTAACTTAAATTTTTATGTCAAAAATTAAACAAACTTGTACACTCTTGTTCGCTAGTTGTGAACAAAGACTGTTCACTCCATTCAAATAGAAGATGATGTTCATCAACGTCCATAAGTTTTAAAATTAACAGTAACCAGAATGTTTTTAAGAAGCTATGCTTATCTGCAGGAAAAATCATGCATCCTTAAGTGCAAGGGAAGCAGATATATGAAATGTGACACATGGAGCTAATTGGACTATGCGGGAGACCCCTTGCTAACTTTAGTAACACCAGTGAGTCCCTCCCCGAAGGGGAGGCAAGCTATAATTGTTTCGAAGAAGTCTTAGTACCAAATACTGAAGCAAATGTGGATCAAGCTGAAAAAGTAAAATTATAAAGAAGGGATACAACAGAGGTGAAGATAATATATACCCTACGGTTGGACTTCTGTCGCCATGTTTGTTTCTGCATTGAGGCCTGGGGAATGTTGTTGGTCTTGTTCACAAGAAATCACTCCAGAAACGAGCAAGATAACTGCCATCGGCAGTATCAGTCGACGAGTAAGTTTGAATGGTGATAAGCTTCGGCCGCGACAGAGATTTATGAACAGTACCTTCAGGCATGTCCAATGCCTGTCGGTAAGTGTAAACGTTTTGGGATTTCATTCTTTTGTTGTGTAGGGGCTGCCCTGTGAATGATAATCCGTGGCAACAGCCCGTCGAACTGGCAGAGAACCTTAAACGCTGTCAAAGTCGTAGTGTTGTCCACGCGCGGAGGGTTAGATACGTTTGGAGAAAAAACAAACGATATTTCCCTGCCAAGCACACACAAAACGTACGATCTGAATACACTGGATATTCATGCCTACAATTTATTTACCTATAGGAGCACGGAAACCCCAGTTTTTCTGTATCAGGTTTCCATAAATCGAGAATCCCAAAATATGTATTTCCGTTAAAATCTTGGGAGCGATTTTTAAAAAAATATTACGTTACGTAAAACTCAAAATTGAAATGTCATTCTACCCCATTCTATGAAACTATCGCTTCTTTATTAGTGTATATTATGAATTCAATTGGCTGAATATCGGAATCAAATTGTGAGTGGTATTAGTAGTTTTGTCATTAATATTTGCGGCCGCAATAATTATTGGTAAAATAGGCACTATCATAAGCGTGCGCAGCCCAAACAAGATGGGGAAGGAGCAACTGGTACATTTCTCGGCCCCCATATCCATTAAACTTTTTTACTTAAACATGACATTTTCCTCGTAAATACGCAGTTTTTAACGTCATACGCAGTTTTTAACTGTTTTTTTTGACGTAAAATAAATAAATAAATATAAGGACAAATAAATTATAACTTTAATGACACAATTCATAGGTATTTATTTTACGTTCAACCATTTTCCGGTTGCCAGATGGCTTCAAGTGTCTCTTCTCCAAATGTAAAACAATGCCCAAATTGTCAGATAAAAAGGGGGAAATTCAGGGATTGAACACCAAACAGGGAGGTAAGGGATCTCTTTTAAAATTGTCAGAGGGGGGTTAGATCCCCGTGCCCCCTTGTGCGCACGCCTAAAGGTACATAAATATAATCATTAACTGTAAAGTCAACAAATAAATAAATAAAACTCCTTTAAGAATTCGCGAATTCCTTGTATTTGCCGTTAATTGAAAAATGAGTAATATTGCTTAGCATACATGACAATTTGCAACGAGAAAAGTATTTCTCAATATTATTGTGGTCAATTTATGGGTTCGAGTTACCATTGAAGCTACTTGCTTCGTATGTACAATTAGACGAATAAATAAAAACCGGTGTAGATGAAAAACACGAGAGTAATATGTGAATACCTCAATCTTTTTCTTTCGTTAATGAAAATACTTTGAGTTAAGGTAATCGACATCGTGAGCATAAGTCTTATTGGATACACAAAAATAAAATATTGACATACAGCCACTTTCTACATTTGTGTCTGCATGTTTTCATAAAAAACTATTCAATGCCCAGTTCTCCAAGAATTCCTGAAACCCGTTAAGCACAGCAATACAGAATTATTTTTTGCTCATAAAAAAACAACTAATGGTGCAACAGAATGGCATAGACTTTCTCGTAATAGTTAGTTTTCTAATATCTTCAATCTGGGCTAGCTTTAAGGTTTTGTCCCAACCTCTCCTCTATTGCCGCCTAGAATTCATTTTTCCACGTTTTCTCAATTTTCCCCGGAACCCTAAGAGTAAAATTAAAATGTGATTAAGAATATTATAGAAGAATAAAATCTGGCCATATATGTACATTTTCATTGAAACATTTTTTTTGGTGTGTCGAGCCTATCTGAAAATGCACTCTATGAAGCTCATTTTACCCTAATCTTGCGAGTTTTCCAGAAACATCATTAGAAATTATTTGAAGCAATTGTACTCACTAATGCGATAACGTAAAAGTAAAATGTAAATATTGATGTGGAAAGATACAAAAAAAAACATTTGTGTAATTTTTGAAGGAAAAAAATGAAGAGAATTATGAATGTTATTCAGTGCATTCAGCACTACCTGTACAAAAAAAAAAAAAGTTTAAACAAAACTTTGGAGCAGTTTTCGAGGAAATTATGTTTAATAATTTCTGAATATGCGCAATTTTGAACTTATTTTTACAAAGTGCTTTTGAGTTTTCGAAAAGAAATTATTTAAAGCAGTTGTACTCACAAATTTAATGTATTAATGGTGATACAGAATGGCACAGACTTTTCTCGTTCTAGTTTTTTATTTTCTTTGGACTGGGCTAGCTATTCGGACTTGCCACATACTCTTGCCAGCAGCTATCCACGCCGACCAAAGTATATTTTTTTAAAACAATTGTCAAATTTTCGGTTTCCTAATGATAGAAACGATATACTACTTAAATAGTAAATATACTACTACTAATACTCTTTAAAGAAGAGTAAAACATCGTCATACATGGCAATTTTCGTTGAAAATTTTGGAGACGTTTTTAAGAAAATGGCGTTTAAGCGTCACTGTGAATGCGAAATTTGTGACTCCTTTCCACAGAAAACGTTTTTGTTTTCGAAAAATTTCAGTTGAAGCACTTCAACCTACAAATGCAAAAATGTTTACAAATGGCTGGAAATGAGCACATTAACGGAGTGCAAAATATTTCAAAAATTACATTTGTGTAATTTTTGAAAAAACAAAATACAGCAAAATTAATTTTATGTCATCTTAAACAACACAATTAGCCATATCCCTACGAAAAGTGTGAAGAAAAAACTGAAGCCTTTTTTAAGAAAACTGCGTTTGATTGGGTGATATGAATAAAAATGAGTAAGTACTCCAGAGCAATTGCTCACGAGTACAAGTAGAAACTACTATTTTTCATAAGCAATTACATTTCTTATGAATAAGAAGTTTCGTGAAACTTGGAGCATTTACTTCTCTCTGAGTAACTGCTCACTAACTGATCTGTTGCGACTGGTCAATTTCCTTCTGCTTTGATTCTCTACGCTACATCGCGTTGCGCATGGTGCGTCGCGCGTGGCCTTTCCATCATGGCGACGCGTGCTTATTCCTGACGGTGTCCACCGTGTTAGGTTAAGTGGTACAGTTGTCGTGCATTGTTGGCGAACGGATAGGAAATATTCCATCTTTCATTCACTGACTATCTAAAACCTCACAAACAGTTCACCAGGTCGTGTATAACCTCTCTTGTATCTATTCAATACGACGTGTCAACTACAGAGGTGGCTCCGAAAATTTGAAGTAAATGCCTTGCACTAGAAGCAAATTTTCGATTTCATTCATACGAAAAGCAAGCAATTGCTCCTCGACCGAGCAGTTAGTCACCAGTGGAGAAATTACTCAAAATAAGTTAAATAACTCATTACTTTTATTCAAACTATTTGAAGCAATTGCTTTGAAACCTCGAAAAATAGTAAGAGCTCATTTTTATTCATATCACCCATTTTTCTGAAAATGAGGAATTTTGAGCTCGTTTTCACAGAAAACTTTTGAGTTTTCGAGAATCTTTATAAGACTTTATTTAATGCACATGTACTGCTTGATAAAACTTCATTTAATGCACAAGAATGTTAACAAATCGCCGCTAATGTTAATATTAACGACGCGAGAGAGAAATAAAAAATTACATTTTTGTATTTTTTGAAAAAACAAAAACAAAAGGATAGAGCAAAATTGCGTTTATGTGATCTCAGACTACATTTAGCTCCATCCCTTCCCAAGTTAAAAGAAAAACAACATTAAAGCCGTTTTTGAGAAATTCTTGTGTTTTTTTTTTTTTTTTAATTGTACATATTGCAAGCAATATTGCGCGAAAACTACTGATTTTTTTTTTAAAGGACCTGACCTCATTGAAAGAACTTATTATGAAAAAATGCACTTGAAGGACAAATCTCTATTTTTTTGGAAAAAAATTTAATCTTTCTGAAAGAAATTGAGTTATATGAAAATCGGACCTATGTCATCTTCGTAAGTGTATTTCG
Organism: Teleogryllus oceanicus; assembly: GCA_964035755.1. Lineage (NCBI taxonomy): Eukaryota > Metazoa > Arthropoda > Insecta > Orthoptera > Gryllidae > Teleogryllus > Teleogryllus oceanicus. Next base: position 94,341,510 of record CAXIVR010000003.1, read on the forward strand.
CTTCTTACAAGAAATTTAAAGAATACATTTTGAGCTGTTTTTGAGAATTCTTTTAAACTAGCAGCGGCTTCATGTAAAGAACCCCCAAAAATTAATGAATGTTTTTCAAAATCGCAGAGTTTCGACTCACGCCAGAGCAACAGTGATTTCTACAATTTGGAAAAAAACCCTACGCATGGTTTAGGAATTTGTTCACATACACTAGACAGTAATAAAAAAGGCTTACCGTACGATGTGAGAGATATACTAACGACGTGAGAGATATTAAAAAAATTACAATTGTGTAATTTTTGGAAAATCAAATAAATACATCCATATTACGTGTACGTTCACGTAGTATATGTCGGGAAATTCCGTTTCCAAATCGAACGATAAGGGATTGGAATAGGTTGCCGCAAAAACCTTTGAACCCTTTCCTCGAAACATTCAACAGTTTAGGAAATTAATTTGGGGCATTTCTAAGCTTATGAGGGCGATAACTAAGAATATTAAGTTATGTAGTGAAGTGAGGTGTCGTGCAGTGTAGAGCAGAGAAATAATGAAGGAAATGTTTTTAGTGTTATAGTGAAGTGCAGTAAAGTGAAGGACGGTGCAGTGCAGTCTTAATTGTATGAACACTGAATGAATGATGAATCATCAGTTTTTATATTATTATTATTATTATTATTATTATTATTATTATTATTATTATTATATTATATTATTATTATTATATTATTATTATATCGTTATTATTACCATTATATTATTTGCATGCATTTATTACCTTATTTATGTAATTACCTGCCACCGGGTCATACCCAATTGCAGTTTAAATAAATTTATCTTTATTCAGTGCATTTAGCACCATCCGAAAAAGAAGTATTAAGAATAGAATTGTAGTCTTTTTGATAAAATATGCCACTTCATTCAATATCGAGTTTTAAGACGGCGAAAAATTAAAAATTTTGTAATTTGAAAATTCAGGGTTAATAGTGAAAACGGTCTAAAGCTATCCTTTCAAGTGTATTACATTCTATTCTTACAAGAAATTTAAAGCAGAAATTTGGAGCCATTTTGAGAAAATTTTGAAAATTACCAAGGGCTTTGTGTAAAGTACCTCTAAAATTTTAAAAAATGTTTTTCGAAGTAACAGAGATTGGAGTCGGGCCACATCGTCTGGAGAATATTCATTTTGGAAAAAATCGTACGAATAGGTTAGGCGCTATTGTTGTTCACGGACTGACGGAAGGAAATGCAGACAGGCGGACGTTTAAAAAATCCTTTTTGAGTTTCTGGGGACCCCGAAACGTGTACATCCGTTGAAATCTGGAAATCGATTTTCCGTAGCAATAGGCTTACATCTTTCTGAATACAACATATAATTTCTCCGTATATACGCATGTATACGAGGAAGTAAAATTGTTTCTTTACATCAATAGGTTAGTGGAAATATAGTTTGTTGAAAAAGATAAGTAATCAAATACGTTGAAATGGAAAATTTGGTATTTAGGATCACAATCGTTCTCTCTTTGTACCCTTCAATTATTTTATTATAATAAATGAACATATTTTGTATACACAAAATCCATCCACAGTGCCTAAAGCCCGTTTCACAAGGTCAGTTTTCACCATTTTTCTGTACAGAAAATGGAAGGAAAAGGGTCGTTTGTTTCGCGGTACTGTTTCCGTATCGAAACTGGATGAATGAGATCGACTGTTTTACACGGTCATTTCATTTTCTGCAGGCAATCGTGATTGAATTATTTCCTCTGGACGCAGCAAAAAACATTGAAGATCCTTCAGTTGAACATCTTATGATAACAAATTAAGTTAGATTATTTCAGAACAGGACAGAACGAGACATCAGAACACAGTACACGTTTAATTTCTTATCACTCTCATCCTTTCACATTACATTAAATGCATTACAACGTTCTCTAAAGTGCACAAACAAAATTTCACGTATAGCAAACGAGAAGTTCTGAAAAATGTCGCCAGGAGCTTTAAATGGGTGAAATCGGTACCGAGAAATGAAGCATGTCATTTCACTGTACATATTACATTCCGTCTGGTCCGTCACTTTTCTATTCCGATGAAAAGATTACCGTGCAACGAGAAACGAAAGATCTCCGTCATAATTTCATTGTTGCATAAAGTAAACAAAGGAAAAAAATAATGTTCCAGCCTTCACTCCGACTTTTGATAACGTAGAAACAGCCTGTTACTTCACAGTCGTCATAGGTCAACATACACGGAATCATTTGAAGAGACAAGGATTTGCCTGAAAAGTAGAACAAATGTACGTGGAAAGATAACCATAACTCATTAGAAAGAAAATACCAATTCCTGCAGGAAAAATAGACGCAAAAGAAGTTATCAAACCGCGAGAAGTGACCGATTAAAACGACTACAGCCAATTAACGTTTAATCTGTGTGCATTCTTGGCATTTCTTTTAATCATGAGTTATTTTCTAAATACATCTGTCAGTTACACAACCCCACTGATACATCTAGTCCACAGTTGGTCGAGATAGTCGGGTCACAGAGAGATAGAAAATCGTACTTTCTTTAGTTTTAACCTGGCAATGCCTCGCACTCCGTGGCGGCTTGGTAACAATAGTTCAGGGGAGGAAAAACTATTACTGAACAGAAGCGGATCCTGAGAAGGAGGCACAGCGGCATGCCCTACTTCAACCCTTGTGTGTGTAATTTTATTCAACTTATTAAAAACATTTGCGCTGATATTACATTCCAACAGCATTATTTCCATTAAGCACGCGCGGACCTGATTTCAAGACACTTAGCTTTTAAAATAGTGCCATTTTTTATCAAATTTATGAAGAAAAGTTCCAAATAATACATGACCCACTCCTGAAATATTTTTCGGACCCGCCACTGATACAAAATGACATCTATAATTTTTGTGGTAAGTAATAGCTTACCTTCATTTATAAAGCACACTGATTTGCCGATCCTTTCTATTAGCATAGCGCCTAATAGTGCGTAAGTAAGATTTCCCTCTTTCGAAACACGAAAATCTTCTCCCAACACCGCAGATTGTAGCTGGAATTGCAGCAGCTGAGCAAAATAAGTCTGTAAACTTCCGACAATATATTATGAATATCACTGTCCACAGATTTTATGTTTTCTATAATACAGAGATATGAACTGATTCTCTGAGTAGACGAAATCCAATTCATTTTTCAAACAAGGGAAATCAAAATAAGGGAAATATTGTTTTTCAAAGAATTTAACGCGCGGATAGGAAATGTTTTATTGTACTCTTTGAATTTGAAAAATCTATTAATTGGAGGAATTCTAAATTCTGAATATCTGTGAACCAAGAACGTAGCTGGAGCAAATGTTATCTACAATTTCAAAATAAGGCTGCCTATATAGTTTAAGATTTACATTTAAATCATCTTTGCATCTTTTAGAAAAGAGAGCTGAAATGTTTGCTTTGTTGAAATATTCATTTTTCTTTCATTTATCATGTCATTCAGCTTTCTGCTATGATCATTTATAACTGATAAATATTCACGTCTAAAAACTCCTTTTGAAGAAAGTCAAATAATACTACCTCTGAAATTGCAACCTCATTGCAAACATTGCTCTGTGCACATTAAGCAAGAACAGAAATTTGAAATTTTGTAAAAGATTTTTTAGGCCAAAAGCACCATTTAATAACTGAACTAGAGAGCGGATCAAAATCGTGAAAAACAATCAATAATATTCTCTCTGGCTGAAAATAATTTCAAGAATTCTGGCGTTAGTGGTCCAATATACGTCACTGGCAGTTGGTATTCTTTTGCCCACAACTTTATCCAAAACAGACGTACGTTTGGGTGATTTATGAAAATAAGCAAGAAAAGCATGAACATTAGAAAAGAAAATAGGAACATCTTTTGTTTCGTGCAACTTTTTTTGTAAGACAATTCAGTCGATGAGAGAGCAACAATGGGTAAACAAAGCTTGGGGAGCATGTCTTCTCGTAAGACCATGAAGTCCTGCAATTTCACGCTCTAACATGCTAGCTCCATCGTAACACTGTCCTATTATATATATATATATATATATATATATATATATATATATATATATATATATATATATATATATTTCAATGTTCAAGTCCTTTAGGAATTCAAGCAAGTATCCACAGGGGTAGCGGATTAAGACAAGCAAAACTGTGTAGGAAGGATCGACAATTTTTATAGGAAATCGTAATTGAGATTTAAAAAAAACTAACAAAAAAAACAAGGTTCTTACCGAATTTAAATCAATTTAACCTGAGTACTCCGTACAAATAAAAAACACGTTTTTAGATTTTTATATTAGTTTAAAAATTTTAAATCACATTACGCCGACGAATATTGACTTTAATTGCCCTTCCGATTTTCTATAGATGATAAAGATGTTTCGACAATTTTTTCAGGCGTTAAAAGCTTTTTTCCTTCGTTTTTAAGAATATCTCATGTTTTGGCGCAAATCATAATAAGGGTTAAATCAGTGGCGACTTGTGGTTATGCTACTAAGGTATGCACGCCTCTCTCCCCTCTCTATCTCTCTCAATCACTCACATCCACCCACGTATCCATCTATACAGCAAGTTAGAGTATTCGTTTTTCTGACAAGTGTGTTTTCGCAACAACGATGAATGGCGTCGAAAAAACATTAAACGCGAGAAACCAATGACTTCAATGAAAAACTTGCAGAAAATAAACAGCGTTGACTGAAGCGAAAAAGACTTTCGTCACATAGTGTAGACGGCAAACTATCCAGATTTTTTTTTTGTATTGGGTACAGAAACTTCTTTAAAATTTAAATTTGTAGAGCGAGCTTATGAAAAATACAGCAACAGAGCGAGTACAAATGTTTCGAATCAACGTATAAAATAGAACTCTTCACACCCTTCGAAAAACTGTTCTGGAATGTGTTGAGTCGCCACGCGGTAATCCATCGTAAATATGTTGAGAGAGGAGAGTGAGAGAGAGAGAAAGGAGAGAGGAGAGAGAGAGAAAGGAGAGAGGGGAAGAGAGAAGAGAGAGAAGAGAGAGAAGAGAGAGAAGAAGAGAAGAAGAGAGGAGAGAGAGAGGAGAGAGAGAGAGAGAGAGAGGGACGAAGGGAGAGCGCGAGAAGAGAGGCGTTGCCCACCCTAGTAGCATGGTAACGAACCGCCACAGATTTAGCCCTTTTTATAATTTGCGTCAAAACAGATATTCTTAAAAAAAAGGAAAAACGTTTTTTCCTTCTTTTTGTTGACTGTAAAATCAAATTGGATACAAATGCCTGAAAAAATTATCAAACATCTTTATCATCTATAGAAAATAGCAAGGATAATTAAGGAAGAAAAAAATTTTTTTTCTTTTTGTTGATTGTAAAAATAAATTACATACCAATGCCTGAAAAAATTCTCGAAACATCTTTATCATTACAGTAAATACAAAGATAATTAAAGCAATATTCGTCAGCGAAATGTGATTCTAACATTTTTTAAACTTATATACGAAGCTAAAAATATACGTTTTTTTATTAGTACGCAGTACTCCGGGTAAACTGATTTAAATCCATCGAAAAACATTTTTTCTCTTTCATTACTTTTTCAACATAATTTTTATGCTGGTCCCTGGGGGCAGTTTTGGCCATCTTATTCCGCTACCTCCTCCTTTCTCTGGTCACCAACATCAGGCAATCCTAGAATTTTTTCTTGTAAAATACCATACCTATCTACACAACTAACAATAATCGATAGTTGTGATATTTCCGTAATGTGAGTCGAACCATCACATTGGATTGAAAACAATGATGCTTTACTTGTTCTGTAATTATGCCCTTTACCTCTTCATTCAATTAACATTAAATTATCTCGTTCTGGTTAGTTTTCGTCAGACTAATTCCTCCCAATGTTGTGGGGATATCATAATCATTGAGAAAAATTAGTTACAATCTCTGAAATTTCCGTGGTTTAGTGATGACTCTTATCACGACCACGAAAAGGTGACTTCCTAACATAACTAGTGGTGCAACAACAGCACATACTTTCTCGTGTTGACAAACAGCTACGTAATTTTGCATTTTCTGTGCTATACCTCAGCTATTATTTGGAAATCTCCAATTCAACCAAGAAACTGTCGCCAGAGCAGCGATGTCAAAACAATTCATTCGCTTAGCTAATAATATCTATACAGTTATTAGAATATACGCAATACACATCAAAATAATGACGAAAATTCCCGCTGCTCACTAGTGAATTGCCTTTCGTCGTAATTTCAAAATTTTCACAATACTTTACATCATAATTACATTTAAAGTCAAGTCATCACTATTGTGATGACTACTGTTCATTTTAATAAAGAACATTTTTAAATATGTTGTAGCCGTCAAAATGACGGAGTCGGTCGTTCTAGTGTTAATTTATTACCGTCTTTTTATATATTGACACCGTCTCAACAGAAGCGCAGGAAAATAAAATTTAAGATAGTATGTTCGTTAGATCGACTACGGTGAAATACCCCCAAACATTCTTCAAGAGATTACCCTCACGGGCCTAATTTTTTAATAAAAGAAGTTTAAACTAGTACAGAAAATGGAAAAACTTTCGCAGGCATAGTTTTCTTTACGTTATTGAAGAAGTTATACGGTTAATGTACCTTTTTCTTTTATTCACTACGCAGTAAATTTTTTAAGGGATCAAATGATATTAATTGATATATAAAACACCTCACCAGGCTGTTTATAAAAAACTGCTGCGAAATTCATCGCAAACGCAAGTACTGACTCGGCTTGGGAGATACGCAGCACAAATCATGCTATTTTGAGCACTGGTTCTCTTAGGGCACGAGAGAAAACCACGACAAAAAATATAATGAAATAGATTTCGAATCATTTCTGACAGGTTTAATTTGAAACATCAGATCTTTTAAATAAAACAGCTATATCTTCTGCCCGCCACCATCTCAACGTTCGACAAGAATTAGCTTCTCAAATATCTATGCGACATTGTTGAGAAATTTCTATTAAGCTTTGTGGATGGATTGCTTAAAAAGAAATACATCAATACACTGAGAAAACAAATTCAGTACAACGTAAATAAGCGACAAAATAAAATAGAATTAAAGTTGGCATTTTCAATAGTTTATTATAATTAAAATAAATTAATTATTGTTCATATCATTCATTCAATTTTTTTCATGTCCCTAGTTGGTGTGAAATCTGGATGTATTTCATTAATTTCAAGCAGCAATTACGCTAAAACAACCAGTTTTTCTCAAAAAATTGCACAAGACCTTTTTTAAAGAGCCAATTTTGTACAACACACTAATTGACTTGGTTTGAGGGGAAAACCCTACCTTCTATTTTGTTATTTTAAAAATATGTTTTTGCAATTTTCAAAAAACAGCGATACCCGAAAATGGGACTAGCACATTTTTTACCGTCCCTTATTAAGTGGAGTAAATATAAAGAAAAAAAATGGAGACATTTGTTTGAAAATTTTGAAAATGCTCGATGAGCTTCATTTAAAGTCCTCCCCAAAGTTAAAATACCGCTTTCAATATCCAGAGGCTGGGACATCAATCAGAATAAGGGAATATCAATTTCGAAGAAAATCGACTGAACTGGGTCTAGCGTTGTGCACACAGACAGACAGACGTTTTGCCGTCAATCGATTTTTCGGTATGAAGGACGCAAAAACATGGATTCTGATAGAGGAATTTCTTTTCTACATTTAGCAACTGGATTTATCCACTTTTTCGTTACCACGGCCCAGCGATAAGACTTTTGATGTCGAAAATTCCCGCGTTTTCCCGCGCACGATTACAATACTTTCTCTTCTGACGTCAGAAAGACGTGCTAGTAAGTATAAAATCAAATAACACTAATAATCCGCAGCAAACTAATTCAAATTGAAACCAGAGGTGCTACAATAGCACATACTTCCTCGAATTGTTTCCAGCTACTATACAGGCTAGCAAGTATAATTTCGTAAATAAATTGAACACCCAGAATTAAAGGCCATCCAATATATCGCATTATGAATGCATTCGAAAAGGACGATATCATTACAGCATGCTATCTGTTCCCGACTTTAATACATTTGAATACATCATTTTATTCAACCTAGAGAACATTGCAACACTAACGTTAAGTAAATAAACCCACCTATCTTATCTTGCCCATCATGTTACCGTTCAACAATGAACTTGTCAATTATATATATATATATATATATATATATATATATATATATATATATATATATTCGTATTTTAGATGAGGGTTTCTCTCATGGCCCATAGTTGGTAGGATACCTGTTTATATTTCATTAATTTTAAGCAGAGAGGGTATAGCCAAATAAGGCAATTATTTTATTCTCAGCATCTATTGCGTGTATCAGGCTGAAAACCAAATTGCAGAGACGGAGAAACATAGTTCAATTTGAAGGTATTCTTATCAACGAATTTTTATGCCAAATTCATATAAAAAATAACCGACAACAAAATTTAAACAAAAAATGTGCACCCTTTTTTGTAAATTTTGAAAATGTCCCAAAGGCTTCATGGAAAATACTCCCGAAAATTAAAATACCGGTTTCAAATTCAAAGGGCCGCGACATCGAGATCGACTGGGGAATATTAATTTTGGAGAAAATCGGCTGATCGGTTTCGGCGCCAGCATTGACCTCAGACAAATGGACGGACATACGTTTTGCCGTCAATCGATTTTTCTGTATCAACCATAAAACATACATTCTGCCTACAGAAAGTTTTATAGAGCGTTATTTACTATATAGAGAGGCAAGATTTAGCCACCACTTTGTTATCGGGGCCCGCCAATACAGTTTTTCTGTCGACAATTCGCCGTTTTTTCCCACTAGAACATTCTTACAATACTTTCTCTTAACTCCGTAAGCAATAACAAGAAAGAAAACTAGTGGTGCTACAGAATAGCGCCGATTTTCTCATTGCAAACCAATAACTTCACTAATCGCGAACTTTTATTTACAAACGATTTTTAAAAAAATGAACGCAAAATATAGCTTCATCATTCCGCTATCGTTTTCTTACATTTCTCAACCATCTACCTTTGAGTGGATTCTGGTTAGAGGTTTAAATGCTGAGGTAGGTATGAGACTAATTGCAATATTTTCGTCGCAATATTTAATTTCCTGTCGTTCGTCAGTCAGTCAGTCCGTTCGTTCGTCAGTCAGTCCGTTCGTTCGTCAGTCAGTCCGTTCGTTCGTCAGTCAGTCCGTTCGTTCGTCAGTCCGTTCGTTCGTCAGTCCGTTCGTTCGTCAGTCAGTCCGTTCGTCAGTCAGTCCGTTCGTTCGTCAGTCAGTCCGTTCGTTCGTCAGTCCGTTTCGTCAGTCAGTCAGTCCGTTCGTCAGTCAGTCCGTTCGTCAGTCAGTCAGTCAGTCAGTCGTTCGTCAGTCAGTCCGTTCGTCAGTCAGTCAGTTCGTCAGTCAGTCCAGTTCGTCAGTCAGTCAGTTCGTAAGTCAGTCAGTCAGTTCGTAAGTCAGTCAGTCAGTTCGTAAGTCAGTCTGTCCGTCCGCCCCTTAATGCATTTTAGGATAAAATTTAAAGAAAATAATTGGAGTTGTTTTTGAGAAATCAATTGCCTATATTTCACAGGAAAACTATTCACATTTTCGAAAGGTTGAACTTGAATGCACTTATTTACGATCACTTTGAAGAACTTAATTAAGGAAATTATTATTTCATTAAGGAAAAAATCTTTCTTCAACATTACAGTTGTAGGAAGACGCAACAAAAATTTCGAGCTATTTCAATTTCATAAAATCTGTGTCATTCCAGTGAGAGTGAACGAACTTTCAGTGAAACCTGTATCAAATTCAACTGAAGTGCCTGGAGAAGGTGTTCTCTAAAAGCAATAATTGAGTAATCCATCAGCCGCCACGCGAGCAGAGCCACTGCAACAATGAATGAAAGTGAAGTTGGATGAGTGGAGGATTGCAACGAGTGGAGGGTTGCATACTGCCCATTTAAGCTCGGGTGGGTATTCTTAATCATTTTTCTTCCTTTTAAGATATCAAGAAAATTTAATAGCTTCTAGAACATTCTGAATACAATATTATAGCAGATTGTTATAAATTTAAAAAGGTTGCTTTGGGAGTAATTGGGTTTTAAAGTAGTTTTTTTATTGTTGTATACCAAGAATAACACGATATAAAATTGATATCTAATGACTAATTGTATCTGTTTTATTATTTGGTATATATATATATATATATATATATATATACACCGAGATTTTTAGAATTTGTACAAACGCATATCATACACACGTTGAATCCCGAAATTAGATAGAAACGAAACGTTCGTTCGATTAGAAATGAGAATTTGGTGAATTTTTATTAGTTTGAAAACGTAAGGGGCATTAATCATTACATGTTCAGACACGGGGTATCGTGTGATTCGTATAAAATGCAGCATATTTGCAGAATATGACAATACTTTAGCATTCAATAATTACTATATATATTCCACACTATTTGTATTTGCTTGCAAAAGCTATTGTTATGCGTTGTTGCGTATGTAGTGTTATTGCGTTGTTGAATGTATATCCAAAATAACCTCCCATTGTTGCTTTAAAGCAGCGCTGGCAACGACGCGTTGTAACGAATGCAGCCACCGCCACTGCCTTCACCGCCCGTGGATCGTATTATTTTACTTATTGGCATAGTGCTTACGCACAATATTTAAAAGCTAAAATACGCATCGGATGTGTTTGTGAATATATTGAATTCAAATTTCATTTAAATTTTGAATAAAAAATCTTATTTTCACTCTTCTTTTATTTACGGGATAAAGTGATATTTGAAGTATAAGGCAAAAATTAAGACTTCACATTACATAACGATAACAATATTGCGAGAAAGTTTGTGCTTTTGTAGCACTTTATGGAGAAAATTCTGAAGCACCCCCGAAACATCACGTCGAGATAGCCCTTTACCCATCTCGGCCATCATATCGTGCTTGTACCATTCTTCTGGGTTCAGGGTCGTATAGCTGGACAGAAGAAAAAAATCGCCATTGCGTCACTGGCATCAGCAGGCGTGGCAAAGCATCCCCCTAAGTTAAACCAAAGAACCGCGTACAACGATAGCTAATTCGCTCTTGCAACTTTATTCTCACTCTATGCTCTTGACGAAAGTAGTGTTTCATTTGCCGAAAGTAGTGTGTCACTTGATAACAGTGGCGGCTGATGCCCACCTTCATCGAATGACGGAAAGGTACGTTCCAAAAATCAATATACGAGTACGAACGTATAATGAAAATGTAAGCAATTCAAATTTATTAAAAGTAAGTTCAATAAAAGTTGATATTGAAACATTACTTACATAATTTTATATCTCGTGTCTGTGTCAGATATATACGCCTCCCGCGCACGTGATTCTGGCTCCGATTTCCACTGAGCACATAAGTTCGACTCCAGCACAGTGCAACAAGCACGATAAGGTGGTTCGACATGTTTAACACAAATGAAATCATTTTATTTCGAAAATTTCACTACTCTGGTATATTTTGTAATAAAGATCCTTCCACAAACACGCTCGTATTCTCCCGCTTCCGCTCTCCGAATTAATGGACTGAAACTGCACGTAGAAATATGCAATATGCATCCACCGTGAGAGACATAAAGGGACTTCTTTCCAGAACGGCCAACTTCACACTACGAATTGAAGTGTACATATTGAATCAGTAAATCTAATATTTAATGAAAACAAATTCTCTAAACAACATAAATACTAAGCTTGTGTACTTTCAATATCAAGCAAAATGCATAAATTTACGTTGCAGTAAGTCAGACGATGACAGAATGTTGGTATTCCCCTGAGACTCCCTCGGTCGCAGAGCAACGCTGACAGCGCCACCAAAAGGCTGCGTGTTTCCCGTGTTAAATCGAAGGGGCAAAGAGTAAACAACGAACACAGTAATACACTTAAGAGCGTAGTGCAATACCTGGCAAGGCACCAGACACCGAAGAGACCACCAGTTGAGCGCTCTTTGGTTTGAAAATGATATCATGCACATCGATATTGCTGCAAATCTTGTATATTGAATGTCATTAAAAGGAACATGATATTCCTAAGATATTATGGGAACTTTTTCAATTATCTGGGGATTGTGCAACCGTGCAACCTACGAGCACGAGCCTCCACTGCCCGATACACCATCTCACGAGCCTGTCCTCTCACCGTTCACCCTGATATACTTGTACAAGAGGTTGTTGAAGTCGAAGCCATATGAACAGAAATATAAAAATTCGAAAACGCCGCAAAGCAACAAATCGGATATCTATATCCATGCCCAGCAGGAGGCGCACGGAAACCGACTCCCGAGCGAGAAAAATTTCAAACAATTGTGGCAATTTTACACGAGTAGGAAAGGAAGGTCATTTCTCACGCCCAAAAGCCCTTCCGCAAGGTAGGATAAACAGAGATATGAGCCTTCAACACCCCAGGGTTCGAGACGGTTTTCAAGGACAGGCAGTCTTCCCCGCCCACCCTGGCCCAGGCGCGGGGGTGGCTCCTGAGGCAGGCCGCGAAGAGAGCAGCCTTCTCCTCCAGCACTTCGCGCATGCGCAGACCAGATTTTTTTCAAGTTGTCGAACTATAGTTACTCAATTACACATCTCACACAGGACTAGGCTATAAATGTGAAACACAAGACATTCGGCATGTCCCCCACGAGGCGAACACTACTCGTACTTGAAACATTCATGCATGGGTTTCGACTCCACAGCATTAGAGCCCACCTCATTTATCTCGTGTCTCTCCATCACTTCACTATTTATACACGTGTTACGGATATGTAACTATTAATTTGTTAATCTAAATGAGTATTACTAAACGATATTTCAAAACTTTTTTTTTGTCGAAAACGCCGTAATTCGCAGCAGCATTACAATCCTTTCTCTATACAATACGTAAGTAGTATGCGAGAAAGTGAAGAGAAACTAAGACTTTTTCCACAGCAGTGTCCACATTTTCTAAGCCTAGTCTTCAAGAACATAGATTTCTTCTGGCACAATATCAGGGCTTCTTTAGAAATTCGATTGCCATCAACGGGCTTCAGATTTTACTTTCTCGCTTAACTACGTTTTATGATGGCTGCTTGCGTTCGTGAGACAAGTCACACGTGACCCCCTGTGTCTTGCTAAAGAGCAGCCACAAAGACAGACGGGCGAACGGACACGTTGAAATCTCGAAATCGATTTTCCGCAGCACTACATAACTTTCTCTATACTACGTATTTTACTCCCTATATACGTATGTATACGAAAAAGTAATAAACACTAAAACAAAACTGCTGCAGTCATTTTCAAAATATATTTAGTCAAGGTGATTTAAAGGTGGAAAATAGTAGAAATGATTTTTATTTTTTAGCTACAACTCAGCAGTGGAAAAAATCTGAAAAAATCACAATTTGTGTTTTAGGTAAATTGTTAATTTTTTTTTTTGATCCATTTTTGAAAAAAAATATTTTGCGTTTGAATTTGGCGCCAAGAAAATATCCCAAAATGTTTTGTTTTTTCTGATGGTATAAATTATTTGTTTATTTTTCATATTTTTTTCGATCAGGTAATAGTGTTAGGTTGACAAAAAATTAAAAAATAACGTTTTTGGCTGAAGCAAAGTAATGCGAGCAGAATGTCCTGATTAGAGTCTAATGTAACTCCACGAATTTAGGTATTATAAAATAGGAAATTATGACAAAGTGTTACTCAGCTAACTTCTCCATTACAGTTGAATTTGCAAACGAGTTATGTTAACTTCAAAAATATTACGGCAGTGATATTTTCTATCATGGTAATATTAATGTGAAAACTATTTTTTTACACAAGTATGATTTTTACAATACTATAATTTACAATAGTACAATTGTGGTATTAGGCTTTGTCTCACTCATATTAATTGAAAATAAGACTGACAATTAAGAAATATTTATAAACCGAAAACAGGACAGACCTGAAAATGAGCGCACCTCGGCACGAAGCAGGGGGAATGGCTAAAGCTAATGAAAATTGAAATGGTTTTCTTTACTTTCAGAAGAAAATCTATTCGCACGTCGAAATTCCTACAGCGCAAATGCCAACAAAAATTCAACTCGTATCTTTTTACTTTCGAAAACAATACTACGAGATATATTGATGTGACATAATTGTGTATCTTCAAACTGGCACGTTCAACACAATCGTGAGTGTTGCAAATACCGAAAACAAGCCATGCCACATGCCACTCAGCCATGATATGCAGCTGAAAGATTTTGGCAGACATCATAAATTACTTATTTATATTATTACACTAAGAGCACACCTTGGGATAATCTGGCAAGCACTTTCTCAGCATGGCTAACGAGCACTCGTGAATCCTCATTTTACCTGTTTCATTACTAATACTTGTCGCGGAAATGAAAAAGCACCTTGTAGTATAGTACGTGTGTGAACGTGAATGCGTATCCGTGTATAAATGGGTGTCGCGTACATTATTTTTACGGATTCTGCGTACATTGCGGATTTTCGGCACGAAACTAGAGGTCCTACAGAATGGCAAACCTTCTTGTAGCAATTTTTCCTAATTTCCTTGGTGTGGACTGGCTTTAAGGTCTTGCTCAATTCTCTGGCCAGCTGCCATCTATCGACATCAAAAGTACATTTTCTTGACATTTTCTCAACTTTTCAGTTTCTTAATAGTTGAAACGAAATATAACTTGAATATTATAAAAGAGTAAAACCTCGTCCAAACAGAAATTTTCATTCAAGCATTGAAAGCCGTTTTTAAGGAAATGACTAAGCATTACTGTAAAAGCGGAATTTGAAGTTCTTTTTTACAGGAACCTATTGAATTTTCGAAAACTTTCATTTGAAGTCCATTGAAGCACTCCAACTCACAAATGTAGTAATGTATACAAATCGATGAAAATGTGCATATTAACGGCGTGAGACACATTAAAAAAAATTACATTTGTATATTTTTTTTGCCGTTTTTGAGAACATTTTGAAAATGTCCGGGGGGCTTTATGTAAAATGCACCAAATTTTAATTTCTTTTTTCAAAATTTTAAAGATTCAAATAGAGCCGATTGACTGGGGACTCTTCAATTTGGAAAAATCTGAAAAAAATATATGTTATAGAATGTTATAAGACACATTCTAGGGGGGGGACTGAGATACTCCAACGTTATGACTAGACATCGGATGTTTAGGCACTAAAAAGTCCTCTTTTAGGTGCCTAAAAAGGCACTGAAAATGTCAAGAATAAGGAGAAAAAAAAGGCACTGTCATATGTTACATATTCAATAAAATGAAAATTTGTAATTTTTGTCTATATTATTTTGTAAACTGAAATGCACAAAAAGATTTACATATTTACAAATCTTCTACATTTTATTCTTAATAGTTTGCATAACCAGTAATATTTGCATATTACCAATAACTTTTCAAGGATCACAATTTCAAATTTACGACGACTGGGAGACCAAATCAGTTTGAAAGCGGAGAAGGATATCTGAACGATGTGACTGGCATATATTTTAGAAGTCCAATACTAGCAACACTGAAACCTTCTGGAAATTTATTTTTATTTCCAATTAAAATTCCGGTGCTCTTGGTGTATTTACAATCGACTATGTTCTCAGATCATGGCTGGTATTGATGAAATAGGGAAATGGAGAAAAATCAGTTGGAATACTTTCAAGAATTCTCTCGTAATTTAAAATACCAAGATGTGAATTGACAATTTCGTAATGAATGATCACGCTGGACCATCGCCGATTTTCCGATATTTTAGCATCGTGTATAAAAATAATAAATAAAAAGGCAAAAAGTCCTAAAAAAGATATTTATGTAAAACGGGCATTTATGCTAAAATAAGCAGTATAAAATTTCGTTATATGTCATCATTTGTCATGATTCGTGCACATATATTACCAGCCTTTAAATAAGTTCGCTAGAATAAAATAGGCATTTCCCTGAACATCCGATGTCTAGTTAGGACCTCGAAAATACATTTCAAAAATTTATTATTTTTTTCACTTGAATTCGGCCTTAGAATGGGTTGCCAAAAATATCTCATAATTCAACTATTTTCCCCTGTCTCTCCAATGTTTTTCAGCCTGATACATGCAATAGAAGCTGTGAAAAAATAAAACAAAAACATGTATCTCTGCTACAGATTGCCCTAGGACGCTGATTTTTTTGTAAATCTATGGCATTTTTTGTTCTCTTTCGTATGAACATCGCGATTTGGTTTGGGGATACTTTTCACTCCCTTATTCGGATATACACTTTCCATTACTGAATCTATAAAAACGAAAGTGAATCTGTTCATGAGCATAAATTCTGTATCATGCACTATACTATTATTTATCTGTTAACGCAAATAATTTCACACCGCAAATTACATATATAATTGAAATACTCAATAATACGTTATGCCAATAAAGTGAGTGAAGTCTTATGGAAAAGCTGTAATTGCGGGAAAGAAAACAGGTTCACAATTTCAAGAGACTTTGAAATAAGTACCCTACAAATCATCGCCAGAAATTGTAAATCTGTTGTGTTTTTTTTACTCGCACCTCGGGAAAATTTCAGTGACCACGCCCACGCACGGAATCGATCGGCGTATACCGGCACAGAGCTTCGTTTCTAAACAAGACTCGCATGATAATATTTACTTACTTTATTGATTACCAGCTAATTCATTAAAAAAGCTGACCTTACGAGCATAATTCCAACAAAGGGAGATTGATTCTTCCTCCAAATTATTTGAGAAAAACAATAAACAAACCCCAATCGTCGGGCGTCACTCCCAATGACAATTGGCGACAAATAGTGCTTGCTTCGTCTCAACGAGAACACTAGTCTAAAAATACTTATAACATATTTTGGTTTTGAAAATAACACTCCAGAAAGACTACAGAATGTATATGACAAAGTAAATAATATATTCCAACCACCTAAATATCAAAGTGACAGCTACACCTATTTACCGGACGACTTTCAAATGTTTCCAGAGAATTGTTAACCTAAGTGTTCTCAATTATTAGATACACAATGATAATTCTCGATAGTAAATAAATTTGAGACAATAATTCGTATGCTTTTTGTTTTTTAATTTATTACTTTCTGTTCGACAATGTCTTGCCGAGCATTGAAATTTTTCAACAAAAGGACAGTCGTTATCGACACTAACATTAACCTTTAAGAGGATTTATGACGGCAAAATTTACGAACTAGAAAAATGTTGTGAAGATAAGAAGGATGGAAAAGTATGAGAAATAAAATTACGGAGGATGAAATAATTCAGTGACAAGGCTTTTACTTCACACATTTTCTTCAAATTTGTCATTATTAATGCAGTCTCATATTTACCCTTTAGCGTTTTAACTCTACATTTTCCCGTTTCCTGTACTGTCAATAATTATTCCTATTGACTTCCCTTTTAGACTGTTATTCCCACTGACTTGCCTTGCAACTGTATGTTGAAAACGCACATTGTATTGAAATCTTATAAATAAAATTGCGTAGGAAAAACAATACACTTTGATACATGTAGTAGTTACCTTGATGCGGATACTTTCTGACTTCATTGCCCAACCGCTGACAAATAATATTATCTTATTACTTTTGGGTCAGAATCATGATATACCACGCTCGAATTTACAAATGTCATAACTAGAGCCCGGATATTTGGCAACATGACTTTTTATTAATTTTACGATTTTATGACTTTTAACAATAGCAATCACTTCACTATATTTTTTTAGTTAAGTTGATTTTCATTTTGCCTTATTTGTACCTTTTTCGTCATTCTTTTTCCTTTATTTCTCCTTGGCACCAACATCTATCAAGCTGGAAACATACCTGCAAGCCTAGACAACATGAACATACGGTCGAGTATTGTCTTTCTGTGGACGCAGAGACTCCAGTGTCGAGTTGAGTTAAACATTTTATCGTTCACATGCGTCTTTAACCCCGGTTAACATGCAACCGTGCAGGTTTGTTAAGTGCACTTGTACCTACCTGTATGTTAAGATATTTAACATCCTTAGAAACGTAAACAACCATCAATTCATGGCAAGTCAAATGTTTAAAGAAAAAAACATGGCGATATACAAAACATCAGATTCAAACAATTCATACGTAATTCACATTGGTTTGGGGAATAATTATTCTTAATTGTAATATTACTGATAGTAAAATTAGAAAAATATATATTAGCAAAATTAACTTCATTTTACTCGCGTTCCATCAGATGAAACTACTCCAGTAAACATATTTATTGACTATGTGAAAATGTCGCCACTGGAAATCAACGCGCCAATTTACGAACCGAACGTCATTTCTTTAGGTATCTTTCGGTTCAGGAGAAATATTTGCATGCAATTTTCTCGAACCACGGTATACGAATATTGTTTATATAGATATCTCGCAAACAATATCCCACAATATCGTACTAACATGCCGCAGCAACAGAATTCCTGTGTTTACTATCGCAGTAATGTAAATTTTCGCATAATTCGTGAGATTTTATGGTGATCGATAAAATTCTGAACTTACCACGAAATGTAACAGTGTTATTACTGTCTCGTCCAAATTAAAAATCTCGGCTCCGCTACCTCCCGCCTCGATTTTTAACTTTTGGCCTCGGCAGTAATAACTCTCATAACATTTCCCGGTATGTTAATAGCTATAAAAGGGAAAGGATGAATATACCAATGAAGATTTTTGTTATTTTTCATTGACACTTACAGGCTTAGAAATTTCATCCTGTGTGTATGGCCTCGGATCCCTTCTAACGGCAGAGCTGTCTACACGATATACCCTTTTCATTTTCCTTCTTATTCTCTCTTCCCTTCTGGCGATTACACAAGTGCGAAAAACGAAATATACAATTCTGATTTCATTAATACCATTTCAAAATTCAAAAGGGAGACCACACAAACATTTCGTTGAGTCAGCAGCGCATGAAAATATATTTGTAGTCGTCATACCGGATTGTCATGTGCAATCAAAATTGCAAAAAAAGGTAGATTCCTTACATGTGAGTGTTAATGTAAATTTTGAAGTTCGAATAAAAATGTTAATCATTTTAATAATTAATTTTTTACACTAATTACTTTTAAATTGTGATTTTTATGTTTCCTGCGTTTTACCCTCTACTTTAGCCGGAATAAATGCCTTTTTTAAATGCCAATTTTTGTAAAAATTAATGCCATTTTGCCTGCTTTTTTATAGATATAATTAATGCCTGAACTTCCGGGCTCTAGTCATAATAAATCCAAACTATGAAATAAATATGGAAAACAAAAATCTGCATTATGATCACGATATATTTTCTGGTCAATCATAAAAAAAAAGTTCAATGATGATCGAAACATATGAGATAATCAGCCAACACTGAAATCCTAAATCAATAATGTACTCAATACTATACGTAATAACGTTTTACCTAACGTATATATTCCGATGAAAGTTAAGTAGCAGGTTATTCTCTACATAAAAAACGTGTTCGAAAAGTTACACAAATGGTTACTTCATCAAATGCTAAATTAAAAATGTGTGTCCGCACAGGAAATGCCTTTTTATGCATAACAAACTTGGGATTTGAAACAATTTTCAGTTTCAATTCGTAATTTCCGCTAAGCATACACACAAAAGTAGTACTTGAAAATCTAACTATATTGTATCATTGCAATGATGTATAAACTAGATCTCACTTCATTACGGAAGTAGTTTAACAAGACCATAGGCAATCATATAATCAGATCAATCGTCTGCTAAACAAACACAAAAGAGTAGTACTCGATCATCTAAACAAATTCTATCACCATAATTATGTATCTCACGTCATTGGTGGTTCAACGAGAACTTAGTTCAAAAGAAATGTCCAGAAGCTGTACTACATACTATTTCCAGCTTCAAAAATCGAATTGAAAAAAAGTACGATAAAGTGGAATAAAATACAACCAATATGTAACGTCCCCACAAGCAAATTCAAACTCCATGCAAGCATCAATACACACGATCAATTATCCCAGCTAATGGGCGTTCCCTTTACATTTGTAGGAATGAAAACAGAAACGGGAGAATTTTGGGTCACAGTGAAGCGAGAAATGCCCGCAATAGCAATATCAAATGACTCAAGTTTTCCCTAACAATCTCAAATTTCGTCATCTTTTCCTGTTTTCAAGTATAAACTCATGTTCCTTTCAAAATCATCCCATCTTTCCGTTTCACATTCATTTCACATTAGGCACTTTCATCAAAATTGCACGTCTTTCAATGCGTAGTAAGTACGTTAAAGAAAGATGAGATTTATATGACGGAAGCGCCCTTCTGTTGTCATAGGGAATACTTGAAACAGTTTTAAGGCGAAAATTTACGAATAGCACAGATTATGAACGCAAAACAGCAGACGCGCAACAAACTCGCAATATGCTGCTGTAAAACAAGTTACTATCGACCTAGGGACTGAAAATCCGGATTACGTCAACACTAGATATGTTTCTTAAGCTGCCATCTACAAAATGAGACCTTTTTTGGAAATTCTACATATTTTGGCGACTAACCCCCTGCTTTATCATAGATTGTAAAACACGGTCGAAATTGGGTTCCAGTATGAAGCTATTTTCACTTTTAAAACTGATTTTTAAAGCACGCTAAGGTCGAACGAGTCCAAGATGTGTATTAATAATTAGATAGTCCGTTTCATTGATATATTAAGAGTAATCGTCGTAAAAAGTCAAGCGTACGTTTAATCAATAAATATCCCCAAAATTGAACAAAGAGTATTGATCATATAAGAAAAAAATCAAGAAAACGAACTTACAATCGGATCAATATACTGTTTCAACGTGCACATCAATGAACGCGGGAGCGAAATTGTAAAACATGCACTATTTTGAACACGTAGCTTTCCCTCTAACTCTGGATTTGGCCACTGCATGATTATATTTTTTACCAAGGAGATGTTGTTTTCACCCTTCTCCGTTCTTTGTATACAACGGTTAATAGAAGTGTACGATCACTGATATTATTTCATTTAAAAATTCGATGAATTTTAATTTCTTCTAAATTTTATCATTCAACTTCAGGTCCCCCGTTAGTTTCTCAATGACTGTACCGCTTCGAACAAATTCAATTTAGATTTTTTAAAACTCTCCTCCGTGGTGGGACTGGTGCCGGTTTTCGGCGATCTCTCTCTTTCACGGTCGGCCGCAGTTCAGCAGCGCGCCGCTGCCACACCGAGAGCGCCACCTCCCAGACTACGTTCCACCCAGGGTTGTTTTTTTTCCTTTCTTTTTCGCACGACGCAGCATACCCAGACCTAATCGGATACGCAGATAAATATTTCCCACGCTGACATGTTACTTGCAATCGCGGCAAGTAGCGGTCTTCGGGGGGCAGTATACACGTTCGTTTATACATTTTGCTTTCAACATTCACTCTTTTCAATGAAATTTTGGAGAATGGAAAGACTTTCACACCAGTAATAATGAATTCAAAATGGAAGTGCTTTCAGTTTGGGACTCAATGCACCACTAGCATATCCCGATTGCATCTACATCGTAATACATCACAAGTTCATCTTCTACGACTAAAAAATTATAAAATTATTGCTCACTAAAAACCAAGACCCCTCGTCGATAGACAAGTTGTGAGGTAATGCACTTATACGGAAGCATCCACGTCAACTTCTATCTCGAGCAATATGACATGTGAATTGGTGGAAAACGAAATATTTTGGCCTCCCTGGCATGCAGAGCAAGCCATGTACAATGTACATTGTAAATTATACACTAAAAGAACGGCAATGAGAAATGGGAGATACTTTTCCCATTAACATTTCTTTTGGCATTAAATGTTTCGGATATCCATTAGAGGCAATATATGTCATTATAATTTCACATCACTTTTCTATGTATATAATTACGTCCTCTGCTCAGTCAGAAGCACTAATGTTTCTGTACTGAAAAACATGAAGCTAAAGAACAATGTAACTGGTTGCTTTCATAGATGAGATTCTCATCAGCCTCCATTTCATCAAGTAAGAAAACCCGAAAACCTTGGAACGAGTACGTGTTTGTACTAAATTTTCACACTTTCGGCAATAAACGAGTAATTAATGTTTAAATATTGATTCCAGAGAGCGGATGAAAATCATTCGGTTTAGTTTGAATTTACTAAGCAAGTCTAATCGTATCTAATTAGGCAAGAGTATTATACTATACATAGTCCTTTCAATTCAAGTTCACTAAAACTTCAATTCAATCGCAGCTGGGTGGGGATGGGGCCAAATAAAGACATGGTCAACCGGGCCTCCTTAAAAATGTAGAGAATTTAAATATACTTTTAAAGATGTGTGTATATCTTCGAAACGATATTTGTTACTTCATTTCAATGGAATTAACGAATAACTTATTTCCATAATTTAGTTTGACACAGTTTAAATAGAAACTCTTTCTAGTAGATTCATTTTGTTTGTTTATAAATGCATAAATGATTGCTTTTGGTTCCGAATCTCAATTAGTATATTCCTTATATCATCCGTGACAAAATGTACATAAGGTCGTAATAAAATAATTTTTAATTATATTTTTAAATCAATTAACTGCAGAAGCTTAGTAAGGCCATTGCTCTTCCTTTGTCGAAATCATCTTAATACCGAAAGATTTGCGTAATATACGAAGTCTTCTTACAAAAAACATTTGTCTCACGATTAGTGCTCTCTCAAAAAAGGAATCTTTATTAAATAGCACGTAAAACAAATTCACTACAGAATAATATCGCAAAAATCGAAAAATAATCCGTAACCAAATAAATTCTTTGTCATCTTCGTTTTAAAAATCTACTCCGAACGCAACGCGCATTATAAAAGAATTCGTAAAATACACGAGAATGAATAATAATAATAATAATAATAATAATAATAATAATAATAATAATAATAATAATAATGGAATAGAGCCACGACGGAGTAAAGTAATACGTAAGGAAACCGTCCATTATTTCGAGAAATAGGTGAAACCAATTAGCAGCATCTAAAATGCTAAAAAATTAAATCCCCTTTCAGCTATTAGCGAAAGCGTTACACCTTACAACAAAAGAAACAGGTTTCAAACACGATATCAACTAGCACATTAATTCCCGCTCCTGGAAGTTAGGCAACCGTGAACACAAAAGGCAGCGCATTCCGCGACTCCTGCGGTTAGGCAACCATCTCTCCTCCATCAAATGCATCAACGTAGCAACGAGGACTTCTCTGCCTACTCCAATCGCCTCGTGTCAAGCGGACTTCTCGGCACGGCCCCCTGCCCCTCTTCACCCCACTCCAACGCTCGCTTCGCAATTCCCCGGCGGATTTGACACCCACTCCGTCGACAGTTTCGGTCCCCGGCCCCATCCATTTTATACCCTCCACCCCCGCGATTTTTCTGGCGCGCCGCAGCGTCGGCGTTTCGGGCGCAGGACGCCCGCCTCCCGCAGCGCCGCGCGCTCTCACCTTGGGCTCTGTCTTCACTTCTGGCGGGGGGCGGGAGGCGGGCCCGCCGCCGTCCTCCGGCACCTCGGGTTGGCGGGGGGGGGGGCGGGCCCGCCGCCCCCCGGCAGCTGCCCGCGCCGGGCGCCGCGGCGGGCGGCGACCCCGCGTTGGGCTGCTGCGCCGCCGCGCCGCCCCCCGCCGCGCTGCCTCCTACGCCCGCCGGCGCGCCTGTCGTCGCCGTCGCGGCCGCCGTCGGCCCCGGCGACCGCACGACGCCGTTCACGTCGGGCGTCGCGGAGGCGGCGGCGGCAGCGGCAGCGGCCGCTGCTGCTGCGGCCGCTGCCGCTGCGGCAGCGGCGGCGGCGGCGGCGGGCGCGGGGACGGCCCCCGCGGCCGAACCCTGGCCCGGGGCGGACGGCGGCTTCGGGGCGTTCTTGTCGCCGCCGTGCTTGTCGCGCGCCTTGTCCCGGCGGTGGCCGCTGGAGCCGCGCTTGCTGCTACCGCCGCCGCCGCCCCCGCCACCGGTCCCGGTCCCCATACCCGCTCCACTACCACCGCCCCCGCCTCCTCCGCTCGCTGTAGAGCCACCGCCTCCGCTGCCCGGGTGCTTGCCCTTGCTCGTGTCGCCAGAGCCGGCGTCGGCGCCGTTCTGCTCTCCGGACTTCACTATCTCGTGCTTCGCCTCTGACGTCTTTGTACCGGGTTTGGTCCGCTTAATCTTCATCTTGAGCCCCTTGTCAACAGTGGCCGAATGCTCCACAGCCATCTTCCCGGCGCCCTTCCCAGCGCCGCCTGTCCCCGCTGAGGCCATGGTCCCCGCCGCACCTCCGCCGCTGCCACTACCCCCCGGCGTGCCCCCGCTCTTCTCGTTCGTCTTCTCTATATCCGCATCCAAATCTATGATGAGGTCGCCGATGCCGATGTCCCACTCATTATCGTCGTACTCGAAGTTGTTGGAGGCCGCCGCTGCCGCCGCCGCCGCCGGCTCCGCCTTCGCCGCCGCCGCTGCTGCCGCCGCCGCTGTCCTGGGGTCTGCCACCTTCGCTCGGTGGCCGCTGTCCAGCGGGCCGTCTCTCATTGGGGCCGCCATCCGCACAGCCGGGGCACAGACCGAGGCGAGCCGTGCTGCGTGCGTGGCCCAGGCCAGCGCGGCCCGGCGCCCTCCGACATCTTAGCCCCTGAAACATGCGAAAGCTGTCAGCAACCCCCATGTAAAACAGCACGGGGGAGGGGGAGGGTCAGGGTGGGTGGGAGACAGGGTGGGGTGGGTGGTGGTAACGGCAAACAGGCAAACTTGTCAACCGGGCGTCGCACGGCCAACATCGGCCACCAATAGGCAATCGCGGTGGAATCGGCGACGGCGACAACGGCCGCGGCAGCTCCCCGCGCCTCACCGGCCTCCGCTGGCTCAACAAAATGGCCTCCTACTCCCCGATCGAAGGCGGGAGGAGGGCGGGTGGGCAGGCAGGTCGGCGGCGGGCGGGCTGGCAGAGGACAGGCAGACCGTGCCGGCGAAGGCGGTCGCCTGCCCCCTCCCCCGCACGGCCCCTGCCGTCACAGCCTCCACCGCCGGCGTCGGCACGCGCCCGCCGCGCCGCCACCGCCGCCGTCGCCGTCGCGGTCCGCCCCTCTCGCTCTCGCTCTCACACGTACCCTCTGGCAAGCCGCAGCCTCACACGAGTGCGTGGAAGAGTGACGGCGGCGTCGGCCGCTGCTGCCCCGTCCCCAAGCGTCCGTCCTTCCCTCTGCCTTCTCAGAGCGTCCGTGCGCGCGTGTCCGCCCGTACGTCCTGCCCCGGCGCGCGCCGCCTGCCCGACGCGGAGCGGTCTCGGAAGCGGTTTTCAGCCGCCCCCGGGGCCTTCTGGCACCGCGGCTCTGCCTCCTCGGCTACCGGCCCGCGGGCCGCGGCCGCTGGGCTTCGGCAGCTGACGGCGGCAGCGGCGGCGCCGCTCGGGACAAAGGCGGCGGCGGCGGCGCGCCCGGCCGGGGCCATGCACCGGAGCGCGAGGGCGGCTGCTGCTGCCCGGCTCGCCCGCGCGCGAAGGCACACACTCGCACAACACGCCGCAGCCGGCCAGGCGCATCCACAGACTCACGAAGCAACTACGGGCACTACGCACACGGCGCTACTGGCCATAGCGCAGCCGACTACCACCAACCTCCGCTCGCCGGAGACGCGCAGCTCCATTCTAGCACGCAATTTAACGAGAAGAAGCGCACAGTAACGGAAGAAACACGCGAAGATCGGCGGGCACTGCACTCGCTAGCTGCTGCGGCGGGCACGGTCGCTCGACACATGGCGGAGCTCCAGCTCGGCTCCGCTTGGCGGCGCTCGGCACGGCCCGGTCCCTCGGCTTTACGCCTAGTGCAGGGCCCGCGCCTCGATGGAGCACTCGCCGTCGGAGGCGCGAGCGGCCGCTGCACGCGCGGCGGCGCGGCGCTGACGAGCCAGCTTTATCTGCCGGCCGAGTAACTCAAGCCCAGCGCGGCTGCGGCGCGTTACAACGGGTGTCGGCAGGCAACAGCGGCGGCCGCGGACGCGGCGATCAGCGTCGCGCGGCGATTGGGCCCGGGCGTTTTGCCCATCGCCGCCCTCGGACGCATTGCCGGTCGCGCCCACTGTCTCCCCGCCTCGCACACGGCTCGGGGCATCAAACAGTCGCTGCGCCGTGAAAACACGATTACTGCGCATAAACAATCGTGGTCGTTTACGAGTCTCCGGGGAACATAAAGAGGGGCGCCGATACGTCCGTCTGAGACGCGACGCGACGCGCAAACGAGCGCGGCCCACCGCCGAGCGAGCGAGCGCTCATTCGCCTACGACGCCAATCGGCGCGTGGCCGACGCCGACAATTCGTTTGCCAGCGGCGCGACGATATAAACACGTACGCTCCACGCACGGGTGGTTAGACGTGTTTAATTTGAAGCCTTCTGCGTTTATTACCTGTCCGACAGACCGCCGACCACCCGCTCACCCCTCGTTCCCCGGCCACTCCACGAGGGGAAGTCTGGGGGAAATGGAAGAGGGAGGGATAAGGAGGGTGACTCGCGTGGTGGCAAGCCGCCGCCAACAGCGGGGACAGCTCGCTCACAATTATCCCGCGGTGGGCGTGGTCGTCCCAATCGATAGCCACCGCCGCCGCCACCGCAGCTCATCAGCGGCAGAGGCGGCGGCCACCGAGGGCCACGACGCGGCGGCGACGGAAGTGTCGCTGCCGCCCGCATCCAGGTGCGAAGAGCGAGACCCGCACTACGGCGGCGGCGCCAGAGCTGTCGCCGCTCCCGTCCATTTAACTCGGAACGGGGGCGCGCGCCGTGGCAGGGGCGGAGGGCAGGGATCGTGGGGGCGGCACGCCATCTGGAGAGGCGCGGAGGGAGCCGCCGCAGTCGGCTGGGGCGTGAGATAAGCCGCCTGAGCATTTAAACACCACTGACGCGTCGACGCTGTCTTCAGCTTTCGATCGATTTCCTTCGACACGTCACTGACGGGCAGTGGACCGCGAGAAGCACCTTGCGAGCGCGTTTCCTCGCGTCATGAAAACAGGCCTAACTTCGTTCCGAATGTAACAAACAAACCATCGGGCCTAGTCTCCTCATACTGGCGGCAAGCCAGGAACTAGAAATCTGAAAAAGACCGCCGTTAAGGACAGAGTTTGCGAACTGTTTTTGCGCAGAACATGTTCAAAAGACGAATAGGTGCGATGAGGGCACTGCGGGTGCGACGTCCCGCCATATTCCTAACGCCAACATTAGGCCTTCATTTTCCTCTCTGCCTCTGTGTTTGGGAACTCCTCATTTGGTGCAATCGCCGATCGAGCTATACTCGATGTAGCAACCGCCGACGAAGGCCATGGGCGACGAGGCGCGGCGAGGTGCGGTGAAGCGGGGGGCAGTTGGCGCGCAACGGCACGGCACGGCTCGCTCCCGCCCGCACTCCTCTCGCGGCCCACTCCACGCGATCGTTTCACGCACATGGACACCCCTCCCACGCGGACGCTTGCTTCCCCGCCGACACGCCAGTTCGAGTCCCGGTCGCCCTGCCGCCCCAACTATGTGTCCCCTGTTTTGACAGGAGACAATTCGATGCTCAGCAGCATATCGCGTCGAATTCCCCCTCCTGCTGCTCTGTTGCGGTCGCGAGAGGCGGTCCTAGCCCGCCCCCTCCACAACAACGTGCCAACACCCAGTTCTTTGGGCCACATAAACAAATTAATTAGCGGACTGGGTGTATTGATGTTCCGTCTCCACAACGTGAAAGTACACGCACGTGAGGACTGCCGAGGGAAATAACGCATGCGCATCTCACATTACCCGGAGGGAAACGCCATCGCCCTCGATAATACATGCAAACTGGTCTGATACATCTCTCGTAAAAAAAACTGGAAAGGAATTTTGCTACCGAATAACTCGTAAGGCATCTCTTCACATCAATGAAACTTGAGATGGAAATATAACTTTTTGTACAAAAAACACTAGCTTTGTTTATATTTTATTTTCTTAATAAATAAACAATGGAAGCATTCTGTGCTTTTTGTTTATATTTTATGTGGCAAATTTGAAAACTAATTTCCCAAGAGTTTCCCTGAACTACGTAGGACCACAAGTTAACAGCCAGCGGGATGGAATGTGGGCAAATGACCACGCAGTACGCTGACATTTGGCGCGATCTAGCCGCGAAAACACGAAACAAGTAGTACGCCATTTGCTCACAGATGCAGTCACAACAAAGTACACTCTGGTAGCATATTCAATAACTAAATTAGCACGATTGTCCGATGTTTTCGCGTTCTCGATCGGATTTGAGACCGATTGAACTTCCTAGTTATTCGACAATCACACACATCACCGAAAACAGTAAATAAGATTATTATCGTCCCATGATAATCCAGTGCATCAAGTCATAGTGATGAGGGCTGTTTTTTACTTCGCGATTGTATTCTACGTAAATGAATATGTACAAGCTGCCCGGCAGGTACTAGGAAAAAACATTTCGCAAAATACATTTACACGGGACAAATGTTAATACTTATTATGTTTCAGGTACCAGACGACATCCTCAGAGGAAATCACACAAATAACTGGGCTGTATTAGTGGACACATCCCGCTTTTGGTTCAATTACAGGCATGTAGCAAACGTGTTATCAATATACAGAAGCGTGAAACGTCTGGGAATTCCTGACAGGTAATAAATCTGTTTCCGACTTTAGATTTTAATATTTCTTCGAAGACTGTTAGTTTCATAATTAAATTCCAGTCAAATCATCCTTATGGTAGCTGATGATATGGCCTGCAACCCTCGAAATCCACGTCCTGCCACTGTTTTCAATCACAGAAAGCAGCACATTAATGTTTATGGGGATGACGTTGAAGTGGATTATAGAGGTTATGAGGTAAAATTTAATATTAAATCCTATAATAATATCCTTCAATGAGAATGACAAGATTTTCTTACAATGTCTGTAGGTAACAGTGGAAAACTTTGTTCGCTTGTTGACTGGGAGGTTATTTCCTGGCACGCCACGTTCTAAGCAACTTTTAACAGATGAAGGAAGTAACATTCTAGTCTACCTCACTGGCCACGGAGGTGATGGTTTTCTCAAGTTTCAAGATTCTGAAGAAGTCACTAGTCAAGAGTTGGCAGATGCATTGGAACAAATGTGGCAAAAACGCAGGTTAGCATACTTTTCCAATTGGACTCAAAGAAAAAATTCTTTGATTTTAACAAAATATTTTTTTTTGATAAGTAACCAATTGATTAAATTCTGCACATTTATAGATACCATGAAATATTTTTTATGATTGACACATGCCAAGCTGCCTCAATGTATGAAAAGTTTTATTCTCCAAATATCCTAGCTGTGGCTAGTAGCTTGGTAGGAGAAGATTCATTATCAGTAAGTAATGTATGTTAATATTTATCAAAAGTCTCTTTTACAAATGCATACTGTTCAAGTAATTTTATTTTCAGCATCATGTGGATCCAGCCATTGGTGTATATATCATTGATAGATACACATTTCATGCTCTCCATTTCTTAGAAAGAGTTCCACCTGACAGCAAAAAGACAATGGGTGAATTTGTAAGTTTGAAGATCCTTTTCATATATCTTCCTGATATTTGAATTATTATTAACCATTCATACATCAATTCTCTTTATCTTTAATAGCTTGCAGTGTGTCCAAAACAGGAGTGTATTTCTACAGTAGGCGTGAGACGAGATTTGTTTCCACGGGATCCACATAAAGTACCAATAACTGATTTCTTTGGCTCCTTGCGACCAGTAGAACTTGGCATCAATTACCTCAATGTTTCCGATGCTTTCCCATTAACAGAACATACAATACGGTCAGTGTAGACAAACTTAAATGATATGCATAAATGAATATAAATAATAAAGTTCTGTCTGTTTCCGATGCTTTCCCATTAACAGAACATACAATACGGTCAGTGTAGACAAACTTAAATGATATGCTTAAATGAATATAAATAATAAAGTTCTGTCTTTTTCAGGCCTGCCAAGCAAGAGGAAAAATATCATTATGCACAGCAGTTCCCAACACATTTATTTCAGACTCAGACAACTTAAGAAGTCTTTCAGTTTTTTGCTAATTGTATAAATTGTATTACGTATAACTTATTTTACATTTGGTCAAGAAAAATAAAACACTAGCTAACGTTTTTAATATGCCTCGACGCAACTGTATTTTTCTTTAATTTTATTAACCTAACACAAAAAACAACACCAGAAGATGGAATTGAAACTAGAGATAAATTAAGAGAAATTTAAACACTTCACTACCGTGATATGTAAATAGCACACACGCACATTAATAGTAATTAATCTAGTTAATTTGCTGTGGGCATCAAATGACCATTTTCACATTCTGTCCTTGTGCAATCCAAAGTTAAACTACTTTTACACAATATGTTGACAAATCAAATATTAATTAGAAAGGAAAAGCTAAAACGCAATACTGTTCCCCAACGAAAACAATTGAACTGAAATGAAATAATATAAAAACAATCAAGAAATTAATTTAAATTTTGGCCAAAATTCCCTTGCATAAAAAATCATTAACACTTAAACAGGGACCCTTCACAATTCCCATTAAGATCATTTGTTGAATTTCTAATCAGTATCATGAACAATACTTTTATTTGTCACTTAAATAAAATGAATAGGAATATCTAATCAATCGTGATTCAAATAACTTCGTTGTAATATATATATTAATATATATATATATATATATATATATATATATATATATATATATATATATATATATATATATATATATCAACACATTTTCATGTCACAGAATGGAAACAAATTAGTTCCTAATCATGTCCTATAACTATTTGCATTAAACAAATTACTTAATTAAATACTTGCAAATAAAAGGTGGAAATTTAATTAATAAAAACGATGGTTTATGTTTCGTTTAAAATAGAAGTAATATAAACATGTCCAGTAATTGGTTCAAATGGCTTAGTTCGGAAGCATGCTTTTCGATTATTTTTTTTATCTTATTTTATTTATTTTCGCACAGTACAAGCAAGGAAACTTAACCATTTTCATGAAATAACTTAGAAGGTCCATTTATACTGAATATCTCAAGCAAACTAATGCATTAAAGCAAAACTGGAAGCACTTACCTATCGAGGTATCCTTTGATGATATTGAGACGGTACTTCCAGATGACTCGAAAAAATCACACATTAAACTAATGGACTATCTCAACGAAATCGTTTCAAATGTTTGAAAATCGCTGACTCCTAATAATGTAATAATTCCTTCACTCTGCATCTAAAATCGCGCCATTTTGTATAACCGAACCGAACACAGAAAACAGACTTTTCGATATCATTTTCTAACCTTTCCTACGTATTTTGTAGTAAATCATTAATATACTTATTGATTAAAATAGAAACGGCTTTCCACAACACGTTACACCAAGACAGACAACATATTCATTCACATACGTATGACCTCTGTAGTGAAGAGAAAGCCAAGCCAATATCAAATAAAATACTTTTTAGTGTAATAGGATAAGTTAATTTTACAACTCTCGCTCAAAGAGGTATATAGTTTTTATTATGATAATATTTAGGTGATTCCTGAAGAAATTGTTAATTTCATATATAAGTAAATACATCCATAAAAATACATCGTAGAGAAAATAATCTTATTTTGTTGCTTTTGTTTCCTCGATCCATCTTGTTATTTCGCTCCCCTATTGTTTTAACATGCTGCCAACAGAAGTTTGATACAATCGGAGTTTTCAGAACGTTTCTCAATTCATCAAATAATATTGTAATGTTTTCTACCCTCACTACAACAGAAAGCTGTGGTCCAGAGCTGAGTATGGGTCCAAGGAGAATAACACAGAGTAATATACGGAATACCACCACAGTACATGCACGACACGTGAGTATTGCCTGCTTGGTATTGGAATCCACGTGTTTATAGGGCAGTTGCGAGCAGGTTGCAGAATGTGGACTTCCATGGTAAATGACTAAAATGTGTATGAATGTGAAGTGCACAGTTTAGTTCTCAAGGAACTGTCTTTCGAACTGTTTCATCAAAATCGAAATATTTTGTCGGTATAAGTCAAAATGGATCGCCTATCTCTGTCTCAAAAGTACGGTATATTCAAACAAAACAAGTCCAAAGAACGACAGAAATTGAAGAAAAACACAAGGTTGGCTGAAATTTCTAATGTGTTCTAATTTCTAATGTCTTAATTGTTCAATATTTTTAGGATTCGAAGTTTCACAATTTCTTCCTTACAGGTACTTCAATATGGATCTATCCTGTTCTACTAATGAAAATTCCCCTGCTAGTTGCTCAGAATTAATTAGAGCAAAGAACAATAACATGAAACGGTTTGATGGAGACATGACAAGTAAATTACTGGCGATGGTTCCTCCAACAGCTTTACGTACCACCTTTACGTACAGCAATGTTCCACCTTTAAAACAGTCTCTGGTCACTCAAAATGGTGAGAAAGAAATTGGTAATGTGAAATGTGATCTGATGAATAGTGTATCCACAGAAATAAGTTTAGATGTAAATAAGCCTGTGGTTGGGCCGACTGAAAAAGCCCCAAAACAATGCATTGTAAATTGTGTAAGCATTTCTGATAATGGTATAAAGGACAATTATTTAGATAAGAACAAACAAAACTATAAGAAAGATCTTAAGAAGAATGCAAGAAAAAAAAGAAGGAAGGCAAAGGAACCATAAGTCAAAATGTACTTTTTAATAAAAATGAATACGTTGCAAGTTATGCTTCGGAAATGAAGGAACAGCAAAACACTGTAAAATCAAACGAGAAAAGATCTATTGTAAAAAGTGCAGAACTTTTTAACCAGACAGTCTCTTCAAAAAATAGCCAAAGTTTGAAGGATTCTGTACCTGAAATTGATCACCCACCAAAACAAAGTAAGAAACATAAATTAACAGAAAAAAGGAAGGAGATTGGCACTAAAATTATCTCTACTAGTATTAAGGAACAGATTGCGTTTTCTGTCCAAGAAGAAGGCAAGAAAGTGCTACTCCACACAGTTAAGTCTAAAAGGAAACAAAAACCAAATGCACAAAATTTGCTTGTGGAAAGAATTGGTGAATTTACCAAAGAACAAATAAATACATCTCCATTATTTGAAACTTCAAAGAAGCAAAACAAGGACACAAGTAAGATAAGAGAGTCATTGGGTAATGAAAATGATTTGGATTATTATGAAAGGAGATCTGAAGAATGGAATGTTACAGATTCAATCAATGTGTGGAGAAACAGTTTCTTTGAAAAGATACAAAAATCTGCAAAGAGAAAAAACAATTCAAAAATTTTAAACATGCTTGCTTGTGATAAACAAACCCAGAAATTTGATGTTAAAGTTCCAAAGAAACCTCTCAAAAAAGCAAAGAATTCTGCTAATCAGAAATTTTGTAATTCCCAACCAATACTTGTTGAAATGAGTGAAAATAATGAAGTCTCTTCGAATACATTTCATGCTAAAGTATTTGATTTGAATAGGAAAACTATCCAGTCACCATTTAATTTTAAGAGTGACTTGAAATGGAAGCCATCCAAAAATCTTTGTAGTACTGATAAGTGGGAAGTTCAATATGGAAGTACTATACCATTGACAAACATTGAACAGCAATTAAATGCAGAACTGCAAGAGCCATTGTCAAATGTGGAAGATTCAGTGGCTATCAGTATGGAAAAGGAATTAAAGGCTGTTACAATGGTGAATTTTTCAAACCAAAAAATTCAATTAGATTCTCGACCAAATTCTACAAAGAATACAAAAGAAACAGTAGTTTTGAGTGATTCATCTGGACCTTATCAATTATTTGATGTATCTGGAACTGAAGTTATTTTAGCTCTTCCTCCATCATCCTCTGTATTTTTCCAAGGAGTAGTGAAAGTGAAAGTTTTATTAGGAAATATTTCTGTTTTGGGATTGGAAATCAGTCATACAAATAATCTTCAAGAATATACTGTATATTCACCTTATGGTGTAAGCTTACTTGGTTTTCAGTCCTGTGTTAAACTTGATACATTTTCATCAAGTGAAGGATACTGGGACTTAGTTCGAGAAAAAATTGGAAATACAAATATAATACTAGATAAAGTTCTTAAGAGTATTTCTCCTTTTAGTTCTCTTTTATTGCTTCAAAGTGTGTCAGAGCCACTCATTACATTTTTGCTGAAGTACTTTCCATCGTTAAATTATTTTCCTTCTGCACTATCAAGAAGTAGAGTTGGCGAAGACTCTTCAGGCATTTTGAGAGCACTGTTTGTAGATCCTAGATCTACAGAATACAAACTTTATAAACAATCAACTGCGTGGGATTCAGTAACATCTTTTCTAATGAAACGGAAACCAGGTAGGTTTAAATTTTACCCATTTTTTCCCTTAAGTGTTACGAATTCTTCAAACCTATTTTTAAATGCTTTTTTTGTAGGTGACTTAAGAGTGTTGACATTTGGAGGCAAAGGAGTAGGGAAATCAACTTTTCTTCGTTTTCTTGTTAATCAAACTTTATCTCAATTTAAAGAGGTACTGTATATTGATTTTGATATCGGTCAGTGCGAGTTCACTATACCAGGTTGTGTATCAGCAAGTGTTATAAAGAATCCTTTGTTGGGTCCCAATTTCACTCACTTGACTCAACCCGAAAGGTACATCTTTAATTTAACATTTATTTTTAGACTGTTATATTGTTACTTCCTTGTGTGTCAAAAAACAAAAAGAATTAATAAGAAGTGAGGACAGAAGATTGAATTAAGAGATGTGAAATTATTTATGAGATTTGGTAAATTGTACAAGTAGGTGTACATACAGATATTCTTTTATTTCTAGGTTGATATATGTTGGTGAAATTAATGTTTCTGTGTGTGTTGATCGTTATTTACAAAGTGTCCAATATATTCTTGATTGGTGTTGCAACCAACCACACCTTATAAAATTGCCATGGTTCATAAATACAATGGGATTTGTTCAAGGTAAGAAATACCCCAAACTAGCATTTAAAGATTTTTTTTTTTTTGTTGTTATTGTGTAAAAGAACCTTTGAAACTATTCTTTCATCTTCTTTTTTTGTTTGTACTATTTCAAGGACTGGGTATAGAACTTGCTGTCACAATTATCAAAATGGTAAAGCCAAGTGACATCATTCAAATCCAGAGTTCGGTACAGGAACGTAATTTTCCATTTTCTTTGAACTTTGAAGAAGTGCAAAACCATCCAACAAGTTTGCATTCAATTGTTAGAAGCAATGACAGAAGCCTTAGACCATTTGCTTTTCACATGTTACCATCTACAGCAGAAAGATCTGATAATCGAAGATCTCCATGGTTAGTGGACTTTGCTTTGTTTTAGAAAATGATTAGAAGTAACTAAAATGTGTAGTAATGTCCATGTTACAAACTACCTGTACTAAACACACTAAGTAAACACTTACCCTAGCCTATCTGCAAATATTGTTAATTATTACACCAGTATGTAATATTGTTTTCAGAATTATATTTTTATGTTCTTGTCTATTTTACAGGGGAGTGCAAGCAAATATTGCTCGAGAAACTGTTGTTATATCCTATTTTAGTCAAGTAGTTGCACCACCAGCATACTCTCTCCTTGAAGTTACACCTCAAGTGTAAGGAAAATATCTTTGTTCACTTCCTAATTTGAAATTAGAGAAATGTTGTTCTTATTATTTCCTGATCTCATTGTTTCAGTTTATCTTTTTCACGTCTCAAATTGTGTGTTAGCAATGAAAAAGTAAAACATTCAGATTATCTCTCAGCAATGAATGCCAATTTAGTAGCACTTTGCAAAGTTCCAGAAGGTAATAGTTTAATACCAAGTGATCCAGCATATCCAGAAATATTGGAAAAGGCACCCATTTGCCACTGTTTTGGATTTGGTAATTTTTATTTTATATCCTTTAAGTATGAATATGGATTTTGATTAGCTTCTTTTAATTTTCTTTTTGTTTGTAGGTATTGTTCGTGGTGTGGATTTGGAGAAGAAAAAAATTTTTATCATCACCCCTTTACGAGATAAAAAAATTAATTTAGTTAATTGCTTAGTTCTTGGTTCTGTACATTTGCCAGAGAGAATTTTTATATCCCAGGATGAAGCACGTGGAACAATACCTTACGTAGTGGAAGGTGCCCTACTCCCTCTGGCTAAAGGAGTTCGACCAGCAAAGTCAGTTATAAAATTAAAGAATTAATGTTAATATGGTTTAAAATGCATTCCTAATGACATTTATTGCAATGTTTATGAATTGAATTCAAATAATAAATGTATACAATTCGTTTCAAAGTTTTTGTACAAATAAATGAATGTGTGTGTAGTAAGAAGAAAATCTTAGCCAATAGTTTGTAGTGAAAGCCCACAGAGATCCATTTGCTCAAATGGGTTCAACATTATTTCCTGCATAATCCTTTATTCTCAATTGGTGAATATATACAAGTTTCTTCAGTGAAAAAAATAGTGACTCCTTTCTACACACAGGTCCCTACAATTTCAAGGATGTGTTAGAATTTCATTTAATATATATCATATTGAAGTATCATTTTATGATAACTCCTCTTCTGTTCCATTACCTTTACATTTTGTTGCACCAAAAAAAAAGCAAGACTAGAGGTGCAAAGTAATAAATCAGCAAGTCAACATTATCCAAGCTGACAATACTTAATTTTCAAGATGAGATAAGATTAAGGCAGCTAATTTAGCTTCACACACACAATATCAGTTGTATCTTTGGAAAATTACCCATTTCCAAGTTTCACACTCATGTAATTACATTTTTCTAATTCACAAGGGAATGGTCTGTTGTTTTTATGTCCAAAAAATGTTGTGACCATAACCACCACTGAAAGAAAAGTCAAATGTCTTCACATGCAACATTTAACTCCCAAAACAAACCAGGTTGCCCTAAGAAGCTCACGAATCAGGGCGTTTGCTCACATGTGTAACTAAACTTTGCTTGTTTTCCCTGAGAAGTATATGCAGAATATGAAAAGCATCATTAATTATATGCTCTTGGTGCAAATGCATGCTGCACCAAATATTTCTCATTTTTGTCATTCTTTATTCTTTGAAAAATTATGAATTTATTTTATATCTAATTTGCCAATTGTGGAAGTAGTTAATTTATTGAAAAAAAAAACAACAACCTTGATTATCTTTCATTTTGAATGGATGTACTTTCAATATCCTAACTATTCAAACCACTGTTGAAATAGCAACAAGTAGAGGAAAACTTGTTTAAATACTCATTATGTAAAATAACTCACTGAAAATTGTTTTGTAAAAGTTTCTTTGGATCCCTAAATTTAAAGAAAGTTAGTATTAATAAAGAAATGACATTTGTAACTCAGTTTTATTATGACAATATTCTATATATTTTTGCCCTAATCTCATACATTTAATTTGATATACTGTCATTTTCCAGTACTATGACCAAATGGACAAAAGTCTTAAAGTTAAATTCTACATAGCACAAAGTTTCAATTCAACATCATTCTACACAAAATTTAACTTTTAAGTCCTTTGTTTATTTTGCCCTAATACTTGAAAACAACAGTATATTCAATTGTTAAAATATACGAGATTAGGGCAAAAATTTATAGAAAGTTGT
This sequence comes from Teleogryllus oceanicus, assembly GCA_964035755.1. Lineage (NCBI taxonomy): Eukaryota > Metazoa > Arthropoda > Insecta > Orthoptera > Gryllidae > Teleogryllus > Teleogryllus oceanicus. Next base: position 94,379,165 of record CAXIVR010000003.1, read on the forward strand.
CACAATAAAACAGAGTTACAAACATTATTTCTTTATTGATAATTACTGCTAAAGGTCTTTTATATAGGGTTCTAAAGAAATTTTTACAAGAACCTTGTTTGCATGGTCCCATTGCTTAAAACCCAAGGCAGGCACACAAACTATGTGAAAAATTGTACGTTTCAATTGTTTATTTGGAGAAGAAAAGAAGAAGAAGAAAATTCCACTGTCTCAGCTGCTGAATCTTTAAATATCAACATTACATGAATTTCCGAACTGAGAAAATATTAAAGCAGGTCTCGACATGACACAACAGATCGATCCCTTGTGAGGAATGTAGAAACAAAAAATATTCTTCATCTCAGTGTCTCAATTTCTTGGCAAAGCTGAGTAAACGTTGGTCTTGCATGCATGTCAGCTTGCCAGCAAGGGCACATAAGTCTTGCATATACGCTCTGTTCGCATGTAGCAGGGCAAGGTAAACGAACTCCCCTCTCCAAAGCTGCCAAAAGCTGTGATTGGTCTTGCTCGTCTGTATACTCAGGTAACTTTGGATCATCCCCAAATGAAAACATCTCATACAACGTCACGCCATAAGACCAAACATCAGAACAAGGGGAAAATTTTCCATCCCTTAAGCTCTCTGGGGCATACCTGAAACAGAAAACCTGTGGTATTTTAAAACAATAAAAAAAGATCAAACACTATTAAAATTTAAAAAACATGCACCATACCATTTAATTGGGAGCTCTCTATTGGTTTTTAAAATGTAATATCCATTGTTTCCCATTACTTGTGCTAATCCAAAATCAGATATTTTCACATGGTTATCACTGGCAACTAATATATTTCGAGCAGCCAAATCTCTGTGCACAATGTTTTTATGGCCCAAGTACTCCATTCCCTGAAAACAGTTAAAACATTACTTTTTTTAAAGTAAATATCTGTAACAACGAATACAAATGGAATTTTGATTCCTGAGTGAATAACTTGATTATAAAAAAAAGATATTTTTGAAGCTTTTGATATACACACTAGAATCTAGATGTTGAAGTGAGAAATCATAATAATGCTAAAATTGTGTATGGACTTACTCTAGCAACATCTAAAGCAAATTTGAGAAGATGTGGATGTTCAAGAGTATCACGATGAATCTTTAAATAACTTTGGAGAGAACCGTGCTGAACATACTCCATTACTAGACTCACTTCAGGTTCTTGAATCACGCCCTTGATTTCAACAATGTTTGAATGCTTTAAGGTCTGAAAGAAAAGAAAAAAAAATATAATTCCAAACTTTTTTATACATTATGATTTATTACAATTCAAAAAGTGTAGAAGTAAATGACAATTACTAATTCAATTAAATAAAATACACAAGTAATAGTTTTCGAATTTTGCTCCAAAAATAATTTTTAAATTACCTTCATAATAGATATTTCCCTCTCAAAATCTTGAAGCGTTGTGCCCAGAGCATTTGTTTTCAGCTTCTTCACAGCAACTAACTGTGGTTCAGATTCACTTCCTTGCTCCAATGTTCCTCGATAAACTTCCCCATAGAATCCCTATTTTACACATATTTATAAATAACTGACAAATGAATAGTACGCACCAATCACAATGTATTATGAAATTTTTATACCTGACCAATGCGACCTTGTAAAACAACATTGCAATTCCCATCTAATTCAAAAATCCCTTGCATAGAGGTGATACTGTCCATGGGCTGAGGCTCTGGAGAAAATGGAAATGATGAAAGAAAAATACTTGTGAGGTCAGGAGTCACTGCACTTGCTTCTGAAGTGGATCTCTAAAACAAGGAAGAAAACATTACCATAACACTATCTAAAAATGGATAAGAATCTCTTCAGCATAAATAGCATATTTACTTTATCTTCTTCAAGAAGCCATGGGTCTTCTAGACTGCTTGCAACACTAGTTGCACAACTTTCTTGTGCATCTTCTTCTACATTCACAAGTAGAACATCGGACTTCGAATAATCAAGATATGTATCTTCTACATAACAAAATGGATTACATTAAAACATTCAAGAAGTGTCAGGATATTTAAAAAATGTCTATAATTAATTTTTGCACTTGCCTGTATTTTGTGAAAAGAGACTGGTGTTTGAATCAGACACATGGTTATCCTTAATATTTTTGAAATCTTTAGGAAACGCTGTTGCATAAGAATGTGTCCTTCGAGAATTAAAGACTGAAACAAAAAATATACTTTTACATTTACACATTTTAACATTAAAGCATCATTTCTTACACCTGCAAATTTTCCTAACCTTGATATAAAATTTGGTTGATGTCTCGCATTATGGCTTGAGGCTTCTTTCTTTGATGAGGATCAAGCTCCCAACACTCTTGCATTAATTTGTATATATCATAAGGGCATTTACGAGGCTGTGGAAGTTTCCTTCCTGATTGATAGAACTACATAAAAAACATTCAATAATCAATTTCTTTAATAATGCAGGTCATTCCATTGGTGGTCCAGAATTAAATAAATTGGTAACCTATCTCAGTTTTGTCTATAATTTCACTTAAGTTCTGGTTGTTCAAAACCATTATTTTTAAAAATGTACTGCTCATGGTTAACAAAAGGCAGACTTTTTGTTTCAGCCTTATACCATTTTTACTTTCTTGTATACATATGTATACATGGAGTAATATACCAAGTATGGAGAAAATTATGTAATGCTACGAGAAAAAACGGCGGATTTTCAACAGAAAAAAATTCATTGCCAGGCTCTGGTGGCGAAAAAGTGCATAAAACCAGTTGCTAAATTAAGAGAAAAAATCCTCTAACACGTGGTGTAGCCAGTATCCCTGTTTTGTGGCACCTTGATACCGAAAAACCAATTGGAAGCAAAACAAATGTATGTCCATCAGTGAACATTCCTAGTGCCTAAACCATTAGTACCATCTTCTCCAAATTGAAGAATCCCCTCTCTATCAGGCTCTAGTTGAAGCTTTGAAATTTTGAAAAACATTCTTTAAAATTTGGGGGTACTTTACAAAAGACCCCAGACATTTTCAAAATTTTCTCTAAACCCGCTCCAAATTTTTTCTTTAATTTCTTGTAAGGTAAGAGGAAATACACTTATAAAGGTGGCATAGGTCAGAATATCACGGTTAACTCTGAATTTTCGAAAATTGCCAAAGTTTTAATTTTTTACGGCATCTTCCCAAAACTACAAAATTGAAGACATGGATTTTTTCTTCAAATGAAATGTGTAGTGCATAAATAGTTCTTTCACTTAGGTCATGTAGATTTTTTTGGAAATTTTAGTAGTTTTCATGCAATAGTACGTGCAATATTTGCTATTTTAAAAAATAACAAGAACAAGATTTTCTAAAAAACAGCTCCAAATTATTTCTTTAAATTTTTGGTAAGGTTAGTGCCAAACTAATTCTATGCTGTGACAAATGCCTTATTGCTGTATTCTTTTGTTTTTTCAAAAAATTTAAAAATGAAATTTTTTATTACTTGTCTCTCACGTCCATAAAACTTACATTGAAGGCGATTTGTTATATTATGTTATTATATTTATGAGTACATGTGCTTTAAAAATTGTCAAATAAAGTTTCTCAAAAACTAAACAGTTTTCTGTAAAATTGAGCACAAATTTCGGCATTTTCAGAAACGCTCAAACACCATTTTCTCAAAAATGGCTACAATTTTTATCCAATAGATAGTGCAATATATATTGCACTGTTTATTATGATGTTCATTTTCATGTTTTTTTCAAAAATTACACAAATGTAATTTTCTTGAAATACCTGTCACGCCGTTAATATGGACATTTCCATCGGAATTGTATGCACTATTACATTTGAGAGTGGAAGCGCATCAAATGACTTCAAATTAAGTTTTTCGGAAACTCAATAGATTCCTGTAAAAAAGAGCTTCAAATTTGGCATGTAAAGTAATGCTTAATTGCCATTTTCTTAAAAACGACTACGAATTTTTCAATGAAAACTTCTATTTAGGACCCGTTTTTACTCTTCTTTAATATTCTTAAAATAATAATTTAGTTGTACTACTAGGAAAGCAAAGAGTTGAGAAATTGTTAAATAATGTACTTTGGGCGACGATAGAGAGCTGCAGCTGGTTAGAGAATGGAGCACAACCTTAAGGCCAGACCACACCAAGGAAATTAGAAAAATTTGATACGAGAAAGTCTGTGCCATTCTGTAGCACCTCTAGTTTGTGTTTGTAGATAATAATGATTTTGTAAATTTCTTAGCACTGTGTTGTTGTAGCTTTCTAAACTAAAATGTTTTGGATTCAGTAAACTCTGGCCTGCAGGTCAAAGTTCTGTTTACTTACCACCTACAGTTTTATGCAGGATATACTAGCAGCGTGAAAATATAACGCTAATGAACAAATTTCATTTTTCAGAGTAATTTTTCAAAGAAAGAATACAATCACAGCTTTGTGCTCTTAGACATAACAATGTAGTTATTTTATGTAAATTATCAATGAGAAGTAGCGTACTACTTAAAAATTACACGAAAATTTGGAATTTTGGGTTTTTCACAAATTTTCTACTGTATTTGTTGGGGATCAGATTAAAAATTGAAATTTGCTTGTGTAAAAGATCATTATGATACCAAAATTGGTAGGTGCTTAATGTAGTATAAATTTCAACTCAAAGTAGGCTTAAAAAATTTGTAAATTTACATGAAAAGCTCATTTCCACATTGAAGAGAAGAGGGAACTAGGATTATTATCCCCACCTCTTCTGCCTCAAAAGCCAAGAAGGGTTGAATCCTGCCCACAGCTTGTACTGCCTCCAAAATGAAAATCTTGCCAGGGATGCTGATGGGGAGAAAATTGAAAAAAAATATTTTCCAGTCTTATGGACTCTTACTATGACATGCAAACTCATGTTTTTCAATAACTAGTCCAAAATCTCAAGTTTTGGTATCACATCTTGATAAAAATTTTTTGTGTGTATCTGTTTGCTTGGAGCTCAATCAGATTAAGCTGACCAAAATGTTAATCCATGTGTAACATTGTTAGGCATATACAATTTCAAAATGTTTTAAATCAATCCTTTTTGCCAAGCATCAGTGTCATCTTCATAAATACTTCATTTACCAGATTTCTTACTTTCTTGTTTTTGTAATTCATGTAAAATACTCCCTTTATTTACTAGACTTTTATTAACACTAACATACACACATTCTGACACTAAATTCACTGTTCCTTGTACAATGAGAAAATGAAGTACATGTAAACAAACCAAAAAAGGATCCCTCCAGTGAATCGCGTCGTCCAGGGTCTCTGCTGTCATCTAAGAATTAGTTCTCAACGCTCCGCTATCACTGCCACGCTCGCTTTGGCGAACTCAAGTTCATTCATGGGTTGCACAATATCAATCTGTCTACCGAAATCTGCAGCATGCGTGGAACAAACCCAAGATTGCAAGACAGGGAACGACACCGAGGCTCGCAACAGAATATTTCAGTCAACACATTTTTTTTTTTTAATGTTAATAGTAAATGTAATTTTATTGCCAAAATGACTACATTCATGCACACAAGGAAAATCGCAGGTTGTCTTGCATCTTGAATATGAAACGCAGAGTTTTTTGTTAATACACAGAAGGCAAACATTTAGTAAGGAGTTATGCTTAATTGAACGTGAAATTTAGACACAACTTCATAACTTGAAAGAACTAGAGGTGCTACAGAATGGCACGGACTTTCTCCTAGCATTATTTTCTAATTTCCTTGGCGTGGACAGGCCTTAAGGTCTTCCTCCATTCTCTTGCCAGCTGCCATCTATCGTCACTGAAAATACATTTTCTTGACGTTTTCTTAACTTTTCGGTAACTCAATAGTAGAACCGAATATTACTTCAAGAATATTAAAGAAAAGAAAGAGTAAAATCTCGTTCAAAACAGAAATTTTCATTAAAAAATTTTGAAACCATTTTTAAGAAAATGGCGATTAAGCATTATTATAAATGCGAAAATTGAAGCTTTTTTTCACAGGAATTATTGAGTTTTTGAAAAACTTCATTTGAAGTCCTTTCAAGCAACTCTACTCACAAATGTAATAATGCATACAAATTATGGAAATGTGCTTATTAATGGCATGGGAGATATTTAAAAAATTTACATTTGTGTAATTTTTGAAAAAGCAAACAAACAAAAACAAATGAATATATACGAAAATTAACTTTATGTCATATTAAACAGTGCAATTGGCACTATCCATTAAAAATTACAATTTATAAATCATTAGTTATTTCAACATTTTTGAGAAAATATTGTTTTGTTATCTTTTAAAATTGCAAATATTGCATGCACTTTTGCACGCAAACTACTACAATTTTTAAAAAAATATATGTGACCTCAACAAAAGAACTATTTATGGGCAACACATTTTATTTGAAGGAAAAATGTGTTTTCAATTTTAGAGTTAACCATGAAAATCCTATGCCATTTTACAAGTGTATTTTACTCTATTCTTGCAAGAAATTTAAAGAAAAAATTTTGAGCAGTTTTTGAGAAAATTTTGAAAATGTCTGGGGGACTCGCTGTAAGTATCCCCATTACGTAACTTTCTCTATACTACGTATATTACTCTGTATACGTATGTATATGAGAAAGTAACTAGAGGTGCTACAGAACGGCACAGACTTTCTCATAGTAAAGTGTTCTAATTTCCTTGGAGTTGTCTGGCTTTAATGTCTTGCACCATTCTCTGGCCAGCTGCCATCTATTGTTGCCCAAAGTACATTTTCTTGACATTTTTGTCAACTTTGCTTTCCTAATAGTACAACCAAGTTATTACTTCAAGAATATTAAAGAAGAGTAAAACCTCATCCAAAATAGAAATTTTCACTGAAAAATTTGGGGCCGTTTTTATGAAAATGGCAATTAAGGAATACTTCAAATGCGAAATTTGATGCTCTTTTTCGCAAGAATTTATTGAGTTTTCGAAAAACTTCATTTAAAAACATCTGAAGCATTTCCACTCACAAATGCAATGATGTATACAAATCAATGGAAATGTTCGTATGACTGGCGTGAGATATATTTAAACGAAATTACATTTGTATAATTTTTGAAAAAATAAAATACACCAAAATGAACTTCACGTCTTATTAAACAGTGCAAATTTTTAAAGTATGCTTTTTAAAATATCAAAGCTTCAACTAGAGCGAGATGCACAGGGGTTTCTTGAATTTGGAAAAGACCGTACGCATGGTTTAAGAGCTAGCAGGGTTCACAGACAGACGGACAGACACCGAAATGAATTTTACATCATATTAAACAGAGCAATTAGCACTATCCATTGGAGAAATTTGAAGAAAAAATTAAATATGTACTACTTATGTATACGAGAAAGTAAAATGGTGTTGACTCTGAATTTGACAGAGGCTATATCTGTCATAAATATATTTTTATATACATCAAAATATTTTACATGCATTACTTTTTATTCTCACATCTTATTCATTCTTTTTCATATTTAACTCAATCAAAGGACGCAATTTAAAATAGGTTTTAAATAATTTTTAAAATTTTTATTTTGAAACTATAACAAAAGCCAAAGAAGAAATGAACAAAGAAATATGAAATAATATACAAATTCTAACGTACAGAGAACCAACTGCTTAGCATCACTATTCATTTGACGTTCAGGAAGCGTACTAAATTGGGAGTGGTCGACTATTTTTGTCACTAAATTACTCAAAAAATACTCATATTTTCTTAAAATGAACATGATCTTGTTTGAAAATCTTTTTTCATTAAGAAAAATATTTCTTCATTATTAAAATTGTAGGAAGATGCCGAAAAAATTTTGAATTTTTTCAATATAAGAACAATCAGGGATTTCAACCATCAGGAGACCTACACCACTCTCTTAAACGTCCTTCAGACTATCCACCAATAAAATTAAAAATGATGGAGCAGCTTTTGAGAAAAAAATAGTTTAAACAAAAATTTAAAATTGCCTATATTTGCAAAAAATACTGTAATTTTTGAAAAACTGTGCATGACCTTATTTGAAAGTCTATCATTAAGGAGTAAATTTAATTAAGGGAAAAAATATCATTTTTAATATTGAAGTTGTAGAAAGACTCCGAAAAAATTTTGAATTTTTTCAATTTCCGAAAATTCAGTTTCAACCAACATGACCCCACTCAGCACCATTCCCTTAAACGTACTTCATAAGTATTAACCAACAACAAAATGTAATCAAAATTGATGATGCCATTTTTTTGGGGGGGGAAAATTCCCAGGAGCTTCATGTAAAGTATGCCCATATTAACCTTCCTGATCACCCCAATTTTAATTAAATGTATTGTATTTAAAGACACGTTTGTTGTATTGGATGTACAATCCCACGTCAATCCTGGTCCCAGCAGGCATGGAGATAGGCAATCACAAACAACTTCTCATTGACAGGTAATAATATTTGACTTTATTATAAATAAACATAAAGGGTTCATTATTTTTGTAACAAAAGGGTACATTTGAATTGAAAATAATTGTAATACAACATGCAATTACTTGTCACCTATTATCCCCAATATGGAAATGAAGTACTTTACGCAAAAATTTACTGTTTTAAACCAACTTTGAGTTGGAATTTATACTGTGGTTTGGTTTCATGATGATTATTTTATGTGTGCAAATTTCAAATTTCTGTTTGATCCCCAGAGATATTACAATTGAAAATTTGGAAAAAATCGAAAATATCAATTTTTTGGAAAGTAAGTTTTAAGTGGTACAATACTTCTCAATGATCATTTACTACAGTAATTACACTGTTATGTGTGAAAACACAGAAAAGGTTAGGCTATGACTCTATTGTTTCTTTGAAAAATGTTTCTCTGAACATCCAAATTTGTTCCTTCGCGTGCAATAGATGTTTGCAAATATTACATAAATAAAAACCTTTGAGGTGGGTAAATACCATTTTGGTTTGTAGGCCAGAGCTTACTGACTCCATTGCATTTTAATTTAGAAAGCTATAACTCAGAGTTTAGTATATCACAAAACCAAAAATGATTTTAAATCTTATTATTTAGATTAAAATATAAAATGGCACATAGCTTAAAACAAAAATAGTCACCCCTTGTGAACTATTTATGATAAACATTTTTTTAAATGAGTTTTAAACAACAGAACCAAAGCATAAGAGGCATTTATATACAAAGTATTATTCTTTTTGGATTGGTCGAGTGACCAGTGCTGGAACACCTACAATGGATTGACCCATACAGATAGTCTCAGTTTTCCATGTACACTACAAGTACAATTTGTATTTCAAATAGTTCACCTTTTTCACTGCATCCAAATTAGTCACACGTTCAAATACAGGTTCTCCAAACATAAAAATTTCCCAAAGTGTAGTGCCAAAGGCCCAAACATCAGCTGCCACAACACTACGAGCTACTTCAAGATTTAAGTAACATTCCGGAGGAATCCAGTGCATACTATTAAAAAATAGTTAGCAATTTAATAGTAGTGCATACTATTAAAAAACAGGCACAATAATATTAAAATAATTTTAGATATTATAAACACACTTTTGCTCTTGAGAACATTTTTCATTAAAATACAACAGTCATAAAGTGTGTTAACAATAATAACATTTTTATAACGTATCGTGTGATTGATACCTTAATAAAATATTAAGTGGATTTATTGAAATTTTCTAATACCTCCAGACACTTAACATAAAAAACATTTTCAGACTTCCAACAACTCAACAAAGAAATAGCTGGCATGAATAATACTCAAAAGGAACCAGGATCTGCCAAACGTACAACAAAAGAATTTTCACTATATGATGCCACAAGGAGTTTATGACATCGAATGTATCCATGCACAAGACCCATTTCCTCCTGAAAAAAGATAATAAAAATATATTATATTTCATTGAAAACTAGAGGTGAAACAGAATGGCACTGACTTTTCCATACTAGTTATTTTTCTAATCCCTTGGTCTAGGCTAGCTATTCAATTTTCCCCATCCTCTTCCTAGCTGCACCCTATTGGCACCTAGACATTTTTTCACTTTTTCTCAATTTTTTAAACCCCTAAGGACAGAATAGAAATATAGCTTTAAGAAAATTATAAAAGAGTAAAACATGGTTCTACATGGAAATTTTCATTGAAAAATTTGGCCTCATTATTGAGAACATGTCATTTGAGCATTTCTGAAAATATGCAAATTGAACTAATTTTCACAGAAAAGTTTTAAGTCTTCAAAAAACTTCTTAAGAAATTATTTGAAGTACTTGAATTAAAAATGCAATAATGCATAAAAAATGTCCAAAATGTAAATATTAACATCAGAAATATTTTAAAAAATTACATTTGCGTAATTCTTGAAAAATCAAAAGAATATATAAAAACAGCATTTACGAGATGTTATTCACAGCACTTAGCAGAATCCATATAAAAATTCAAAGAAAAAATTTGGGGCCATCTTTGAGAAATTTTTTCTTCCCTCTCCCTCAAAATTGCGTTAAAAGAACTAATGTTAAAAAAAGTGCACGACATTCACTAAACTAGTGCTGCAACAGAATGGCATCAACTTTCTCGTACTAGTTAGATTTCTGATTTCTTTTGGTCTGGCCCCATCCTCTTGCCAGCTGCCATCTATCAACGCCCAAAGTACAGTTTTTTGAAATTTTCTCAATTTATCAGTTTCCTAATAGTAGAACCAAAATATTACTTTAAAAATATTATAGAAGAGTAAAACCTTGTCCTCTAAGGAAATTTTCGTTGAAACCTTGGGAGCCATTTTTATGAAAATGGCATTTAAGCGTTTCTGTAAGTGTAAAATTTGAAGCTCTTTTTAACAGAAAACTTTAAATTTCAAAAACTTCATTTGAAGTCATTTAAAGCATTTAAATTAAGAAAAGTATTTTAAAAAATTACATTTGTATAATTTTTGAAAAAACAAAACAATACACTAAAATGATTTTTGTGTCATCTGAAGAAAGCATTTAGCACAGTCCAGTCAAAAAGTTTGAAGAAAAAATTTGGAGCTGATTTTGAGAAAATTGCATTTGGGGGCGGCAACCGAGGAATATCCTTTTCGGAAAAAATCCTACATATGGTTTAGGCGCTAGCAGTGTTCACAGACAGACAGAGAAAGATGTTTGAAAGAAAAAAAAGGAACACTTTTTCGGTATTTTGGGATATTTACATAAACATTTCAAGAATGAGTTAATAATGTTCTGGCTTTGTGTGACATAAGTGGAATATCAAATTTTGCTTTCCATATCTATTATTACATTGTTTCTTGTATTACAGCTTGTTATAATGAAATATACTTTTCAACACACCAAACAGTTATTTTCATATAGAGTGTACAAAGTAGATACTTTAATGGTCAAGAATTAATTTTTTTGTTGAGACCCTCTGTAGAGGCAAAAACATCTATCGAGATCATTGAAAAAACAACTACTTCACTCATTATATATGAAAATTGTTTCTACAACTGTATAAAAATTATGTTAGGAAAAAGGTTGTAATGTTATATTGGAATAAGATTGATATATAAGGGAATTGCTGCAAATTATATAGCTTCATGATGGTAGAAGCATTACTAAAGAGATACTTTTGTTTAATTCATTGTATTTTCAGCAAGTACTTTTTTCACGATAACAAGACAGTCATCGTCTTGTTGGCAACCATCCCCAATATTAAAAAATGACCTTCATGTTTGAACAGCCATACACAAAATCAGCCTTGTTTATAGTTGTGGGGTTGTTGTTGTTGTGGTTTTTTGTTTGTTTTTTTTCCCTCTTTTTTTTTCATTCTTTCTTTTTCTTCCTCCAAACAGACAAATGAGTTTGAAACTGAAGAAAATTTTGAAAAATAAGTCTCTTGCTAAAAAAGACAGTAAAACAAAATTAATAAAATGTTTTAATTTGATGGTGCATATTTTATTTTTACCATTAATTATGTATGTTTGTGGGATAGCCCATGTTTGCATGCATATTTTAGGACTTGAGCATGAACAGAGCATGAAACTCCTTTCTTTACAATAAAATAATAATATAATAAAAGCCAGTCCACATAGCTGAGATCGCTAAAGCAGCAGTGCAGTGGTGATCTCGAATGGAACGATCGCGATTCGAGTCCTGCATCGTGTGTGCATGGCGTGTGTGTGTGTGTGTGTGTGCGCGTGCGTGCGTGTGTGTGTGTGCGTGAGCGTGTGCGCGTGTGTGTGTGGACGCGCCGTCCATTCATCCTTCATTATCATCATTATTCCATCTTCCATACTCCCTGGACTAACAACCCTGGGGTATAAAAAATCTGAGTCAGCCTAATGCTGATCCCCCTGATGAGTAAGACTTGCAACATGATAAAATGATACTGAGCCTGTGCAAGTGCATGTCCTGCAATAATAATAAAAATTAAAACATAGTTGCAATTAAAGGAAACCTTACCAAATGCCACAATGCTGTGGCTAAGTATGTGCCAGCCTCTATTAAATCCACCGTCTTAATTTCATGATGATGATGTTGCAGATGATGGTCCAAAGGGCCCAAGGAAAGATATTCACTGACCATAGCAAATGGACTTGCCAAAGTAATGCCATACAGCCTCACAACAGCATTTGTTTGCAGGAAAGCCCATCTTCCACACAAGTCCATGAAATCCTATAATAAAATATAGTACCTTAATTAAATTCTTAATTTCAAATGTTTAATTTTTTTGTAATATTTAATATTAATGGTTACCTAAAATCTATTTAATTTTAAATTCACTCTTTTCATTCCGGTACAGAACCTGTTCTATTATATTTTGTACAACATCGTTTGCAGCTGTAGATTCAAATCTAACTCACTTTATATCTGCTACCATCGACCTCTGATAATAATGCATTTTCACTCTTGATTTTGTTCTGAATTCAACAAACACTTTATTTTATGAAAATTCCAATCTACACTAAGAAAAGAATAATTTCTAAAACTAACAGGAAACACAAAGATTTACAAAAGAGATTTACAAGATTTAGGGTATCATTGAAAATGTGTATTTAAAATTGTATAGAATCACGTCAAGAAACAGCAAGATTAATATGAAAATGTTGTATATAAGAGTATATTAATTGGTCAATTGAAGTAATTTATGTAGGGGAACAGAGGTAGAGTACGAGTAACGCACAGAGTCCACAGCGTAAAAACTATTATTAGTAAAAAATGTTGTAAATAGTAATGTTATTGAAAGAGAGTCTATAGCGTAATAATAATGTTGGAAAGGGATAAGCATTATAAATTTTTTTCCTGTGGTTTCTGCCTGCAGAAAAAGTTCTCCCCGGGGATAGAGGAGTCTGTAGCGTCATAGACTTGTCTCTCTGGAGCAGGGAGTCAAGTCTATGACGCTACAGACTCCTCTATCCTCTATCCTTGACTCCCTGCTCCAGAGAGACAAGTTGCAAGGTATGGGAATGAGGGAGCCAAAAATAGGCTCCCGAACAAAGGCCAACCCTTCAGGGAAAGTCCAAAAGGGGAGAGGGCTTGGAGGTGCCGGGTGCAAATTGCAACGGAAAAGCAGACGCCTCAAGACGAGTGCGTGGGAGAAGATGCGAGGAAGTCATGTGACTCGAGCATATATAAGGCGCGGCAGAAGCCCTGGGTGGGTAACGCTTCTGGTTTCTCGCGCACAACACGCAAAACTTGTCCGCCAAGTCTGGCGCGGAAGTGCTGTAGGCACGTGTAGGTGTTCGAGTCTCAAGCACTGTGAAGTATGCTTGATACTCGGGCAGATTGTCTGCCGAGGCACACCAGGTGCCATTTGCGATTGCCGAGTTGGCTAAACGCACGCGCGGCCGCAAGGCGCGTGTTGGAGAGGGGGGCTGCTGCAGGTAGCTCCGACAAACACCTTAAAGTGAGGTCTGGGAATAGTGTACATAATTTATTGTAAATAAATTGTAAATACCCACTCGTGTCTGTTCCTTTGTGGTGTAGATCCCTACTCACGACGTTACACATGCTACATGAAATTAGGTAGGTAGAAAACACTTGGGAAACAAAAATGACATGAAACTTTTATGTAATTCATGACTATAATATGAAACTATGAATTACTGTGACTGTTAACTACAGAATAAAAAAGGATAGTTTCTTTTAGTTCTTTAACATCATTACATTATTAATTAAATATTTATTTCAAAAAGCTTAAGTAAAATTTCCAGTAATCTTCTAGGGCCATAAGTTTCCAAGGGAATTCCAGTTTTGCAAGTCCGCAACAACTATCAACGTTAGTTCTAAGTACTAAGAGCAAATGAAACAAGTTTCATTCTTTCTAATACATAATTGGACGGCATTTTGGATCAAATGGAGAAGTTGGTTTGAAGTTCAATAACCTTTTGCTTTCTCGATCGATGCATTGTTTTGGTCACACACAATATTTGAAATCATAACAAAATCATTGCATGTATTCACATGAGTTTTCCATTTTTGCAACCGTCTACTTTCTTAAAAATGCTATGTACAAAATGATCACTTTGGTACGGATTATGGTTTTATTTCGGATTTAGTGGATTATTACTTGAATTATGCATACAAAATGCCAAATTTTACTAACGTGTCAATTGAAGAACACTCACAGGACACAGCCTACCAGATTCTAGAAACATTTTCCAGCAACCTCCGTAACATTTCATCAGTTTATTTCCTTTCCAAGGCCTGAAATATTTTCAGAAGCAGGCTGCACCAAAATGGTGCTAATACTGCAGTCCTTACATCAGGGCATTGGTCTTATTCACATTCACACAACGTAACAGGTGTAACAGGTACTAGGGCTTAAGCTCCTTACTTGAGCAATTGAAGGAAGAGGTTGAAAGGTGATAAACAGTGAATGGGAGCACCCCCAAGTCACAACAACCAAATGACAACAACCAAACACCAACCATGTCACAACACCAACCATGTCACAACAACCAAAAACCAACTCATGCCCAAGACAGAATTTGAATAAACAACCATTTTTGGAAGTCTAGCAAGGTACGCCTCCCTCAACGACCTCAGTTATCCAGCTAAGTAGACCGAAAGCTTCAAATATTTAATAAGAAAATTGTACATAGCATGTGCTTTATGATATATGTAATTTGTTAAGTGATTTTGATTTATTTGGTCAAAAAACAGTAAAAACTACATGACTTATGGGGGAGAAGAATATCAGCACACGTCTTCTAAAGTACCAGAATTCCGTCCCAACATTTTAACAATAAATAGTTGAAATTTAAATCAATAATAATAATAATAATAATAATAATAATAATAATAATAATAAAATTTACATAAGCACGATATTATCAACATTTGAAAAACTAGACATTTTCGTTCCCGAGTTATAGAGAAACTATTTGCAATGATAAATGAACTGCAGATGTGATTTTTCTGCATCGCTAACAATATAGTAACTCACCCTCAGCTCTGCTCCTACCACTATAAGCAAAAGGAGAGCTCAACAAAACGTGCGCATAGTGAAGCTACATTTATGACAAGAAGCAAAATAAGGGGCTATCTCAGCATTTGCTCAATGGATCAGGGAAACTGGACAAAAACCTGGTCAAGATGGGGGTCACTGACCCAGAAGCTGAAGTACATTACTTGTTTCAGGCATATTAAGTCTTTTTTCAAAAAATTATACAATACAAATGTAAACTAATCCATTAGATATCATTTTTTGTTAAAATAATCATTATTTTTCTTTTTGATGATCAGTACAGTCTCTAATTGTATAGAAACGGTTATGCAGCAGAAAAGATTTTACTTTTTTATACTTAAATTTGTGTGCAGACTTTAACTGTTTTAATGTCATCTGGCAATGCATTGTAAAGTAACATACATGTATTATATGTGGATTTCTTCTAGTGAGCTATTGATACTGATACTTGATGAACATGATTTCTATGACATATGTTGTAATTATAAATATCAGTATTGCATGAAAATATGTTCCCACTGTTAAGTAAGTCAGTTTTGACAAATATAACAGATCTGTAAATAAATAGGCGCGACAACAGTAAGATTCCAAGCTCAATGAAAAGAGGCTTGCAGGGATCACGTGGATGGCACTTTTTCATTATACGAATAATTTGCTTTTGCAAACTAAAGGTCTGGGTACTACAGGATAAGCTTCCCCAGAATATTATGCCATTTCTCAGGTGTGAATCTACATTTGCAAAATGCTCGCAATAATCTGCATGAAGGCCGAAAGAATTTGAAAGAATTCTGAATGTGAAACATTCATGATTAATTTAGTGTTCAATGATAATATATGTGCATTCCGTTTGAGGTTTGACTGAATTGAGAGACCTGGAAATTTTGTTACTTTAATATCAGCTAACTCAATATTGTTCATTTTCAATGGAGCATGCGATTTATTGCTTCTTTTTTGCAAAGAACATTCGTGTCATCAGCAAACAGAACTGTTCCTCCATTTTTAATAAAAGAGGGCATATCGTTTACATATTACAGAAAGAGGATTGGACCTAGGATGGAACTTGCAGGACCCCATGCTCAATTGGCTTTTGAGCCAATTGCAAGCAAAGAATTGGAATGATAAGCAAAAATAATGTCCTTTCGTGCCAGTACAGTATTTCTACTCTTTGAGTTCAATGGTTAAGGTTCGACGTAATCCAATCTAGGGCAATACCACAAATTCTATATGAAGGTAATTTTGAGAGCAAGATGGTCAATAACATCAAAAGCTTTCGAAAGATCTAAAAATATTCCAAGGAGTGCTTTGCTTTGGTCCATTGATGAAGCAACATCTTTAAGAAAAAAATGGCAGTTTCCGTAGATTTGATTTTCTAAAACTGTGTTACAAGTCTGAAAACACTTTGTTTCTACTGAGAAAAGTTTCCATTCGAGCGTAGAAAAGCCTCTCTAATAATTTTGAGAAAGCTGAAAAGAGAGGAATTGGCCAATAATTTTGAATTCCATTTTTGTTCCCTTTTAAAAAAAGTGGCTTCATTTTTGCTGTTTTGAAAATATTTGGAAATAGTCCCGTGCATAAAGAAGCATTGAAAATGTGAGTTAATGGGTGTATAAAGGCAGGAGCACAAGTTTTAAATAAACAGTCTGGAAATTCATCTAAACCAGATGAGTATTTATTTTTTACTTTACTGACTATTCTGAAGATTTCATTGGAAGAAGTTTCAAAAATAAACATTGTGTTGGAAATTTTTTGGGAAGCATATGATGTTGAATTTTGTGGTTTTCGTCCCTTTGTGAAATCAGCTGTAATTCTAGAAAAGTGTTAGTTGAAGAGATTTGCAACTTTTTCCGGATTACTTGCTTCTCTGTCATTATCCTTTAAAACAACATTCTCTACAAGGTATCGAGATGATGTGGTTGTAATTTTAACAATATTCCACATTGCTTTAGTTTTGTTATTAGCATTCAAAATATCTTTATTATTTTCATTATTTTTGTCTGAACTATTACTCTCCTTAAAACTTTTTTGAATTCTCAGAAGTAGACCCGGAAACCAGGTGATATGTCATGATGTTTAGAAATAAAGTAAAGGGTACATTTCTTTTTACACAATGTTCTAATTCCTCGTGTGGTCCAAGTATTACTTTGCCGTGAAATGTGTAATTTTCTCTTTTTACAAGAATAGAACGTGTTAAAGTGAAATGAAAGCTTTGAGAAAAATAAATAATATTCTTTGATTATGTCAACTGGGTTCTAAACTGCAGGCGGTTTTAAATTTTATATAGCTTTATGATACACTTGAAAAGGCTTGTACATTATAATGAATTACCCAGTTGTATCTCGCATTGGAGAAATAAAGGACTACTACTACTACTACTACTACTACTACTACTACTACTACTACTACTACTACTACTACTACTACTACTACTAAAACAACTACTACTACTACAACAGAACAACTACTACTACTACTACAACAGAACAACTACTACTACTACTACAACAAATAATAATAATAATGATAATGATCATGATCATGATGATGGTGATGGTGATGATGATGAGGATGGTGATGATGGTGATGGGGATGGTGATGAGGATGGTGGTAATGACAATTACAATGACGATGACGACGACAATGATGACGACGACGACAATAATAATAATAATAATAATAATAATAATAATAATAATAATAATAATAATAATAATAATGATGATGACAACATATAACCTTTAAATGTTTTTCACGATATTCTGGTTTCAAGATCTTCATTGCGACTTCCAGTTTCTTTCCTGGACCCATTCTCCAAAGCGTGCGGTACACAACAGATTTTCCACCTCGACTTTCTTTCTTGTGATCTGTCATAAAAGAAAAAAAATTAAAAGAAAATAAGTTGTACAAATGACCATACATGCCATAAATATATTTACTTTTATAAACTTGTAAATTCCTGATGTCAATGCATACAGGAGTTCCTGATGGAGTTGAGGATCCCAAGCCAGAAAAGAAACCAGAATCTTTTGCACCTGAATCAGGCTGGCACAATAGTAGTGATGACCGATCTGTAAACATATGCAAGTAAAATGTACTTGCTTTCAGAAAGAAACATGTTAGAGGCCACACATTTGTTAAAACAAACCATATTCTGAAGGAGGTAAACATTCTTGCAAATATATGCCCCCCTTCTCTTCACGATATGCAGCTAATAACTGAGATAAACTATCATAACAGCATCCATCAGCACTGAATAAAAACTGAGTCCCAACTTTATCTATTTTCAAAGTCTTGGGTTTGGAGCTGAAATGAGAGTATCTCTCGTAAAATCTCAAAAGAAAACTCAAATTAAATATATAAAACAGCATACAAATAAATGACCATACCTTCCTTTAGTGCATACATCCAAGAATAAAACATTATATTTACTTTCACTCTCTCTTATTATAAAACATCCACATTTATTGTTTCTTTTCTCTTCCAATTTGGCATAAGAAAATTCTCCACTAAAGACAGATAATAGTTATTAACGAAAAAGTTACACTTGAACACAAATTATTGTATACATAAGAAACATATCTTCCTAAAAAGAACACATCAATAACTTTGTCATATCAGAACATAAAAAACATACCCAACTGGCCCATGGCATTTCAATTCATGCAATTTCTGAACTGATGGAGAACGTACATCCTTGCATAAATTAAACGTCCACTTAACCATTAGTCGATAATATCCATCAAGCAAACTCACAAATGAGAACATTAAAGGTATAGAACGAAATTTGAAATACGTAGGAATACCATTTTTTCTGGAAATTTCTACAGTCCCATCATTTCTTACAGATATGTAAATTAAATCTTCAATAGTACACAAATGTTGCCACTGCAAGAAAATGAACAAATACATCAATCTAACTGAACAATATAAATAGATCGTTAAAATCATGTTGTTGTATTAACACTACCTGTTTTTTTCCATCATAACACAATCTTATTCCAGGTTCTTCCTTGTGAAATGGGTTCACATTCACAAATACTGATCGTACTGAACCACCTTCATCAGCTAGTACTTTGAAATCTTCACTCAAGTAATTTGGAGCCATCTCCTCAAATTGTTTCAAATATTCACCCTTCACATACCATGCATCATGGCTACCACCTTTTTTAATTCTTCCTAATGTCTCATGAATAGGCTTTTTAATGAAAAACAGATGATGCCGGATTACATCCTTTGGTATATATTTCTTGTAATCATTCTCTACAATGTCCCTTTCTACACCTTCTTCCAACATTACACGATACATATCAGCTACACCCAAACCTACTAATTCTGACTTGTACTTTTCAGAACTTATATCAGGAATCTGATTATTCATTACATCTCCTCGGGCTTGATGAAAATAGTAATTATACGCTTTAATATCAGAATGTTTTAAACGACTCAAGCTTGGAACCTTATATCGAAGTCGAAAGTCATATGAAGCATTTATATGAGCATCAAATAATTTACAATTAGGACTCAGGAAAATATTAGATCCATGTAGTCGTAGGGCAAATAGATGTCGAGAAACAGGCCCTATCCCCAACTTTACTGCTATTTCTGTACAGACATCTTCTGCAGTTGAGTAAGGACGAATAGATATTTCTTTGATTCCATTGTCAACACTAACATGGACAAATATAACTCTAGTATTTTGTTCCATGATGATGCTCACTATAAATATTCAGTTTTTGTTACAAGGAGTTGCAAAGATGCCACGTTATTGTAGGAACTTGCAAATTTCATAAGTAACTGCATTATATTACAAAAGTACTGAACATGTCATATAACACTCACTTGGCAGTTTTACTATGTCAATAAACACTTCACCATCTTCACAACATTGTTCTTCTGGAAATGATTCCATCAATATGAGTGTATAATTTACATGCATATTTCGATGATTTCACCATAAGTTATGTACTCTTCAGAGCAAGAATGCATAACTAAGACACTTTAATAACGATTTTTTAAAATTCTTTACTACGCAAAAGCATCCCTCCTTTTATGCCGCACTTTATACAAAGGCAATACAAGTTAGAATCTGACATTATTTTTTAATATATGGACGTAACATTACTCAAATTACTATCCACACTACTTGTTGGTGCTCGGCTGGGGAATCGCATGTTTTTATTTTTTCAATGATCACATCGATGGATGTTGCCAACTCTTAAAAAATACATGACTGACATTTTTGTCCCATTTTCGAGCTTTTTTATTACCTAAAAAAATAATATACGAAATTTAATATAATTAATGAAGCTATGATCACAATTAAAGGCTTTTTTCGAAATACAGCAGTCTGAGATTGTCAGGGGTATACTCTTCTTCACATCTGAGCGAGCTTATAAGCAAGCACCTGCTGGGTGCTGCCGGGCTGGTGGCTGGGGGCATGTAAAATAAACATGTAGACTAATAAAGTGGCTCTGTGGATAGGATCATATCAGAGAGTTTACTAATGGATCATATACAATGTTGTACTCTCGCTGGGTGAGGGCGGCGTAGTATTCTTAGCTTCGGGTAGTATGTGGTTAGTTCAACCTTGCAAATTCCTCACTTGCATCACGTGAAGTTTATTGACTGTCGATAGTAAAACGCTGTATTATTTTGTCATTGTGTATCGGGCAGACTTTTGTTCTAAAATAAAGTATACTATTTTCAGCCCCACAAAATTCGAACCAGGGCAACCAACAAATTTTAAGTGCATTGAAGGAAGTCGTGTTAAGTGGTTTGGGAGGAGTGAAAATCAAACAAACGTCAGGTAAAAAAATCGTGGTAATGTTTAACTCAAAAAATGACCACAATGTGTTTTAAAAATGTTTATAGTTTATTGAATAAGAATGGTTGCATTTTTTTAGATGCTCTCCAATAAATTGCTGGCTAAAATTGCTGTCTACACCGCCGCGTTTGGAACAAGTGGAAGCCTATACATTTTTTATAAAATTCAAAATGGGCTGAAGAGTTCACCCTATATGACAGAGTCTATGCAATTACTTCAAGAACATAAGGGTGCGGTAGAGTATCTTGGCAAACCATTAAAGTATGGTTATCTGAACCTAAATTCAGAGCATAATTTTTGTGATGGCTACAAAGCTCAGTTTGAAGTGCCTGTTAAGGGATCTGTCAACTCTGGTAGGATGTACCTTAGGGCTAGAAGAGAAAGTCCACAACAGAAGTGGGATGTGTATCTTGTAGAATTTTCACCTTCATATGATTCATCAAAGCGCCTTTTGGTAAAAAGGCAAGAGTGATATGTTACAAATTGAGCAGTGGGAGGCAGAGAGAGAGAGAGAGGGTTTATTACCCTTCATATTAATTTATTTAATAAAATAATTGTATTATATGTTTTCTGGTTCTGCACATTTCATGTAATGTGTTCACCTAGTATGCTAGGTTAATTTGACCAGAACTCATTACTAACGCAATTTTGTCATTTTTTTGTTAGATGGTAACCAATTTTTTAAAATACCATTATAGTAAATTGTACTGTTTTCAGGTAAATGAAGGTAAATCAGATAAGCAAGACAACAATATAAATATCATTTTAAAACAATTGATCTCCAACATTGTGAACATAATTCAAAAATTTAATATTTTAGAAAAGAATTTTTGAGCAGTTCGTTTAATTTCCATGAAACAATAAAAAATTGTACAAACTTATTCTAGTTATAAGTGTTCATAGTAGTAGTAAAGTGCATATTCTACTGTCACTGTTTTTCGCTGCCTAATCTCCGTTTCTTTTGATCTTCCCAGGCACTATCATCTAAATCTCTCGCTGACATAGATCTTTTGTCTTCCTCCCACATCCTTCTTGGTCTGCCTCTAGATCTTCTTTCTTCAAGATTTTACTTCTATCCCTGGCATTAATAGTCCATAACTCAACTCCATATGTGAATACTTTCAACAATTGTTTTATATAGCGTAATTTTTGTGCTTCTTTTTATGTATGAATTCCATATCAATGGATATAAAGACTTGCCCATCGCAATTCATTTTGTTTACAACATCGTTGCTATCATGACCATCACTCGTTAAAGCTAAACCCAGATAGCTGAATTCCTTTACGCATTTAATTAAGCCCCTACGAGTTAACAGGTCCAGACCTTTGCCTCCCACTACCATATACTTTGATCTTGATGTATTAATGTCAAGTCCCCACTTTTCATATTCTTCAATTAATTTTCGAGTCATGTAGTGGATATCATAGTCCCCACTTTCCATATTCTTCAATTAATTTTAGAGTCATGTAGTGGATATCATCCTTGGCACTGGTTAGGACCACTTGGTTGTCTGCATATATCAAGGTGTATAAGAAATCTGTACCAATAGGTATTCTCATGCCCTTACACTTCCTTTTCCAGGTGTAACGAACTTGTTTAATATACATAAAATTAAATAGAGCTGGGGATATACAACTTTGCCTTAGGCCTTTATTTATTTTAAAAGCTGAAGAACTACTTGAACCAACTTTTACACAGTTTTGACAATTTGCATATAGATACTTTGTAACATTTATATTCTCATCTACCATAGTATCCCACAGTTTGGCTAGGGGTACCGAGTCAAATGCTTTTCTCAGATCTACAAATACCATATGATGTATGTTCATTACTTCATATTTAAACAACAGTAATTTAAATAAGTTGTGTAATGAACCTTGGAGTGAAAGAGTTCCACTGCAGTTTCAATTGTTCCAGAAAAATATGTATCGCTCAATGGTACACTTCATGGGTTTTGAAATTGTACGCTGAAGAAACATCGGTCTCTTGATTAATTAAAAAATTAATTTTGTTGCTCTCCGTTAAATGTCCAAATTAATTTTGCTGCTCATCACATGTTCATTTAATTTTTTAATTCTATTGATATAAAAGGATGGTGGAATTAATAGATTAAAAGTTTTAAAAAATATTCTTCACTAACACCATAATAATTACCTTTACTTATATTTTCCAGCTCGTGGCCATCTGTCACATCCCAGTCTTCACACTCCTCCATCATTCCAGTCATTCTCTTCTAGACCTCCTCTTTGCATGTCTTTAAAAACCTGATTCTGCCATTGCTCTTTTTCTTCCGATGGAAACCACTCAAAACTTTTCTGGGCCATCTCACATAATCAAAACTTAAACTTAAAAAATGTATTGGACTGAGTCATCTGTATGACCATAGGAAATTACTTACGTCAGTAGGTGTCAAGAATGAAAATTTAGAATAATTTGCTTAAATTAATTTAGTTGCTCCTCAAATGTACATTTTTTTTATTACATTCAGCCATGCATATGCAAAACCATTTCTTTCCATTTCCAATCCACTTCTAAAAGAGTGACCATAGCAGTCATCAATTGTTTTTACTTTGTCTACTACGTACTTACCTAGTAAAGAGAAAGTATTGTAATGCTGCAGCAAAAAGTGGCAATTTCATCAGAAAAATTAGTATAGTGGGGTCCTGATATCAACGAACTGGGTAAAGATTTTCTATGTGTTGTTCATTGTTTAGTATGGTAGTTCCTTAGGTCGCATACAACCTCTGGTGATCCATAAGGATATCCCCAGAAGTTAGGGCTGCCACCTGTCATGTTTGTTCTTTCTATTTTTGCTGTGGATTTGGCTACTAATCTTCTCCATTTTGTTCAGTCCGCTTTTGAAGCACTTTGAAGATTTCAGCTCACTCTAAATTTATGTTTTTTCTTATTTCATCCATCCTTCTTGTTTATCTTCTGCCTCTGCTTCTACAACCTTTGATAGTCCACAGCATTAAGACTTCTTTAATGAATTTTGTTTTCTTATAAGCTGTCCAAATTATTCAGATTATGCCCTGTGGCTATGGCAACAAGTGTAGGGCTCAGCATGATGTCGTCCAGTATTAATGCGTTGGTGTGCCTTGCAGTCCTTGGTATCCTCAATAGTTTCTCCACGTTCACAATTCAAAAGAGTTTAATTTCCTCTTGTCTTCTTTTTTCAATGTCCAGCTTTCACAAAAGTATGGTACAACAAGGAATACCTTAGCCTTATTAATGTAAACTTAGTTGTTCCTGGATATATCCAAACTTTTCATGATTTTCAATAGTATAGTCATTGCTGCTTTGCCCATACCCACACTTCTATTTGTCTGGTCTTCAATTTCCCTCACTGAATATATGTGACCCTAGGAAAATGTACTCTATAATCTTGATGTTTTGGCCCTGTATGGAGAAGTTTGCTTCATTGCCGATGCTCATAACTGACATCTTGCTGATAAGGTGTAGCTTGAATTCCTTGCTCATGTTGTTGACTATAACAGGGTTTTCTAAGTGTTCTTAGTTCTCTGCAAGAAGTGTGCTGTCGTCTGGATTTCTCAGATTATAAATTTTACACCCTGCTATTTTCACCCCAATCTTCTTCTGGTCTATATGGAGGTTGCTGGAAAAGTCTCTGGAATTTAGAGGGCCATGTCTTATAAGCATTCTTTAACTATCGTGTTGGTAAAATTTGAAATTTTTTACTCAATTCAACTAAAAATCTTTACTAAAATGATATAGTTTTTTGTACATATCATTTTTAAGAAACTAGGAGAGTGTGAAAATTGAAATCTCAAGTAAATACTTCTGTGCAACAAATTTTTATGATTTCAAATGTGGTTTGACAAAAAAAATGTATCAATCGACTTCATTTGGCTTTTGTGAATGAAGTTCCATCCAAGAGCAGTGTTTACAATTGGTCTGCAAAATTTCAGCACGGACACATCACTCTCAATGACAAAGTTCTTGAGGGTCGTCCTGCAATATCTGTTGTTACAACTAATGTTGATGCTGTGTGAGAACTGATTAATGGAGATCAGCTTGTGACATACCGAGAGATTCCAGCATCCTTGGGCATTGACATGAAAGCAGTTTGCCAGAAGTCATTGGTGGGATAAGAAAAAATAAATGAAATAGGCGAATCTTTCTCAACCATGGCAATATCTGTGCTCACTTGGTGCATCACACCCCTGAATTTTTAGTGAGTGAAAAAAATAGAAATCATGATTCATTGTCTATATTCACAGGATTTATCACAATGACACTTTCTTTCCAACAATCAAAAATTGTGTGTGTGGCGAGTGATTTTTGTTGCCTGAAGAAACCGTCAAACCATTTCAGATGTTGGTTTCCGCAATACTTGCTGTAAAGTGGAAAAAGTGCTTCACAAATAGATTTGAGCAGATGCAACAATATATAATGCCAAAGGGGAATACTTTGAAAAACAGTAAAGCCATTTACCAAATTTCGTTAATAATTTTTCATATCGTTTTTCAGAAACTTTCCCAGCAACCCTTATACCTGCTTGATTCTTGATGCTCTCTACATGTATATTAAATAAACTGGGAGATAATATGCAACCTTGTTTACATGCCTTTTTTAATACAGATCCTGTTAGTTTGGCCTTGGCCTCCTCACTTTAGCCAGCTGGTTTGTATAAAGCTTATTAACTAGGGTTATCAGGTGTTCAGGTATTCCCATGTGCTTCATAGCTACCTGCATTTTGCAGTAGTTGACAATCAAAAGCGTAAGTGGTTAATTACTTCCTATTAAAATGTTGTGAAGTCAGAATCCACATCTTGTGGATCCTTGATGGTGATAAATATATGGCAAAATTCTGTCTATCCATCTATCTGCGGTCAATGTTAGCACCTAAAATGTTGAGACAATTTTCTCCACAATTGATTCTTGTGGATCCATCTGACCGAACTCAGGAGTCCTGCGAATTTGAAATGAATATTTTTATTTTGGGGATTTACTTTTTTTCTGACAGAGAAAAAGATGCCAAAAAATGGCGCAGGTCCCCTTTTCATTTAACTGACACTGAGAAATTTGTTTGTACAACTACAATTTTGAAGATAAGAGATTTTCCCACGTCTTTTCTTCAAATTTTTCTCTTGATTTAAGCTAATACACTTACTGATCTCAGAATTTTCAAAAATTGCAAGTCACAAATAATGTCAAAGTATTATGTTGTAGCTCCAATATTTCTTTTTTGTTTTTGCAACTACCTGATGATGAAAAAACACTAAAAATTTCACAGCAAGTCTTTCTGCCTCCTTACTATAAGTCACTATGCTCTGTATGTTAAAATGATAACTTTTTGTTTAAAACATTAAGCTGAAAGACAAATCTGTATTATCTTACATTTACATTAAATACTGAGCTTTCTCCGGTGAATATTTCCAAAGACCCAAACAGATGGTTCAATTTTTGAAAATAGGGAGTATAGGTGCCTCAACAAACATTTGTGCGAAAATCTTAAAAACTGCCAAAAAAGGCATCTTTCACTCTTCCGTGCTCAAAATGTTAAGGCTTCATAATAATATTTAAAAACATCATTTTCTACATAAAGATTAGAAAATTAAAAAAAAAATTAACATTGAATATATTAGAAAACTACATTCTCTTTGCTAGAATTTGAAAATTTTTAGAAAAATATTTAAACATTGACAGGAGTTGGAATATTTAACACTGCAAAAGCCTTCAAATTCTGAAATCAGGAAATAAATTTTATTCATTACTCTCATGTTTAGAAAACACAAGATGAAAGTATATGATTGGTGACATGTAAACCATTAACTTCAAATTTCCTTTCAAAATGTTTGAAATTGAATGCTGCACATTTCAAGAAATGTAGGTTAACTAATAGAGAGGTGTGAGATTGTTGGAACATTTTAGTAAATCAATATTACTACTTGAACTATATTCAGTCATTACTGTAGCACTTAAAATTTCATTACTACTGAAGCAGCTCTAATTCTAAGATTCTTTGTTAATCTTCATATTCAAACATGTAGGCAACAATCAGAAAAAACAAGTAGTACCTCTCAAACCTCTTATTTTGGTCATTATATTGAATTAAAATTACATAGTAGGTTATTACATGAACATTAATTTCTCTGAAATAAACAATTTTACACATTCATACAAACATATATAATGATTCCAATTGGTTATCTTCCAAGTTCTTTGAGGTGAACATTGATGCTGAGAGGAAAATCTGACTGATCATCAAGTGGCTGACGGAAGAGTTGTGTGTGTTGCCAAGCTGTTGATCCTTCACCCCCTCTCAGGTCTGCTGTCAATATTATACTTTCGGATCCACTTAATTCCATAGTCTCAAATGTTATGTGATCTATAACAAAATTAAATATCAATCAACACTATTTAACAAAAAGTATCTGAAAATTTGAAAGTTTTAAATTGTTTTTTTTTAAATTTGCTCACTACCAACTAAACTAGTTTTAGGAAATTTAGAATATTAGCAAAACTTCAATACTCCATAGTTAATCAGAAAAATGATTCAATAAACAAACTTCATATCTATTTTGTAGAGGGAATTACTGTGCAATTACCTGCAGGTATAGGAACACAAACATTTCCACAAAGCTGAAGGCGTATTTTCCCAGTGTGAAACACAGTTGCCGAACAACGCACCTGGACTTTGTCAATAACAAATCCAGTCATTTGACAATCAATTTTCCAACTTAATAAAGCTTTGCTACTCCCTTCTGAAAAATGTTTGAATTAATCAATTTATCTTGAAAATATGAAGATGGGTGACGTTACAATCATTGACCAAAATCAAGTACTAGGCAAAAAGATTTTCCCCCAAATCCTTCTTTCTAGAATAAATATACGTAGCAAATCAATTATAAATTTAATTTCCAGTTGATAAACCCTTTTCGTTCAGTTCTTATGCCTCATCACTTTAACCTTTCATATTTTTCATCCATCTCCATCTTACTAATAGTGACACTAGTGGTATAACAAAAGCCACTATAACAAAAAGACCATGATAATATAGAAATCTGGTGTGTCGAGTTTTACAATCTTAAATTTTATTCTTCACATCTGTTTATAATAAAAAATCTATTTACTTCAAACATAATAGGCATACTGCCAAACAGACATTCAAAATACACTTATTTCTTCTTAATACTTTTGGATAAAGAAGAAAGCCACAAAGTTTTATTATCAATAAGGCAATATTCTAACATTTTCCTTTTCTTCTAAATCAAAATTCAGTATTTTAAAAGATATGAAGTACGGAACTAGGGTGATTTTCAACATAACATAGTTCAAGAATATTTAAATTTTTTCCAAAAATGTTATACAGTGACTTAATTCACATTTAAAATTTATTTATTTCCAATTGGTACATACCTCTTCTTGCCAGGTACACTTTTTTCCAATCCTTTTCCTCTTTTCTAGAAATGGACTCTGCTTCAAAAACTCCTTGTTCCCAGAACTGCATCACTTCACCACCTGCTGTAGGTCTAATATAGAGGTCTTGAGCACAAGAATACACTATGTGTAGATGTTTTTGTTGTTTCTCAGCTGGTGTTGGTTGCCACACATATCCCCCAGCAGGTCGTCTTTCTCCTGCTTCACCACGAGAAAGGCGCCATGCTAAAGAACCAGATGTGCGTCCCTTCATCAAGAAATACACAAATAACAATATGGTACCATGTGAATACCATTGGAACGCTACAAAACAAAACTTCAAACAAATAAAAACACAGCATCATAAAAAAATAAATACTGGGAAAAAAGTTTGTTTAATAAACAGTAAAATCTAAAAATGAAAAAAAGTTGTTAAGCCTTTTGGAAAAAAAAAAAAAAAAAGCATGGTACAGTATTACTTTCAAGTTCATTATTTGACAGAAAGATCAATGATAATAATTAATTTTCAGAACAAGACAAGTGTAACATTGAAATCAAATAAGAAAAGTGTATTTTTCTATGCAATCTGAATATTTTAATTTTCCCTTCTAACTTTGGAATTTTTAAATTAAATTTAAATATTTATGGTATTACAGCTACCATTACTAAAAAAAAAGTGAGAACTAGTTCTTTAGAGGTACATGAAGTGCTGTGAAGTAAGGAATAATAAAGCAAAGGGAATTAAACAATAAAGGGAAGGGAATAAATATAAAATTAAATAATAAAGCAAAGGGGATTACCTCATATACTTCATCATCCGGTTTTTGAGGAGTCATAAACTCAACAAGTTCCTTTACCAAACGACGTGTTACATATTGTTTTCTAGCTTTGGATAAATACTGCTGCCTTTCCTGTCTTACAGACACCAACTTTTCCAATAACTGCAGTTCAGTACACTCATGTCTTCGAGATAGTACATCAGCATGTTTACGAGAAAATACATAAGACAATTTTTTCCCCCAACCTTCTTCATACATCAGTGGACGGTCACACACATTTTCACATGGGTCACAATGTAACCAGCGATCTTGAGACACAGAGAAGACCTGTAACAAAATGAAGAAAAAGTTTTGATATTTTAAATATATTTAAATATCTGCATTTAAGAACCAACATTTGAGTTACATGCTATACCAAACGTTAATTAAAAATAAAAAAGAGACAAGATTATTGTACCTCAGTCCACACATGATCTGTGACGTCAACAACATGACGAGCATCCCATCCCATGGCACGACATAAGAGAGTAAAGCAATTTGCCCATTCTCCACAACGTCCTTTTCGTGTTTCCAATAGAATCCAAGGATCTTCATGTCGGATGAATTCTGTAGATTTATGACATTTTTCACACTTATAAACCTACAAAAGCATGTAAGATCATTACAAACGCAAATTTTTTTTCAACCAGTTACATGAAAAATTAGAAATTTACTTCACCTCGACTTTCACAGGTGGTACTGTGTCGATATTTCTGGAGGAACCAGAGAATTTGGTCCTTCCATTACAATATTCACAAGCTGGTGAGTCGACCCAAGTAAAGAAAATATTCTTAAACCAGGTTAACAATTCAATTAATAGCAAGTCTCTTATTTCAGGGAGCTCATCACCTTTCATTTTCTTTTCTCGAACTTCTTTCTGAAGAAAGCGCATTTTCTCGACTGCTGCATTTTCTAGTTCAGATACAGGAATGATGCTAAGAGCTTTCTTCTGCAATTCTGCGTTTTCATACCGCAAAACCGCTTCGGAATATTTTCGCAGATTATCAAGAAAATCCATTGTAACAGCAATTGAAAATGATTTAATTGCACCACGCGGCACAAAAACTATCGATTATGTTTTTTATTGTAAAACTGGCCGCGTCGACTCAAATGTGAGCGAAATCTTAAAAAAAAATCTTCACATTACTTGAAATACAGTGCACTTTTTTAAAATGTTCATTAAATCGATAACAAGTATATCCATAAATTCTACGATCAACTTCACTCGCCCTCTGAGTGGCCCGGAGTGGCCAATACGTTATCCGACGTAATCTGACATCAGCTGACTTCTTAGTTACATACACCGCCTACTTCCCGTTAAGTGTCGCGACTTGCTAGGCACGCATGTCAGAATGACAGAAATCCAACTTCGGCAGGCGTCGCGCATTACGATGCTCAGCTTTCAAAGACCCGTACTGCACGTCCTTTGAAAATGAGCGCGAATTAATTGATAACGGGTGCTGTTCAATTAAGAGGTACAATATATTCGTATAAGTTCCTCCCTTTTGAAATCCACCATTGATCGTTATTTCTCCAAAATCATTAAAGGAACACGTTAACATAATTTTTCTTTCTCAAAGTGATCTTAGCTTACGAGTTAGCTTTAAGGGTAGGGTGTGTGAATATTGGAGTAAATTTTACCGGACGGTTTACTGTACACTTGTGTAATGTATAGAAAGTTCTCAACGATTTTTGTAGTTGTGAGATTGTGTTTGACCACATCAGCAGCCCTAAATGTGGAGGACACTGTGAAATTAATTCACTCTCTGCAGTCACGGTATAGAAGCGGCTGTCTTTTCCTGTCTGTTGCCTTCAATAAAGGTATTATGCCACATTTCGCCATGTGATCAATATTTTCGGACACATTAAATTAAGATTGGGATCGAAAAAAAGTGTTATTTTGGAGAAGTCCAACTTTTCTTCATAGAAAATCTAATTACAGCACTCAGGCTTGTTTGAGCGATGCGATTATTTGCAGTAAATAAGTCAATTCTATTTTATTTTATTTTTTTTATAAGAAATGGAATAGTATCTCTCATTTTACTATACAAAAGATTAAGTATCACGAGGGCTTAACAGTGGCGGCTCGAAGTACCCTCAAAAGTTGGTTGTTTACAGAATAAAGGCATTAAAGGGGGAGGGGGACTGTTATACAATGAATTTGTACGTTTCAGAAATACACTGTATAGTAACGCAGAATAGTCAACGCATAGCATTATGAACTTAATTTTATGTTCAATATTGTAATGATTTGCGATCATTACGGTAATTTAGTGTTCTCAAAAATAAAGACTTCCCAAAAAAAGTTAAAATTTATAGTCAAAAAGACAAGACCGCAGCGCCGCGGGCAGACATTTTCCTAAATTAACCGTATGCGCGGAAAAAGGTGAAATTCAACATAAACAATCCAAAAAGCATAATTTTTAGAATCGTTAGAAAGAACAATCAGCAAAATCGGAACAGGGATTCGCTAGATTTCGAAATAATCGTAATTGGACATTTCACAGAAAGCTGAAGAAGAAAATGGTTTCTAATAAATATTACGAAAACGCCTGAAGGGACCGGGCTGGAACTTTATAGAACAACGGGGCGAAATTTATGAACGATTTCAAGACTAATCACGATTTTGGGAAACATCTAGAAATCTAATTAAAATTAAATGTAGAAAAGTATAATTAAAATACATATTAAAACATGAGACGCATCGTAGTGACGTCACGACGAAATATCGAACTAAAAATGGTTGTATTGAATGAAATAAGACAATGAAAGGAAAAATAGATAGTGCAGTAAATATCAGAGAAACGAGTTTTCACTTTTCATTAATATTCTTTAAGTAATGATTCAGTTGTACTCCTAGAAAATCTAAAGTTGAGAAAATGTCAAAAAATGTACTTTTTATTTATTTTTATTTATTTTACGTCAAAAAACAGTTAAAAACTGAAAAACTCCCATGTAATAAAATCTATTTTCAAGGATAAACAAGCAATAAATTTTGAAAGGGAGAAAAACAAAAACTCCCATGTAATAAAATCTATTTTCAAGGATAAATAAGCAATAAATTTTGAATTTTGAAAGGGAGAAAAAAAACAAAAACTCCCATGTAATAAAATCTATTTTCAAAGATAAATAAGCAATAAATTTTGGCTCTTATTACTTCCTGCCGTGACAACATGGAAACGATAATTTGAATAATTGTATTTCCCACTGAATTCTAGAAGACGTGCACAGAAAATGAAGTTACATTTATGTCCAGAAGCAAAACAAGAGGCCATCTCAGCATTTGCTCAATGGATCAGGGAAACTGGACGAAAAACCTGATCGAGATGGGGGTCATTGACCCGGAAGCTGTAGTACAATTGTTGTTACATGATGTTTATACTCATTTATACAGTCCAAATGCTAAATAATGCATTAATTATCATTGTTAAAATTAATGTTACTTTTCTTGTGATGCTCAGTATAGTCTCTAATTGTATAGAAACAGTTATGCAGCAGAAACGATTTCACTTGGGATTTAAACTTTTCTATTGAATTTAATCGTTTAATGTCATCTGGCAAAGTGTTGTAAAATAATGTACATGTATTGTATGTGAATTGTTTGTAATGAGCTGTTGATACTGTCACCTGATGAATATGATTTCTACGTCGAGTGTTATAGTAATAGACTTCGGCATTTTCTGAAAAAATATTCCCGCCCTTGAGCAAGTCGTTTTTTACAAAAACCACTGATTCGTAAATAAGAAGACACGGTAATGGTAGAATTCCTAGATTAATGAAGAGAGGTTTACATGAATCACGTGGGTGGGATTTGGTTATTATTCGTACAATTCGTTTTTGTAATCTAAAAGTCTGGGAGCTATAAGATGTATTTCCCCAGAATATTATGCCATATCTCACGCGGGAATGAACATTCGCGAAGTATACACAACGAGCAGTATGAAGGCTGACTGAATTTGCAAGAATTCTGAACGCGTAGCATAATGAACTTAATTGTGTGTTCAATTCATTTAAATGGACGTTCCATTTTAGGTTTGACAGAATTGAGAGACCTAAACATTTTGTTGCCTTAACATCAGTCAATGGTACACTGTTCATTTTCAATGGAGCACAGAATTGTTTATTTGAAATGGAAAACTGCATTAAAACCGTTTTCTTTTCGTTTACTATTAATTTGTTTGTTTGTTTGTTTTTGTACTTTGGGCGACGATAGATGGCCGCTGGCCAGAGAATGGACCACGACCTTCACAACTAGACCACAGAAAGGAAATTTGAAAAAATTTGGTACGAGAAAGTCTGTGCCATTCTGTAGCACCTCTAGTTTCCCTTTATTTTTAGTCTCATCAATGACTAAGGTTATTAGCGGCTACAATGATTTGTAGCAAGTGTTTAGACAATTATCCATAATTACATTAACATAATTATATATATATATATATATATATATATATATATATATATATATATATATATATATATATATATATAAATATATATATTCTATTATTTTTAAAATTTTTGATGTGTCATCATCTCCTACAAACAACTCTTTGATTTCTTCTGGCATATTGCTCGAAGGTATACTTATTTTCCATTTAAGCAACACAGTGTAAATTGTTTGCACAATTTCTCACATGGAAAGTACAAAGCAGAATAAAACTGACATTTCATAGACAATGACCCAATAGAAAACGAAATGAACTCACTATCACGACACCTACGCTGACTTTCTCTTTCCCTGCGTTCAGTTAATGTAGTACGTTTGCGTCTTTTGGGGCGCGTGGACAACGATTCGGAATTCGATATAGCCCGTAAACAACTTCACTAAAGTATTACAACCTAGCAAAACCCACTGTGCGAATGTTCTCTACAAAATACACCAAGAAGCAAATACATGCAAACTGTCAACACCACAATGCAATTATTACACTGAAACAAAACCTTGACGAATTGTAGACAAATCTCAACAATCAAAACAAAACATCAAGCAGCGTGGACTCACATCTATGGTCATGTATATCGATTTTGAAACTGCCACTCTTTGAAAGAAAACAATTGACTATTGATAAGCGTATTATTAAAGAATGATTTAATTAATTAAATTACACTGTAAATGTTGGTGAATCAACACAAACAATATATGATAACACATCTAGGAATCATATTCTTTCATTTAAAAGAAAAAATACAACAATCGGTTCAGTAGAAGCTCTAAACGAAGCCATGGCAGAATACCTTATTTTTTTTAAATATATAGATTGTAGACAGTATTGAGAACCGGTGACAAGGCGTAAGAATGTTTAAAACCAGAAAATAAGAAATATTTTGTAATCTTGTTTGTGGCAAACGGCGAGCGATCGACGTCTGTTCAATGTAAATCTATTCAAGATATTGGACAACAATGCTAGGAAGATGATGAGACGGTGTTGTGCGCTTGGCGAAGACGCTAGCTCTGCGTTAGCGTAATGTAACATTTTAATAATTATTGTTCAGAAGTTGACTTTGAAAACATTTTAGATATTTTGATGCGGACAAAAAGGTTGTAACAAACGGGTGAATTGATTCGTAAGTAATGGCGAATAATTTACGGGTAAAAGCGACGCGAACATTAATTTTACGCGGTTGCACTTTTGAACAATGGTCGCGGACATTTTGTGTTGCAGTGTTTACAACACGAAGTTTAGCGTGCTCCGGACAGTAAAAGGTAATACAAACAGAGTATTTTCATTTTAGTTCGCGTAATGAAACAGTGTC
The DNA here is from genome assembly GCA_964035755.1 of Teleogryllus oceanicus. Lineage (NCBI taxonomy): Eukaryota > Metazoa > Arthropoda > Insecta > Orthoptera > Gryllidae > Teleogryllus > Teleogryllus oceanicus. The sequence goes on from CAXIVR010000003.1 coordinate 94,414,375, forward strand.
TCATCGCCGTGGGAACTTTAATATTTTTATTTACATTTGTGCAACGAACAGTGTTTCTTCGCCGCGAAAACTGTAAATATTTTATTTTCATTCGTGAACAAACAGTGTTTCCTCGCCGAGGGAACTTTAAATGTAGTGAAAACTTTGCGTTTTATCGCAAAACGTTTCGTAGTGTTTTTCTTAACCATATGAGTTGGTCCTGGGAACTGGTGGAAGCTGAGCGGGTACCATCGCCGACGGCGGCGCGTGATATAGCCGCATATCGCAGTGTTCATCCGGTATCAGGGAAGTGATGCATGGATATTTTTTTATTTGGCAACTTCAAATGCATCTGTCGAAGACTAAGTTCTGTTAATTCATTATAGAATAAGAGGGTCAATAATTTGAAACGACAGAATGCGCATTCGGTGTGGATGAATGGATTTCTCTATGTAATTTTCAGTGTGAATGGTCATTATTTTGTTCTTTTTTTTGTGTTTTAATATTAAGGGTATTGTTTGTTTGCAATGTTTTGTTTTGTGTGCCATCCGAGGGCACTATCATTGTACATATTATAACACCCCCTCTTGACTGGAGGTGCTCCCAGGGTCAACCTCGACTCGACCTCTTTACCTGGCGCCGTTATGGCGGATTAGCTGGCCCGGCTACACCCACTGCAAACCTAAAATGATCAAGCGGGAGCATGCATGGCGTGGGCATTGGCATGCAGTAGTCAGTGAAAGACATAGGCTCAGTTTAACCTTAATTTAATAATCACTTAATTCAGTTCTGGTGAAGCCAGATGAACAAACAGACAGAAAAGAAACTTAACCTAACTTAAACCTAAATATTTACTGCCGGCGTTCATTCGCCCCTTGGTTGCGGCGTTCATTCGCAGCTTGGTTGAGACAACAGCTCACCCCGCCCGACCTCAGAACAAACGCCAGCGCATGAAATGGACTAAGGAGTTAAATATCTCCCTTATGCAAGCGTACTTTGAGGCTACCATGCTTGAAGCGGACATGGAAGGATACAGGATGCGATTTCATGAAGAATGGTTAAAGCTGCATCCGGACATACCGGTATCCGAGAAGAGAATGTGCGACCAGCAGCGCACCATCATTGCAAAGAACTTTCTTTCAAATGTAGAAATAAATACCATTAGGGAGAATGTAAGAGCATCCTTGGGTATTGAGAATAGGAATGTGACTGATGAAGGAAGAAATAATGAAGATCCACAAGCCAGAAGTTTGTGGAGAGGAATTCTGATGAATCCTGCCTCCTAGTGTCTGAGCAATTCTCAGGGCGTGCATTACGAAGCCATGAAGACATACTATCATGGTATCCCCTTATCCTCCCGACCATGGATATGGGATATGGCCCGCGTGGGATATGGCCCGCGTACAAATACTGCGATGGAAGCGGTCAATAACTTGCTGAAGGTTGATGTAGAACAATCGACATTGCTTGGGGAAGTGGAAAGCTATGTGTCTTGCGCAACCCTTGCTGTTGTACAGGGACTTGGTAAACCTGTACAGGATCAATTGAAAATATCGAAAGACGCAGCACAGTCTGCTAAACCCACCAAACCCTCAGGGTTGAGAGGTATTGAATGCAAGATCGAAAGCTTCCGGCGAGACATAGGCACCCTGACAACCTTCTTTACAGCTCCTGAGAACGCAACTAGAAAGGTCTTCAATGCAGCGAAGGTGATTGGACGAAAGATGAGAATTCGAAGAATTGAGCCGAATTTTGAGGAGAGGCTTTGAGACAGACTTGAGTATCTCAAACAGCGCGTCGCAGCCCTTGGGTGTCGTATAAGAAGATATCATAAAGCAAAGAAACGAAGACAACATAATGCTGTTTATTCATACAACCAGAACAATTTTTTCAGGCAACTCAAAGATAAAAGATTGTTGCCAGAAACAGTTCTTAAAACCTCCGAGATGGAAGAATGTTGGAGTAATATATGGAGCATTCCCAAGACCCATGATGATGGAGCTTACTGGATAGTAGAAGAGGGAGAGAAGTGATATACCACAAATGTGCTCGCCTAATATTACACAGAAATATATCTTCAATTCAATCAGGAGGACGCAGAATTGGAAAGCACCAGGTACTGATGGGATTCAAAATTTTTGGTGGAAGTATTTCCCATGTGCTCACGCGAGCTTGACCAGGTGGTTTCAAGCCTCATTCAACGATCCAACTATCATTCCGGCGTCTTCTAGTGAAGGAGTTACGTTTATGATAAGGAAGTCTAGCAATCCTAAGGCTCCGAGTAACTATCGACCTATCACTTGTCTCCCCACAGTATATAAGATTTTTACATCTGTACTAGCTAGTATGCGGAATACGCAACTGAAAGCCAATAATCTTCTGGCACCATAGCAAAATGTTTGTAGAAAGAGTGCTCAAGGTTGCAAAGAATTATTGATAGTAGACAGTGTTGTAGTCAAACAAGCTAAAAAAACACCGCAGCATTTCTGTTGAATGGATCGTCTATACCAAGGCCTTTGACTCATTTGTGGCTTTCGTATGTCCTTCGCCTATACAAAGTAAATATCCAGTATGTGAACCTAATCCGACACTGCATGGCAACTTGGCGTACAAAGATAAAAGTCTCATTTTGTGGAGACAACTATACCACCAAGGAACTGAGGAAGGGACATCGTCTAAGTCCCTTATGGTTCACCCTAGCTCTAAATCATCTGAGCAGAATGTTAAGAGATTCGGGTATGGGATATGAAATCACCAAATATCCCCATATCCTCATTAATCATCAGTTCTACATGGACGATCTCAAGTTATACGCCAAAGATAAGAACCAGCTTTCCTCGCTGCTGGAATTTGTAAAGACCTTCAGCGACTCTATTTGTATGGAGTTTGGCATTGATAAATGCGCTGCAGTGCACGTGAAAAGGGGAAAAATCCTTGATCCGGACAAACTCATCCTGATGTGTGGCACCAATATCCGAGAACTTGGGCCAGAGGATACATATAAATATTTAGGCGTGCATCAATTTTTGAGCACGAGTGAAACAAAGATGAGGCATGTTATTCAAAATAAAGTCTTGCAAAGAGTCGCAAAATTTTGTAAAACTTTTAAATAGAAAGAACCTCATGTCAGCTATCAACACTTGGGCAGTACCTGGGGCCGTCTATACATTTGATGTTCTTCACTGGACAACTGCACTGCAGGACCTTAATCGAAAAGTTAGGACCACTCTAACCAAATACCGCATGCACCATCCCAACAGTTCAGTGGCAAGACTCTACATACCTCGGAAAGAAGGAGGTAGAGATCTTTTGGATTTTGAGTCCCTTTGCGCGAAGCAAATCAACAATCTTCGCAAATACTTCCTTCAGAAAATGACGCTTGTGCATGAAGCAATTTGTGCCACGGACAAGAATTTTACTCCATTGAACCTCAATGAAGCGGAATGTGAGAGTCTGTGTATCACCAAATAAGATAGGCTCAGTGAATGGGCCTAAAAGCGTTTGCTTGGCAGGTTTCCTGCTGAGCTCAAAGAGAACGCTGTGAACATTGCATCGTCAGTCTTACAAAATCCGGCCTCTTTGCTGAGACAGAAGGCTTCGTCATTTCTATTCAGGACGAAGTAACCTCCACTCGCAATTACCAAAGGTATGTGATTGGGGATATGAGAGTAGAGGACCGCTGCCGCCTTTGCAATCAACCCGGCGAAACCCCCAACACATAATGGGCGGGTGTTCTGCAATGGCACAAACAGAATATCTGCGTCGGTCACAATGACGTTGCTGCGATTGTTCATCAGGCCCTGGCTGCAAAGTCAGAGATGGTAGAGAAAGAGGTCCCATACTACAAGTTCAAGCCGGATTCGGTTCTGGAGACGAAATGGTGGAAGCTCTTGTGGAATGTTGCTATCACCACTGATCGCAGGTTCGAAGCCAACAGACCTGACTTAATATGGGTCGACAAGTTTTCACAGAAAGGGATTATAGTTGACATAGCTATCCCTCTAGACCGAAATATAGCCGCTTCCATTACCGAGAAGCAAAAATACCAGGCTTTGGCTATTAAACTGAGCTACATGTGGCGGTTAGTATCTGTTGAAGTAGTTCCAGTTTCTGCAAATGGACTGGTCTCTGAAGAACTAACTTAATCGTCTGCAAAGCTTGGCCTTCACAACTGGCACATTCAAACAATGCAAAACGCCGTTCTCCTGAGTGCTGTACGCATCGTGAGGAAGTTTTTATTGATATAACATCACCGTCGCTTCCTGACCGCCCGAGCTTGCAAGCGAAGCAGGCACCTCTCGCTTTTTCCCTTCCTCTCTTTTATCCCGCCCTCTCTTTTTCTCCTTTTCCACCTCTCTTTTCCCCTTTTTTCCCTTCTCTCTCTCCCCCTTCGTTCTCTTTACCTCTGTTATCTTTTCGCCTCTCTTTTTCCCTCTTCTTTATTCCTTTTCTCTTTTTTAACTTTCTTTTCCCCTCCCTTTTTCACTCTTTTCCCTCTCTCATTTTACCCTGTCTTTTCTCCTACTCTCTTTCCTTTCGCCTCCTCTCCTTCCCCTCTTTTTGCCTCTCTCCTTTTCCATCACTCTCTCTTCCTCTTTCCCTCCCTCTTCTCTCCATCCTGCGCTGCTGGCTTGTCCTGGTCTCTTGGACTCATCGTTCTTCCGCGTCACACGGTAACGCATTAATGAAACTGGGTTCCGTGATTGGGAATTGCATTTAATTGACGCGTCATCTTGTGTTGCAGTGCCTTCTAGTAGAGTTATAAAAAATAATCAGCCTAAAAATCTCCGTGAAAACAGGTAGAGTGCCAACTGTCATGGAGATCGGCCACACGGTCACCTCCTTATGCTTACTCTGAGCCTACCGCACCGCTGCTGGCCTTTGGCGGAATATATTAGGAACCTGTCTCTTAGCGACAGGCGATAATAATGACCGTGGTGCATCTACCAGCATATTATTGAAAAGATTAATTTTCAGCATTTGTGTTGAGTTAATCTTTACCAAACTCTGCAAGGACACTGCGTCATATCCCGAAGAGGAGCCTCTAAATATTTCGTATCTATTCATACCCTCCTTTTTGTCGAATCGATGTCGATTACACGTTGTTGAATTCACTTATATTAGTATAGAAGATTTCTTTTAAATATTGTATCTTGTACTCCTTCATCGTGTTGTTTCGTTGGCTGCCGTTGAAAATTGTCACTTTGTACCACTTTCAAAATGTTTCTCAACACTTCTCATTCTCTATGCACGGCGGACAGCGTCTGGTCTGATTTTTCAAACGAAGTGCCCGTGTTGTGGTTACGTGTTCGTGACGCAAACTGATGAGCAGAACCAGCTAAAAACGGTGCACCGAAGGAACCCACCCATGTATTTCCACCATGTGACGTAGTCAGGAATGGCATATTGGGCGGAATACCGCCAATTGGGCGAAAAACAAGCGTCGGCTTTTTGGAAGAAAATGCATTTTGTGAGATTCCATCCATTGGGCGGAATCCGTTGTTTCCTGAGAGAATTTTTGTGGTATGCTCTTTTCTTACTTAAATCTCCAATAATACATTTTCCAAAAAAATTGTTGAATTGACGGTTTCTGAAAGAAATGGCCTATGCACAAGTGTTTTAGTTTCGAACACCTTGTAAATATGCAGCAGTCATGAAAATATGTCAGAGCCCTCTTTTAAGTTTTAGACATGCATTTTGCTCCTTTTTCTAGAAATTGTACCAGTATTTAAGCATTAGTAGGTAGGCTTTAGGCTCAACAGCATTTAGTTTTAAACTTCTTTTGAATGTTCAGCTATTTTGAAATTATCGGTCCCAGTGACAGAGGCGGCATTAATCATTTCTCCTCTTTCTTCCTCACCAAATTATTTGGCGAAATTGGGAGGATTTTTAACCCTTCGATGGTGAATTTTCCCAGAAAGGATCTGGCAACCTTGGACGTGGGCGTTGTTTCAGTGTTAAAATTGAAATTTTGTCGTGACAGTAGGTCGAGGGCAAGAAATCAACCGAGACCATAAAAAACTAGAGGTGCTAAAGAATGGCACAGGCTTCCTCGTTGATAAGTTTTCTAATTTCCTTGGTGTGTATTGGCTTAACGGTCTTGCCTCATCCACTTGCCAGCTGCCATCTATCGCCGCACAAAATACATTTTTTTGACATGTTCTGAACTTTTCGGTTTCCAAATGGTAGAACCGAAATATTATTTTTGGAATATTAAAGAAGAGTAAAACCTTGTCCTAAATATAAATTTCATTGCATAATTTTGGGTCGTCTTTAAGAAAATGGCGTTAAGGGTTAGTGTAAATGCGAAATTTGAAGTTCTTTTTCACAGGAATCTATTGAGTTTTCTAAAAAATTCATTTGAAATCATTTGAAGCACATCCACTCACAACTGCAATAATGCATGCAAACGATGGAAATGTCCATATTAAGGGCGTGAGAAGTATTAAAAAATTTTATTTATGTAATTTTTGAAAAAACGAAAGAATAATCCAAAATGAACCTTACGTCATATAAAACAGTGATATTATCTCTATCCGTTGGAAACATTTGACGAAAACATTTGGAGCCATTTTTTCAGAAAATGGCGTTTGAGCGTTTCTGAAAATGCGGAATTTTAAACTCATTTTAACAAAAAAGTGTTGAGTTTTAGAGAAACCTTACTTCACATTATTTGAAGCACATGTACTCATAAACACAATAAGAAATCGCTAAGTAAATATTATGACGGAAAGACAAGTCACAAAAAATACATTTTTGTAATTTTTGAAAAAACAAAATGATACACCAAAATAATCTTAGCGTCATATTAAACAGTACAATAAGCACTATCTATTGGAAAAAATTGAATATAAAACTTGGAGCCATTTTTGAGAAAATGGCGTTTGAGCGATTATGAAAATGTAGGATTTTGAGCTTATTTTCACAGAAAACTGTTGTATTTTTGAGAAACTGTTTGTGATATTACAACATTAAAGCACATGTACTCATAAATATAATAATGTGAAAAAATCGCCATTAAAGAAATCGCCATTAAAGTAAGTTTTACCGACGTGAGAGACCAGTCAAAACAAAGTACATTTTTGTAATTTTCGAAAAAAAATAGAGGAATATGACGATGTCATCTTGTAGGGTGTGTTTGGAACTAGCTGTACCAGAAATTTAAAGAAGCAATTTGGAGCCGTTTTGTAGAAAATCTTGTTTTTCTATTGTTTTTTAAATTGCAAATATTGAACAAACTATTGCACGAAAACGACTAAAATTTACAAAGAAATGTACATGTCCTTAATGAAAGAACTATTTATGGACAACAAATTTCATTTGAAGGGAAAGTCTCTATCTTCAATTTTGTAGTTGTAAGAAGTTGCCGAAAAAAATCATTGTTGTCATGAGTTGTCATGAGATGCTAATTTCTCATAAACAATTACGTATCTCGAAAACGATAGACGATAGCGCCAATCGGATAGAGGAATTTTGCATCTCGTTTAAAAGCAATTAAAAAAACAAATTTTTTGCAAAATAAATTTAATTTTTTAAATTCAAATCCGCCCAATTCCTGCTGGGGAATGTCCCCAAATTCTCTCTGAGGTGAGTATTGGAAAATAGCAATTTTTACAAGGGATGCAAAATTATTGCTAATAGCTACATTAACTGTCGCTAAAATACTACATAGAAACTTGGCCTTTGAATTTTGCTGTTTTTTTTAAGGTTCCTTTTAATAATGTCTTTAAATAAGCTTTAAATAACGTCAAAAAAATTATCGAAAACTTAAATTTTTTTTGTCAAATTGAGCTCAAAATTCCGCATTTTCAGAAACGCTCAAATGCCATTTTCTCAAAAATTGCTCAAAATGTTGTCTTCAAACTTTCCCAACGGATAGTGCTAATTGCATTGTAGAATATGATAAGTTCATTTCGGTGTATTCTTTTCTTTTTGGAAAAATATGTAATTTTTTGACTTGTCTCCCACGCCGATAATATTTACATTAGAGACAATATTTTTCATTTTATTGTACTTATGAGTACTTGTGCTTTAAATAATTTCATATAAAGTTTCTCGAAAATTCAAGTTTTCTTTTAAAATTAGCTCAAAATTCCGCGTTTTCAGAAACGTTCAAACACCATTATCTCAAAAATGGCTCCAATTTTTTCTTGAAAGTTTTCCAACGGATAGTGGTTTTGGCATTGTTTAATATGACGTAATGTTAATTTTGGTGAATTCCTTTGTTGTTGTTTTTTCAAAAATATCACAAATGTATTTTTTAAATATGTCTCAAACCGTTTACATGCACGTTTCCATCGATTTGTATTATTGCGTTTGTGAGTGGAAGTGCTTTAAATGACTTTAAATCAATTTTTTCGAAACTCAATAGATTCCTGTGAATAAAAGCTTAAAATTTCGAATTTGAAGTAATGCTTAATCGCAATTTTCTTAAAAACAGCTTCAAATTTTTCAATGCAAATTGATATTTAGGACGAGGTTTAATTCTTCTTTAATATTGTTGGAGGTATATTTCGGTTCTACAATTAGGAAAGCAAAAAGTTGATGATGACGATGGATGGCAGGTGGCCAGAGAATGGAGCAAGACCTTAGAGCCAAAGAAATTAGAAAAAATTGCTACGAGAAAGTCTGCGCCATTCTCTAGCACCACTAGTTACTTTCTCGTATACGTACGTATATACGGAGTAATATGCTTAGTTTCGAGAGTTAGAAAGTTATGCAACGCTGCGCAAAAAACGGCGGATTTTCGGCACAAAAAATTCATTGCCGGGTTCTCACGACGAAAAAAATTCAAATCCACTTGCTAAATTAAGGAAAAAATTCTAACACTTGAGGTACCATGATTTATTACCTACAAACCTACAAACCAATTCGAAGCAAAACGTCTGTCCGTCGGTCTGTGAACACTCCTAGCTCTTAAACCATGCGTACGATCTTTTCCAAATTTAAGAAACCCCTGTGCATGTGGCTCTAGTTGAAGCTTTGATATTTTGAAAAACATACTTTAAAAATTTGCACTGTATAATACGACGTAAAGTTCATTTTCGTGTATTCTTTTATATTTTTTTTAACTTACATATTTGTATTTTTTTTTAAATATGTCTAACGCCGTTAATATGCACATTTCCATTGATCTGTATACATTATTGCATTTGTGAGTAGAAGTGCTTCAAAAGGCATTAAATAAAGTTTTTCGAAAACTCAATATATACCTGTGAAAAAGAGCTTCAAATTTCGCATTTACAGTAATTCTTAATCGCCATTTAAAAGCGCCGTCAAATTTTTCAATGAAAATTTCCTTTTTAGGACGTAATATTACTCTTCTTTAATACTCATGATGATATACGTCGGTTCTACCATTAAGAAACCGAAGTGTTGAGAAAATTTAAAAAAAAAGTACTTTGGGCGACGATAGATAGCACTTGGCCAAAAAATGGAGCAAGTCCTTAAAGCCAGTCCACTCGAAGGAAATGAGAACAAAATTGCTACGAGAAAGTCTGCGCCATTCTCTAGCACCACTAGTTACTTTCTCGTATACATACGTATATACGGAGTAATACATGTAGTTTAGAGAAAGTTATGTAAATGCTGTGGAAAATTGATTTCGAGGTTTCAGCGGAAACACACGTTTTGGGATCCCTTATACCGAAAAAGTGTTGTTTTCAAAACGTCCGTCCGTCCGTCTGTCTGTCTGTGTGTCCGTCCGTGTCTAAACATTACTGGCGCCTAAACCACGCGAGCAACCTTTTCTAAATTGAAGAATCCCCAGTCGACCTGGCTCTAGTTGAAGCTTTGACATTTTGAAAAAACATTCTTTAAAATTTGTGGGTACTTTACATGAAGACCCCCGGACATTTTCAAATTTTTCTTAAAAATGTTTCCAAATTTTTTCTTCAAATTTCTTTTGAGAATAGAGTAAAATACATTTTTAAAGGTGGCATACGTCCGATTTTCGCTGTTAACTCTGAAGTTTGAATTTTTTCAACGTCTTCCTTCAATTATAAAATTGAAGAGAGATTTTCCCTTCAAATGAAACTTGTCCATAAATAGTTCTTTCATTAATCTCATGTAACCTTTTTTGAAAATTTAAGTAGCCTTCGTGCAATGGTGCGTGCAATATTTGCAATTTAAAAAAAATAAGGAAAACAAGATTTTCTCACGAAAACTCAACATTTCTTCTTTAAATTTTTGGAAGGGTTAGGGATAAAAGAACCCTATACGACATATACGCTATATGAACCCCATACGACATATACGCTATATGAACCCCATACGCCATAGAGCTATACTTTTTTTTTCAAAAATATACAAAAATGTAATTTTGTTTACTTGTCTCTCACGTCGGTAATATTTACATTAGATGCGATTTCTTCACATCATTATAATTATGAGTTTATGTGCTTTAAATTATGTCAAATAACGTTTCTTGAAAACCCAACAGTTTTCTGTGAAAAAGCTCAAATTTCCGCATTTTCAGAAACGCTCAAAGGTCATTTTCTCAAAAATGGCTCCAAATTGTTTTCTTCAAACTTTTCTCACGGATAGTGCTAATTGCATTGTTTAACATGCCGAAAACTTTATTTTCCTGTCTTATTTGTCTTTTGTTTTATCAAATATATACAAATGTAATTTCTTTTAAATATTTCTCATGCCGTTAATATGCACATTTTCACAAATTTGTATACATTATTGAATTTGTAAGTGGATGTAATCGAAATTACTTCAAATGAAGTTTTTCGAAAACTCAATTATTTCTGTGAAAAAGAACTTCTAATTTCGCATTTACAGTAACGCTTAACGCCATTTTCCTAAAATCGGCTTGAAAGTTTTCAATGAAAATTGCTATTTAGGACGAGGTTTTAGCCTCCTTTAATATTCTTAAAATAATATTTCGATTCTACTATTTTGAAACCGAAAAGTTGAGAAAATGTTAACAAAAAAATGTACACTGGGCGACGATAGATGGCAGAAGGCAGATGGCAAGAGGATGGGGCAACATCGTATAGCCAGTCCGCACCAAGGAAGTTAGAAAACTTTACTTAAAGAAAGTCTGTGCCATTCTGTAGCACTTGTAGTTTATATCGTTCTTTGGAATGATCGATGTTTTGGAATTTCAGTAGAAAACACGTTAAATTCAGATAAATCAATGGAAAAAAATCTCTCATTCTGATCGTTAAAATTGGGATTTTTAGTGTGACGTCTGCGTCAAGACCATGGATTGCTGTAGTTATGCCTCTTATCGCTCACATCCACCTCTCTCAGACTCCCTCTCTCCACACAACAATGTGAATCTCTCGTGAACAATGAGTCCCCCGTGAAGCCACCTTCCCCGAAGGTGAGTTGCAAGGGCTGCTATACGATTACCCGATTCAAAATCACATGTCAGAAAATCTAATTTTATACTCAAATTACTATCAAAATATTAGTTTATGATACATCATTTCATTCCTCTTTTCATGATCTATCCATTGCCGATGAGAAAAATATAAAGTTACATTTAAAAAATCAAAGATGATTAAATTTGTCTAAAACTAAAAATATTATAGAATTTTTCTACGGCATGATACTTGCCCCATGATGGCGCATGTTTCAGCAAAAACTGCATTTCGATATCTTGAACCGTTTAGAAGTTAAGGGGGGGTCCATAGTTGTTGGGACACTTGTATATATTCCAATGTATTTACTTTCATGTTCGTAAAAGAGTTTCGTCCTGTGTAATTTTATTTGGAAATATTTCTACATCTGAACTAGCAATGTCCACCATTTTCTATCACATAATTTTGCTAGGCCACTTCTCCCCCCCCCCTTTGAGATTGGCTGCGGCTGTTTGTGAAGCTCCGTCTGCAACGTTTCGCCATGACATGGGCTGCCCAAGCCGTGTAAAGGCTGAACTTAACTGCAGACGGTCCTATGAGCTGTACATTTCGATAAAGCGCTTCCTTTCGATGTATAGGCAAAAGACGCAAAAAAGTGCAAAACGTTTAGATTTTTTTATTTATTTATTTTCTTTGTGAAGCAGATTTCTCGTGATGGGAAATCTCAAATTAGAATTCAGCTACCCAAAAGACATACAGAACCGGTGAGAAAAACTTCCTAATTTTTTTCTTGAACCAGGTGCCTAGTGACTAGACATACCTTTTTTTCTCGTTTATGCAGGTCTCTACGATGAGCAGAAACTCGTCCGTCTACGAACATCCATAGCTCAAGTGGCAGCTACTCCGAGTTGGCATTCCATTCAAAGCACCGACAATCCAGTGTCTTGTCGAAGAGGCTCGCCCTTCATTGTTATTCCTACACCTGGACCTGGAGATGCGGTTTCCTTGAATCGATTATCCCACGAAGGATGCATTTCCGGGTCACGCTGGTTGATTCTGGGAGCCAATGAAACATTTCTCCGGGATGTTTACGTGCCCTTCGACGCCCGACTGCTGCTGGCCACCCCTGCAGCGGCTGACGGCTCCGTTCGCCTGCAAGAGGCCTTCCACGCCGCCCCCGGCACACACCTTCGGCTGACCTCATTCGGGATATGGAGCCGGCAAAGGGGTCTGCAGGCCACAAAGCTTCATTTGAACCAGCGTCGGAAAGACTTGCATGGTTTTCAGATGAAAGGAGTTACTCTAAGCGTAAGTTCAAATCAAAAATACAGTAAACCAGGCACGTCAAACCGCGCCCGCACGAGCTACTTGCCCACCTAGGTAACCCGGCGCTCCTATGTAACTTCCCCTGGGTAACTTCCCCTGACTTGGCACTCCTTTCTCCATAAAATCCAGCAAGGGATGTAGTACATGCCCAAGCCGGGGCGGCGTGAGATGGTGAATAGTGGCATCATACGAACATATGTTTGCGAGTTTCTTTCTATCACATAACCGAGAATTGTATTATGGTTTTATTCTTCACAACTTGTTGATATTTATTTTCTTACTAAATTCTCCCTTATATAAACATCTTTGTGACCGGAATATAAATAGAGAATTCTTTCCTTGTTTTCGTTTTGTATTGTGTTATTAAATCATTCTGTTATTTATTGTATTTAACAATAATGGAAAATAAATTAACAAGTCTCTATAAGTTAACAATTCTAGCTTACAAACGGACAGCGCCTTTAACAGCCACTAATATTTGCCAGTTAAACTTAGTAACCTGAACGTAGAAAGTTCATGCTTTTATTTCACTCTTAAGTAAACAGGATTACAAGATCAAGATACTTTTGATTCAAATGTTTTAGTTTTACTCTCAATTGAAAATTTGAAATCGGATTGATGTATTATTTCATTTTTATTGATCGTTTCCTGGCTTTAAAGAGAAAATAGGAAATAATATAGATAAATGTGCCATAAGTGTCAAGTAACTTCTCCCAAAGACTGTTATGGACCAGGACATTCAGTGACGTACCGCCATAGCATTTGTACACGGCCGTCTCTAATAACAGGCCATATCCTAAAATGTAGCCACGTCGCATCGTCTCCCAACAGAAGACGCAGCTAGATTTCGCCGTATCGTACGCTAGTGCTCGCGGTTCGCGTCAAATATAAATGTATCTCCAAGAACCAAGAGTTCATTTTCATATATTTTGCCCACCCTTAAGCTAAATGGCATTTTTACTTACAGTTCGAAAAGCTGAAATAATTTCATGGACTTTCTGAGTCTAAATAACGTTTACAAACACACGCCATCACTAAATGGACTGTCGACCCGGTGGCCGAGATCGCTAAGGCAGTAGTGTCGTAGTGATCACGGACCAAAGGGTCGCGGGTTCGAGTCCCGCCTCGGGCATGGTTGTATTTGTGTTGTCCTTTCACCCCTTATCACCGCCATATCGTTTCATCCACATAGTTACCATACCGTTAACAGCAATAGTGATCGCTAATGACCTAAGATGTTGATGCGACGTTAAACAACCAATTAAAAAATAAACTAAAATGTTCCCCCTTTAGACGTTTTAGATATTCTTGAATCACATGAAATTTCCATTATGTTGTCTTAAATTGCAAAACCAAAAAGTATGTACTATGTAAAAGTAAGGGTAGGAAAGGGCATAAGAGTCGGCCCGGGGGCTGAGATCACTAAGGCAGTAGTGTCGTAGTGATCTCGGACCGAAGGGTCGCGGGTTCGAGTCCCGCCTCGGACATGGTGGTATTTGCGTTCGTCCTTTCACCCCTTTTCCTCACAATTTCGTTCACCTTTATAGTTACCATACCGTTAACTCCAATAGGGATCGCTAATGACCTAGATGATGTTAAATAACCAATTAAAAAAAGGGCATAAGAATAATAATAAAAAAGATATCTTCTTGTACAATAATCTTTTTCTTTATTATGTTACTGGGAGAAGTGGTCCACTTTTCTTTTTTAATTGGTACTCTGTTTTTGCACAAAGTTATTTTTGTGTTTAATATAATTATTTTAAAAAAATGTTTTCAAATGATGGCAATAATAATTCAATAATTTCAATTGACAGTTTACCACAGTTGCAAGCCGTTTCGATCACATCCACAAAACACAAATAATTTCTAATAATTTCTTTAGTTATTTTGATCAACATTTCCTTCTGACGAGAGGAATAATAAACAAATCTTCAAATCTCGCTGATACCAAATGCTGCATCACCTGGTACCAGTGGCGTGCATTCCAGGTAACCTAGGTATGCTACGCTTACCCTGGAGAAAAGATAAAAGAATGAAGTTAGTAGACTGTGTAATCATTACTCTCGCCACTGATGAGAACTGATGACACTGATGAGAAGCTTGCGAAGTAAGCGTACTGGCTCGCGTAGGCGCGCGACCTTGCATTGGGCACAAACGCTACTGCGACAAAGACAGAAAGCGGCTGAAAGAGACGGTCATAGGCGCATCAACCCGGCACGAACTGAGCATGCCGACGTTCTGGATCTAAATGCTTAATACTTGGATTTTCTAACGTGGCATCTCAAGGTCACGCGCGAAATAGGGAGAGGGAACGCAAACTCCAATAGGGAGCCGTAAAAGTCGGAGCTATAGTGATGATGCACCTCCCCAATGGAGTCGGTCTTCCCTCTCCCTCTTTCGCGCGTGACCTTGAAATGTCACGTTAAAAAATAAGTATAGGCAGTTCATTGCTCTTTTGACTTTTTGGAAGCTTCATTTGATTGTATGGAGCATGCTCGTAAGCGTAGCAACCCTAACCCATTACCCTCAGGGTGGCCCTGGACAGTGCTTGCAGACGTTTTTTTTAATTAACCAGATCAGTGGGATTACCACTTTACAGATGAGTATTTGTTTTAATTATGTACTATAATAGTGACTCGAAGTTACGAGTAACTGTAAATTTGCACACTATTGTAACTATTTTTGATCGAGGACATCCCCACTAGGTACCTTCATGATGATTGTTGTTAATTTTGTGAAGAAAACAAGCTTGAGAGTGAGAGGCGAGACAAAAATTTCTCTGTGTTATGGGGGAAGGAACAAATCTTTTGAGAAACCGGATTTAATTCTTGTAGGACTAGGTTAGGTAGTTAGGAGTCATTACACTTGGTATAGACAAATGCGCTATTCTCAATGTTCGAAAACAGAGAACTGTACAATCCAACCAACAGTTCCAAGGCATTGCAGAATTGGAACCGGGTGCTATAAATAAATATCTTGGAATATGGCAGAACTCTACAATTGAACACACCCAGCTAAAGAAGAACTTCACGGAAAAGTACCAGAATAGAATAACTAAAGTACTCAACACAAAACTATCAGGTAAGAACATTATAACAGCCATCAACACCTGGGCCATACCAACGTTAACCTATTCTTTTGGAAGAATTAAGTGGTCTGACTGATTTAAATTTGTTAGACCGAATAACTAGACGATTACTCACTAAATTCCGATGTCAGCATCCCAACTCTTCCACAGATAGACTCTATCTACCCCGAAAAGTTGGAGGAAAATGCTTATTGAATATACACCGGTTATGTAGAAAACTAGAATAGAATATGGCAAGTAAACTGATGAACTCCTCTGAGCTAATTATGCAGCAGGTTAATGAAATTGACTTAGGTCACACGCCACGGAATTTTTCTTGTAACACCTCGAAAAACATTCCAAATACACAAGATAAACAACAATCTTGGCAGGAGAAAATCCTACACGGAAAATTTCCCAATCAACTGGAAGAACAACATATTGATAATGCTGCGTCTCTGCATTGGCTAGTAAGTGGATATTTATACCCAGAGACTGAAAGATATGCAATGGCTATTCAAGATAGGGTGTTGCGAACCAAAAACTACGAAAAAAATTTTATGAAGATAAATGTGACAGACAAATGCAGAAAATGTGAATCATACAACGAAGCAATTGAGAACATTAGGGCGGGCTGTCCGGCATTATCAAACAACGCCTATCTTGGAAGACACAACCAACTCGCAAAATTAATACATCAAGAACTTGCTGTTAAACACGGGTTGCTCGACTCGTCTACGCCGTTTTACAAATATTGTCCAGAACCTGTGTTGGAAACAAAGAAACATGTGATATGCTGAGACCGATTTGTTATTACGGACAAAACAGTGGATTATAACAGGCCTGATATCCTCCTCATTGATAAAACCAATAAAGTAGCCTCTATCATCGATATAGCAGTTCCTCTGACCCATAACATCAGGAAAACTGAATTAGAGATCAGGAAGTATAAAGAGCTTGCAATGCAATTGAAACAGATCTGGGGGTTGGAGAAAGATCTCATATTTGCCTTGGTGATATCATCGGAAGGAATGATGTCGAAAAAATTTAAAAATAATTTTAGAAATTTGTAACTACCAATAAAATTGCAAACTGTTGGACAAAAGGCAGACTTACTTCAGACTTGTCACATTGTTCGAAGGTTTTTACAGTCAGCTCAAGTGGGATAGGGTGAATTCCCTTTTCATAAGAGAGAATCTGGTTCTAAGACACAGAAAGGGATATTCTTTTTGCCCAGTTTAACTGAGAAATAAAGTCAATAATAATAATAATAATAATAATATATAATATAATAATAAAATAATAATAATAATAATAATAATAATAATAATAATAATAATAATAATAATAATAATAATAATAATAATAATCATGAATTCTACTTTTCATCAACAAATATTTTTTTGTCTGTAACATTTTAGAATGTATAGCTTTACAAATTAAATTAAGTAACACTATTTACTCTCTGTAATCTATTTACAAACTTTCAAACAAAACTTTTCCTACTCAAATTTATAATCTCATTTTTCAATCTTCTAATCCAATTAGAAGGAACACAAATTTTCTCTTGGGAGACTTGATCCGCAAACACACTTTGTGGAGATGCAACTCATCAAATCCCCAAGGTATTCATTTGCAACAGATATATCATTCAAAATAATTTAGTAATATATCTTCCCTTCGAACCAACCTCATACTCTAATCACAACAATATAATATCAGATATTTTAAGTATAATAATTACAAAATATGTTTTCAATCTTCACTTCCTGAATTAGATTTTGATCATCTCCTTATTAAAATATGTTTTAATTCTCCACTATTAAGAAATAATTAACCCTTCATAACATTTGTATAAAGTGGACTGTATAACATACATACATAAATTCAAATTTTAACTTCCCAAAAAACAATAAACTCTCAATAAACAGATAATACATAAAAAATTGATATAGAAACACAAAAATTTACTAAAATACATCTAGATACTTATTCCAGCACACATTTTAAATCTTCCACTCATACTCTATCTCTCCCTATATATTACTTAAATCTTATTAATTTCAAACATAATCTAAGACATTTTTAGCATCAGACTACTTGACATTGAAGGAAAAATTAATGTTACCACAAACTATGAAAGTACGTGTAGAAAAATATGAATTAGACAAATTTCAAAATTATATTGCACAAATACACCTTCGCATCATACCACAATGGTCAACAATTTCAAAATTAACAAAATCTTACTCTCCTGTTACAATATTAAACAAGAGCCTACATCAGCATCTGTGTACATCAATTTTCAAGAATCAAATTTGATTGCATAACAACTAGAAAAGTCTTTTACACCAAACCCTGTAACAGATCAAATTTTTTATGCAGAAATTTCAGTTATTCTAATCTCTTTTCCACATTATTTGGTCCCTTCAAAAATAAAATTTAGTTCTCCTACAGAAATTCAAAAAATAACACAAAAATTGAATATTCACAAAACTTCAAATTATTATTTTTCAAACAAAAGTATTAAAGAAATTAATTTAGAAATTACTAAAATTTATTTTAAAAATAATAGCCATCAAATTTGCAATTTTATTCCACATATTTTTTCAGATCAAACTGATAATTGTCAATAATTACAATAATTGAATTCTGGTATCTCCATAAAAAGTCTACAAAATATTCAGCATTCTGAAAAATATGTATAATTGAACAGGAAGTAAACACACACAAAAAGAAATATTAATTGCCACAAAATAACACAGCACATCAGTTATAAAAACATTAAATATTACTAACTCCCATGTCAAAAAAGTAATGAAATATTTACTCATTAATTCCACTTAGGAACTGAGTTCCATTCAAAGAATGCCCCATACACAACAAAAAGACAATAAACTGCCTAGGAAATGAAAATTTCAATGCAATCGTATCATCACCAAGTTACCAAGAAAAAGTGATACAATTTTGGAAAACTATTGATACTTTCTTAGATTTGTAATTGAATTCTATTACCGTACGAGTCGCTCATGACCTGTGTAGTTCATGTGACTTAAAATAAAAATAATTTTTAAAAAAATGGCCCCAAAACCATTGTAAAAAAATGTTTCCATAAAACATAAATTATAAAACATTATTTAAAAATGCTTTCATTATTTGTGTTTATGTCATGCAGACATGTTTTGAAAATATTGCAGTCAATAACTGAATATTATATTTTCTTTTCTTGGTATTTCGCTCACTTTCAATTTTATTTTCTCTTCACTCGTCTGAGATATTTAAAAAATTGGGATATTTTTGTGGTTTATATCAGATCGATTACTTATTAGCATCTTTTATGTCCTAATAAATATTTGTGTAATTAATTAGTGTTTTAAGTAGTCGCTAATAACAAGCCGGTCAATTTGACTCAACACACAGTGGGGTCAGAGTGTTCAATTTGTAGCATTATTTCAGTAATGCCCCGAACTGGAGGTATTGCATATCACTGTAAAGAGAAATTGATGCTGAATAAATGGTATAATTCCTATTTTGATATTTTTTTCATTTAAAGGAATATTAGATATTTTTAGGGTAATGCGGTATTTATTTAAAAAAATAAATAAATTTAAATAGGGTTTTAATGAAAAGAGCCAGTGAAGTACATTATTCTTGTCGAATTATACAAATTAAAACAAAAATCTTAATGATGGCTCTTTCCAGTGGGCATTTCAGTATTATGATGATGAAGATTCTGCAGTTTTTATTCCAATTCCTCTTCGCCTGATTAGTGGTGGAAATGTGTTTGGCAAAATCCTCGAAATAGTTTCGTCAGTGTTGCTTCCCGTAGGGCAATTAGCAGAGAAAGCCCAAGAAGCATTCAACAAACATTTTAAGACCTACAGGAGCACTACTCCCGATAATGTTCTTGTGAAAACACATATAGCGATAGCTTGAATTTCCTTTTTGTGGTAAACCCAATCAGAAGCGGGCTTGGGGTTAGGCTTCGCCGCTCCGCTAAGGCTGGGCCGTAGCCCCTCCCCTCAGCTTCACCGGGCGGTGGGGGTTAAAAACCCGTCCCCGGCAGAGGAGCGTCTCTGATGCCGGAATCCGCAAGGGAGGCGCGGAATTGCGCTCAGCCGGGGCTGAACCGCCAGGCCCTGAAAACGTCGCGGCGCCACGGACGCCTGCGTTAAGTCGGCGCCGTGGCGTAAATAAATCCAAGTGTAAAAAGTGTACATAAGTGAAGTGCAGTGTTGTGTGGTATGAATGAGTGAGCGAATGAGTTGTACATCTAAATTTAAGTATGAATGAGTGTGTAAATGCAAATAACTAAAACAAGAAAATACACGAACAGTACAAAGAACTTTAATTTGAAAATTTATTTAATAAACTATATTATTAAAACTCACTGCCCAAAGTGGCCATGTCTTAGTTTTAAGTTAGATTTAAGTTAGTTTGTTTAAGACAAAAGCCCTCATCTTCGCTCCAAAAGCTTAAAAGCTGGAGCTCATGCATCCATAAGAATGAATACATTCCCGGGAAAAAAAAAAGAAAAAGAAAGAAAGAAAGAAAGAGAAAGAAAGAAAGAAAGAAAGAAAGAAAGAAAGAAAGAAAGAAAGAAAGAAAGAAAGAAAGAAAGAAAGAGAAAGAAAGAAAGAAAGAAAGAGAAAGAAAGAAAGAAAGAAAGAAAGAAAGAAAGAAAGAAAGAAAGAAAGAAGAAAGAAAGAAAGAAAGAAAGAAAGAAAGAAAGAAAGAAGAAGAAAGAAAGAAAGAAAGAAAGAAAGAAAGAAAGAAAGAAAGAAAGAAAGAAAGAAAGAAAGAGAGAGGAAAGAAAGAAAGAAGAAAGAAAGAAAGAAAGAAGAAAGAAAGAAGAGAAAGAAAGAGAAAGAAAGAAAAAGAAAGAAAGAAAGAAGAAAGAAAGAAGAGAAAGAAAGAGAAAGAGCAGCAGGAGAGTGGCGTGAAAGAAAGAAAGAAAGAAAGAAAGAAAGAAAGAAAGAAAGAAAGAAAGAAAGAGGAGCGTCTCTCTTTCGACACGGCCTACATGCTGTCGCGACGTGCCACAGTCCGTGGCATTATCGGCACCCGCTGGTAGATGAGCGGACGAAGTCGGAACACTGTCTCAGAGGGTCCTCCCTGCCCTAGGCGTGGCCACCGTAGGCGCCGCTGAGCTGTCCCGCAGGAAGCCACTCCGCTGCCAACGGCCACAAGCTTTCGCCGCACTGTGCGATAGTGACAAGGTTACCTGCCACTGCCGGCGCCATCTTCATCAATCAGAACACCGTACGGAAGAACGCCGTCATACATTAATTCTTACTTCGTAGATTTTGTTTTTGTTTAAGTTTGTTGTATTTTGTTTGTGCAACATTAAAATGAACGAAAACAATTCCGCGTTGAACATCGAAACCTAGATCCTGCAATTACAACACTTTTGATAAGTTTATATCCTCTTATCACCAGCAACAGAAAATTGCCAAATAAGAACGTGCAATGCCTACCAAAAGATGCTCAAGAACTTTTGATTCAACCAACTGAGCCTTGTGATCGTTCGGAAAATTTTGTGAACAGCAGAGAGGTGTTGATGGCATTGTTTAGAGTACTGACGTGAGGATAAAGATGATTTTCTCATGGTGGAATTTTACTAGATAGTAGTATGAACTGATGGCTTTGTCACGAGGCGGACAGGTCGAGCAGCGTGACTCGTTGGAACGTGTTCGCGCAGGTTTTCCTCCGCATAAAACCGTCAACATTTTTCATCCCATTGCCTTTTCTTTTTCTATTTTTTGTAGGTTTTGCTGCCACCTTCCCCATAATGCAACGTTCCCACTGACGTCACGTTTCCACCGCAGAGTTAAAAAAACATTTCAACTAACCCACATTTCCTCACTTCACGCACAATTGTAAAATAGAGAAGAATTAGAAAACAATCACATTACAAAATATTTCAAATAGTAACAAATACAGAAATTCCCGTGGTTTATATTTATACACTTATCCTAGAAATAAGTAACATCTTGCTTGTAACTCGCATTTCCGCTCGTGAGTTCTGTTTGCTAGGAGCCACTTAGAGTTAATTCTCGCTCACGGCTTTGTCGCAGAGTGCGCCGCTGAGCATCGTCCGCCTGAAGGACGCGGAGCCAGAGGCCGTCAGTGGCCTCATCGGAGACATCTGGACAGCTCTCGAGGAAAACTTCAACTTCACGTGAGCGGTTTAGAGCACTAATAATAACCATTTATTGTGCACAACATACAAGCTACACAGAATACGTATTCGATACAAATAGAAAAACTACAATGGATAATAAATAATGCACTAGTGATGCTACGGAATTGCACAGATTTTCTCGTTCTCGTTTTTGAAAATGCGGAAATTCGAGCTTTTTTTTTACAGAAAACATTTGAGTTTTCGAGAAACTTTATACTTCATTTGACGCATATGCACTCATAAATGCAATGATGTAAACAAATCGACGCTAATGTAAATATTAACGACGTGAGAGAGATATACAATTTTTTTATATTTTTGAAAAAACAAAGGTGTGTACAGAAAATGGAGGCTATGTCATTACATGCTGTAAATTTAAAAACTATCCCTACCAAAAATTAAAAGAAACTAGAGGTGTTACAACAGCACATACTTTCTCCCACGATTGAGAATAGTTACGTAATATTAAAATATTGTAATTTCTGCCAAACTAATAACTTAGATATAAATTGAAAAAAGTACAATTCAAACGAATCGCCTCTCGTGCTTATCTGCATTTATGAAGACATAAAGGAAGTTATCTCCGTCAACTTAATATACTTATTTAGAGAGACGAATATCGACGGCCTTTGCCGTCATCATCAGACAACAAATATAAACAAAATAAAGTATAAATAAAATTCCAAGTAAAATACAAAATAATAAAGGATTATATAAATAATAGTTACATTTAAAATTATAATCATTATCAAATTAAATTACCAAATAAGACATGCAAGGAAGATATTAATATTGAGTCCAGTAGCAAATTACATTACAAAATATAAAATGCAAAGGGGAGTATCTGTTGATATAATTAATTAATACATTTAGAATTATAATTATCACAGACTATTAGCAAATAAAATTGCAAAAATTGATATGCAACGGAGGAATCAATATAGACAAGAGATACATTTAACATCATACTAGTTACAGACTAATTTCCAAAATATGAAACACAAATACAGAAAATATACTTTATGAAATTGCAAAAGATTTAGAAAAAGGGGGATATAGTAATAATAATTAAAATCAATAGCAAATGATATTACAAAAAGTAGAAACGAAAAAGTTCATTCGTTTTGCTTTCCTAGCTGCGTTCGACAATAGTCGGGAGACTGTGCCTCAACGAACAAACTAATTTCCCTCCATCCCCTCTGATAATAATGTTACGCACCCTGCCTCCACAAACTGACTGCCCCCTCCTGAAACGTTTCCAAGCAGACACAAAACAGACTTCCTCCGACCCCTCGCTGGAGGTCCAGAAAGTTATAAAAACCCCGTGTCATTTTTCCCTCTAAGCGCAGTTTCCCGACTTTTGTCGAACGCAACTAGATGACATTTTTGACAGCAAGGACCGTCAAAAATGAATCTTTGATAGCAAAATCGAGCTTAGCGATCCAAAAAACGTAAGTATACCAAGTTTCATAATTTTACAATGAAAATTCTAAAAGTTACGTTCGAAAGTCTATTATTGTCAGAAAAAACATTTAAAACCCGTTTTAAATTTCAGCTGCTTACCGGCAAGGATTATTTTTGCTTGAAAAACTCTGAAAAAAAAATCAGCGCTCATTTTTTTGATATTCTAAACCAATTTCGGCGTGGAGGTCGATTTCAAAATAAGGGCCTCTCACCCTTTTCAAAATAAGGGCCTCTCTGCTGCGCAGTTAAGAGGCCTTCTGCATAGTTGCTGATCGGCCCGCTGTCTATCCACCTTGCTACTGTATCTACGGAGAAACTCTTAAGTCGCCGGAACAGAGCTGTAACTTTTTAAAAAATTAAGAAGCCTTCTGCCACTGATGGCCGCCTGCTGCTACTCCGTGCTGCTTGCTGACACATCGTGCTGCCGTATCTGAAGACTCCTTAGCATTCACTGCAGTCCAGTAAGATGCTGATGTTCATCCTTTCCAGTCTAAAAATTCTCCACAGAAGCGTATTACGGAAATTATATAAAAATAAGGTGTAGTGTTAAACAATTTCTTCTGCCTTAGTTTTTATTACAAAATTCTTGTGAACTCATATTCAGATTATCTGGTTCATTTAGTTTAAGTTTTCATATTCTATCATATAGGAATACAAAATGTCGGAAAGTCACATGCTCTCAAAATTTGAGTTTGCCCAAATTCAGATATTACCCGAATTTGATGGCACCCCGTCCTGCAGTTTAGATTATTTTATAGCCAGATGCGGTTCTTTCTTAACAAACATAGTAAAACCGTCATCCGTTCCGAATGCGGCTCTTATTAATGAATTCTTATTTAATGTACTGAAATTGAAACTGAAAGCAGAAACCAGATGCATATTAGATGGTGAAGCTAATACTAGGTGTGAGAAATTTAAAGAAAAATTATTGAGAAAATACGGAGATGTTAAAAATGAAAGGATTTTGCTAACAATATAACTTTATAACAATATAACAAGTTTTACTTCAATATAAACTCTCTAACGACAGAAGCGGAAGACTTTAATACCACTTTTCTCAAAAAACTGCTACCTTGCAGATGATGATGTCTCATCGAAGAAGTTAGAGGAAGGAAACCTTGAGAAAAAAAATCCCTGGTCCTTCAAGTGGGGGGTTGTGATGTTGGGTCTGCACTCCATCGCTCAGAAAAAAACTCAACATGCACGAGTCGCAAGCAACAAACCTCATACTAGTCTACAACATAAACGAATCATGCTAGTCTACAACGACGACTTGGCATTCGCAATAGGTATATGAATTTTGGAACTTGGAACGTGCAAAGCATAGCCATAAAGGATTCCGACGTTTTTAGAAAATTAGACAGAATAAATTGAGATGTTTATTTATTTATTTAGTCAAAAACAGTTAAAAACTGTATGTGACGTATGGGGGAGAAAATCATCTGCGTACGCTTTCTTGAGTTTCAGAGTCCCTTCCCAACAATTTAACTATTAAAAGTTGAAAGATGAAAAATAATAGTAATAATTCAAATAATAAAACAAAAGCAATGTGGAATATAATAAAAAATACTACCAAATCAACTAGAAAACCCGTAGAGAATGTTGTTTTAAAATATAACGATATAAATGTGAACAATCCGGCAACAGTGGCTAGTCTCTTTAACCAATACTTTTCGAGAATTGCTGCCGATCTCACTAAGGGTTTACAGGCACAAAATTCAAAAACAGACAGTTCACCCAAAATTGTAGGCACAATGTTCGTTTCCGAAACTTCTTCCTATGAAATTCTCAAAATAATCGGTAAACTAAAAAATAAATATTCGTCCGGTTTAGATGAATTCCCGGATTCTTTGTTAAAGACTTGTGCGTATGCCATTATACACCCGTTAACTCACATATTTAATGCATCTTTATGCACGGGAACGTTTCAGATATTTTCAAAACAGCTAAAATTAAGCCGCTTTTCAAAAAAGGCAACAAAAATGAAATTCAAAATTATCGGCCCATTTCTCTTCTATCAGTCTTTTCAAAAATATTAGAGAGACTTTTTTACATACGAATGGAAACCTATCTCACTAAACACGACGCGCTTTCAGATTGCCAACATGGATTTAGAAAATCAAAATCAACGGAAACAGCTATATTTTCTTTTCTTAAAGATGTCGCCTCATCATTGGATCAAAACGAGGCACCTATTGGATTATTTTTAGATCTCTCAAAAGCTTTTGACGTCATTGATCATGACATTTTACTTTCAAAACTACCTTCATATGGAATTCGTGGTATTGCTCTAGATTGGTTATGTTCGTACCTTAAACAACGATCTCAGAGAGTTGAAATACCTTACTGGAATGATGGAACATTACGTACGCACCTTTCCGACTCGTTTCCCGTTGCATGTGGAGTTCCTCAAAGATCGATTTTAGGCCCTATTCTGTTCCTACTTTACGTAAACAATATGCGTTCCTACTTTACGTAAACGACGATTCGAAACGGAAGAACGGTTCTCTTTGCAGATAATACGAACATCCTTTGCAATAAAAAAAAATAGTACAATATCAGATGTTTCAAATTGGTTCCGAAAAAAAAAAAAAAAAAAGGTTTTAATTTTAAAATTATTTAAGGCATCCTTTAAAAATTAAAGTAATAAACAATTCAGTGCCCCATTGAAAATGAACAGTGTACCATTGACTGATGTTAAGGCAACAAAATTTTTAGGTCTCTCAATTCAGTCAAACCTTAAATGGAACGTCCATTTAAATGAATTGAACACAAAATTAAGTTCATTGTGCTACGCGTTCAGAATTCTAGCAAATTCAGTCAGCCTTCATACTGCTCGTTGTGTATACTTCGCGAATGTTCATTCCCGCCTGAGATATGGCATAATATTCTGGGGAAATACATCTTATAGCTCCCAGACTTTTAGATTACAAAACGAATTGTACGAATAATAACCAGATCCCACCCACGTGATTCATGTAAGCCTCTCTTCCTTAATCTAGGCATTCTACCATTACCGTGTCTTCTTATTTACGAATCAGTGGTTTTTGTAACACATGACTTGCTCCAGGGCGGAATATATTTTCAGAAAATGCCGAAGTCTATTACTATAACACTCGACGTAGAAATCATATTCATCAGGTGACAGTATCAACAGCTCATTACAAAAAATTTACATACAATACATGTACATTATTTTACAACACTTTGCCAGATGACATTAAACGATTAAATTCAATAGAAAAGTTTAAATCCCAAGTGAAATCGTTTCTGCTGCATAACTGTTTCTATACAATTAGAGACTATACTGATCATCACAAGAAAAGTAACATTCATTTTAACAATGATTCATAATGCTTTATTTACCATTTGAACTGTGTAAATGAGTATAAACAACCTGTAACAACTATTGTACTACAGCTTCCGGGTCAATGACCCCCATCTCGATCAGGTTTTTCGTCCAGTTTCCCTGATCCATTGAGCAAATGCTGAGATGACCCCTTGTTTTGCTTCTGGACATAAATGTAACTTCATTTCCTGTGCACGTCTTCTAGAATTCAGTGGGAAATACAATTATTCAAATTATCGTTTCCATGTTGTCGCGGCAGGAAGTAATAAGAGCCAAAATTTATTGCTTATGTATGCTTGAAAATAGATTTTATTACATGGGAGTTTTTTTGTTTTTTTTTCTCCCTTTCGTCCCAGTACGGTATTTCTACTCTTTGAGATCGATGTTTAAGGTACGAGGTTATCCAATCTAGGGCAATACCACGAATTCCATAAGAAGGTAATTTTGAGAACAAGATGTTATGGTTAATAACGTCAAAAGCTTCGAAAGATCTAAAATATCCCAATGGGTTCTTCATTTTGGTCCATTGATGAAGCAACATCTTTAAGGAAAGAAAAAATGGCAGTTTCCGTAGATTTTGATTTCCTAAACCGGTTGTGAGTGAAAACGCTTCGTTTTTCCAGAAAGGTTTCCATTCGCGTAAAAAGAATATTTACAGAGAAATTGGCCGGTAATTTTCAATTTCATTTTTGTTTCCTTTTTTAAAAAGTGTCTTAATTTTTGTTGTTTTGATAGTATCTAGAAATATTCCTGTGCACAAGAAAGCATTGAAAATGTGAGTTAATGGGTGTATAATAGCAGGTGCACACGTTTTTAATAAACAATCCGGAAATTCGTCTAAACCTGATGAATATTTATTTTTTAATTTACTACTATTCTGAGTTTCGTTAGAAATTTAAAAAACCGAAATTTTTGGGAAATGTTGAATTTTGTGGTTTTAGTCCCTTCGTGAGATCAACCGCAATTCTAGAAAAGTGTTGGTTGAAGAGATTCGCAACTTTTTCTGGATTTCATGTTTCTCTTTCATTATCCTTTAAAACAACATTTTCTACGAAATGTCGTGATGACGTGGTTGAATTTTTAACGATGTTCCACATTGCTTTAGTTTTGTTTTTAGCGGCCAAAATATCCTCATTATTTTTCATTATTTTTGCCTGAACTATTATTTTCCTTAAAATTCTTTTATATTCTGGGAAGTAGACGTGGAAACCGGGTGATGTTATGATGTATAGAAATAAAGTAGAGAGTACGTTTATTTTTACACGATGTTCTAATTCCTTGTGTGATCCAAGTATTACTTTTTCGTGAAATGTTTAATTTTCTCTTTTTAATAGGAAAGCATGCGTTAAAGAGAAATGAAAGCTTTGAGAAAAATAAATTATATTTTTCATTTGTGTCAATAGCGTTATAAACTGCCTCCCATGATTCTTTCAGCAAGTAGTCCGTAAATAACTTTATGTTAACTGTAGTAAATGCTCTGCACATGCGTGTTTTATTTATTGTGTCAGTATTCATGTTATTAGTAATTGTAAGAATTTGTGCATCGTGGTCACTGTAACCGATTATTCGTTATTATTTCATATCTAGTTGGGTTTTGTTAATTATAATTTGATCTATTGCTGTTTGTGATTTAGGAGTATTCCGTGTAGGTACGTTAATTCGCTCAGAAAATCAATATTGAAATCCCCAACAATGGATTTAAAAGAGAGATTACTAATTTTGTTCAGAGTTATCTCTAGATTTTCTAAGAAATGGAAATAATCTAAAGCTGGCTTTGCTCGCCCGGCCTGTAGATGCAAAGTAAGATAATTTTGAGCGTAGTAAGATGTACAACTGTTATTTCAAAAACTTTTTTAACTGCATATAAATTGAATTCTGACAAGAAGGTAGAATCAATATTATTTCTTACATAAATATACGAACCTCCGTAAGCAGGGCCTTTATTTGATTCCCTTGCTCTACAATAAGATCCTGCAAGGTAAATACTAGGAATTTGGTGTGTGTTTAGATCATTATGAGATAACCAATGTTCTGTAAAGCAAAGAACATCTAATTTACTGAGCTACTGAGACTGAGCAGACTGAGCTGATCTATTTGACTGTTGCTGCTTTATCTGAAACTAAAAAGAAAGGGAAGGGTTTGGGAGATATTCAAAATTACGTTCACATATACAGCGGAGTAAATAAAACAGTGCAAAGAAAGGAGTATCCATTGCCATACGCAAATATTTAGAACATCGCATAGAAAAATGGGATGATATTAATGAAAACCTTCTACGAGTTGATCTACGTCTCAAGGGGTACGTTATGATCGTAATTGCTGCCTATGCGCCCATGAACAGTGCAACTGATACCGAAAATTTTGAATTTTTTACCAACTTGACGAGCCTTCTGGACCATATTGGAAACAGGAAGGAAATATATTTAATGGGCGACTTTACTGGAAAAGTAGGAAGACAATATGGGAGAAAAGTAATAGGGAAATTTGGAGAGGATGCGAAGAACGTATCTGTACTCGTGGCTCATTGCAAAGTTGCAAGCCTTTCACCACTGAGAGCCGGGTTCGATTCCCGTCGAATCTCATGTGAAATTTGTTCCAACAAAACGAATTCTGCTACTTCACAAGGGCTAGTCCAACACGTGTGAAGTGTCCTAAACCCTACCCCTATCCTTATTCCTTCCTAATTCTGGCCGCTGGGTAGTGACGCAGGAGCGCGGGAGGAGGCGCGTACGCGGAGATGCTACCTGGCGGTCCTCTTAACAACCGACTGCGACGAGACGCGACAGACAATATTAACGGAGGATTACTCCAGCGCCGTTAGTAATAGGAGGATTACTCCCAGAAGCGCAAAGCGCTCAACGCCCCCCATGGGGCTTGGAGACGCGTTGGGTCAAACGAGACGCAACAAATTAAAAAAAAAAAGAACGGGAATGGGAGAAAGACAGATAGATGTGTGCGAGCGATATGAATTAAAGTTATGGAATGGTTTTTTTCAGCACAAAAATATCCATAAATACACCTGGTCTCAACCATCAAGGAAATTATTCTCTATAATTGATTACATTGTTGATAAACAGAGTAATAAGACCAGAGAGGAGGAATGTAGTGTGTGACATACCAATATGTGGGACATTTATTGTAAAAAGGGTGAATTGTAAGGATAGACATATGTAAATATGGCGGCCTAGCAACGGTAGACGAGTTGTCGTCAAGGTCAACAAACTTCATTGCTTTGAACGACGGGGCGCGGCTAGTTGAATTTGTAAGTAATTTAGGGATTGGTTAGGCATGAAATGACAATATATTTCGACGGAAGTGGGTCGAATTTTTTCTGAAAAGAAACAGTAGAAAATATAGACCGAGTTTTGAAGGGCTGAATGAAAAGAATATGGATTCATTCTGAATTATGCCGTGGTGTTGTGCGGATCGTGTGTAGATAATTAATGTTGGGAGTTTGGGGAATTGTGAACGTCTACTTTGGACCGTATGGTTGTCGGACTTGAATATTGATGTAATGTGCAGAAATTGGAACTTGGAAATATTTTGAGTGCAACAATTTAAAAACAGGTGAATTTAATTTAATTTTAAAAAAACAGGGAACTTTTAAAAGGCAAATTAATTAAGACTTATCAACTTATGAGGCGGTGAGGATCAGTGAATTGAGTACACTTGTACCAGAACGAAAGAAAAGAAGATGGTATTTGGACCTGGAGCCATCGACACCGGAAAAAAAAATGAAAATGGTTCTACGCGGCGACATCGGCCAAGAGTGCGCGAAGACGGGTACTGCAGTATAATGTTTGAAACTGGTCATGACCGAAAGTACGTTTCGTATTGTTACCAAGTTAAAATTTCATGGAGAGTGAATAAACTTACAAATTTCTGTGAATAGAAAAGATGATTTTCATTTAGCCAATTTCAGCAAATGAGTAGCTAGAAATGTATATTTGCTTTTCAGATTCCTCGGCCACTCTGTACAGGTGGCAGATCGAATAATCGGCTATTAGTAGGCAATAGCGATTATTTCTTATACGACCCATCGACCCAGTCATCCGGATATTAATTTATTGGAAATAGCAATTGAAGATTAATTTTAATAATAGAATTAACGTGATCTTTTCCTGGCGTCCATATTCTTATATAAATTTGGAACGGGTTATTAATATTTAATAATATTAGAAGGGCAGAGGAGATATTAAATTTAAAAATTAAATTAGACAGTTTGTTTCAGTAGGGTATATAGATGTGCAGAGTGCGGATCTGACCACTTCCTTTTGTGAGCCAAATGGCTTTTCCCTTTCCAAAATAGAAAAGTAAAAGATCATATAAAAGAAGGAGACTATAGAAGAAAAGGCATAGATATTAAATACAAAGTGAGGTTACTAGAAGACCCATCAAGACCCAACTAAGGCTCAGTGGGAAGTTGCAAAATGTGGATGACTCATCTCCAAAAGCAATATACAGAGATATAACAAAATACATACATGAAGCGGCATACGAAAGTTTGGGGAAAATTGAAAGGAAGCAGCAGAGAACTGGGACGTATTGGTGGAGTGACAAATTTACTGAAAGGGTTCGGGAGAAGAAAAACGCCTATCAAAAGTGGCTGACGACCCATGATCTAGTAGACAGAAAAACTTACATACGAATATGTAGAGAAGTAAAAAAGATTATAAAAGCCAAAAATGATACGTGGGACGTACAGTGTCAAGAAAGTAGTAACACGGGAGGCGTGGAAAGTGTTGAAACAACTGAGAACAAATGAAATGAGATATGGACATTTGCATCGTATAAGCTTAGACAGGACAAAGTATTATGAAGAACTTCTGCAGGAACACCGTGTAGAATACCGCACTCTATATCAGCCGAAGGATACATCTGACAATCAGGCAGAAGATATATAATCAACTGAAGTTGAGAAAGTGGTAAAAAGTTTCAAAAGCGGTAAAGCTCCCGGACCCGGTGGGATAAATATAGAACTAATAAAATCAGCTCCATCGGTATTGTTCGAACAGCTTTCAGAATTAATTAATGCGTGCCTCAGGGGCCGTGGGAAACCTGAAGTCTTTAAAGTGGGTTACGTCTACAATATATTTAAAAACCGAGATAAGGAGGAATGCTCCAATTACCGTGGTAAAACCGTCCTGAGTTCCCTTAGTAAAATATACGGTAAAATTATTAAAAACAGATTGGAAAATGAAATAAATAGACGAACAGAGTGGTTTTTGAACAGCCAGATCCTGCGTAGATAATATATATACCATCCGACAAGGTACAGATAAGCGGCTGGCGCATAACCTTGAGACACATCTTGTCTATATTGACTTGCAAAAGGCGTACGACAGTGTCCTCCTTTCAAAATTGAGGATGGCCATGGAAAACCAACATATTAATAGCATATATATTAAGGCCATTAAAGAGTTATATACGGACAATATCGCTTATGTCAAATTAGGAAATAGCATATCAAGAGAAATCAAGAGAAATAAAGGGCTAAGACAGGAGTGTTGTATTGCACCCTCTTAAAAATATATCTAGGAGAAGCTCAAAAAATTGGAAGATAAAATGTGAAAGGATGGGAATAAAATTAAATGATATATTATATATTCACTAACTTTTGAAGATGACCAAGTGATATACGCAGAGGATGAAGACGATGCACATTAATGTTAAGGAAATTAAAGGAAATATGGAAAATAGGACTTAAAAAATTTAAAAAGGGGTGGAGGGACAGGAAAATATTTAGCAATGAAATATGGGTCGGTTGTTAAGTTTTGTCAGACGTGTAAGTATTTAGGAACAATTTTAACAGACCAAAGGGGCAGTGAAGAGGAAATTAAACATCGCATTCAGCAAGGAAAATCTGCTATTCGGCAATTGCATTCAGTAATATGGAATAAAAATATTGCTAATAAAGTGAAAATTAGAATTTATAAAGCAATTGTGGAAAGTATATCACTGTATGGTGCTGAGTTGTGGGAGATCTCAAAAGACAATGAGAGAAAGTTGAAGGGTATGAAAATGGAGTTTTGGAGACGCAGCTGTAGTGTAATGTTAATGGAAAGAATCAGGAATGAAAATATAAAGCAGCAAATGGGTGTCATTTAGGATATAATGGATACAATAGAAGGGAGAAGGTTAAAATGGTATAGGCATCTTAGAAGAATGCCGGAGGAAAGATGGCCATTAAAAACTTGGAGGTGGCAGGTGCCAATGCACAGAAAGAGAGGTAGACCAAAACTCACGTGGTATGATGGTGTGCGACAGACAATGAGAGATCGTCACATCGAAGATGATGATTGGCAAGATAGAAGAAGGTGGAAGCTTGGGTGCGAGAGGCGCTGCATGGTGTAGTTCCACAAGCAGAAGAAGAAGAATAACCTCTTTACGAACATGAAGAAAATCCTCTGAGCGAAGAGCAGCCAGAAGAATATTCTGAAACAGAAACTCCATACTTCGAACCACCTTGTTACTTTAATGAACAGTCCCACGGAGAAATTAATGAAAATAATCAGGATTTTCACAAGGCATCGTTTCGTCCACGTCTGCGGTGGACATCTTCGGTGGCGGCAGCGTCGTCGGGGTAGTCTCCGGGTCGGCGGCTGGCTAGCGACTGACTAGTCAGTCTAGCTAGCGTCAGCTAGCAGTCAGGACGAAACGTTTGGCTCTTCAATGCCAACTGGACCACGGCCTACTAGCCCGGAAACTTTCACTCCTGTTTGGATTGTTCCAAAGAAATTAGACGCATCCACTGAGAAAAAGTGGAGACTTGTAACAGATTTTAGGCAATTAAATAACAAAACAATAGAGTAAAATACCCTCTTCCCAGAAGAGGAAATCCTTGATAGCCTAGGACTCTGCCAATATTTCAGCACTTTAGACTTAGCCCAAAGACTTCATCAAATCGAAATGGATCCTCGGTGTGTAGAGAAGACTGCGTTCACTGTCGATAATGAACATCTAATGTTTAAAAAGGTGCCCTTCGGGTTACGAAACGCGCCAGCCCCTTTGCGTGATGGATAATGTGTTGGGCCCGTTCTTATATAAATGCTGCTTTGTCTATATCGATGATATTATTGTTTTTAGTAAATCACTGGAGGAACACGCCTAGCGTCCTTAATTTTTAAAAAAACTAAGAGAAGTTAACTTAAAGGTTCAACTCGATAAAACAGAATTTATGCGTAAAGTAATTTTATTTGTAGGTCACATTGTGTCTCAAGACGGTATCAAGCCTAATCCGGAGAAAATCAGAGCAATAAAGGAGTATCCCATTCCAAAACCTAATAAGGAAATTAAGCAATTTCTTGGTCTATCCGGGTACTACCGAAAGTTTATTAAAGATTTCGCAAAAGTTGCCCCACCAATAACTCGCTAAAAAGGGGTTCAAAAATAGGTTTAGAAAATTCAGAATACAATCACGCCTTTCAAACGCTCAAAACATTGTTAATTAATGCACCAGTATCGCACGCCTATCCGAATTTTAATGACCAATTTATTCTCACAACCGACAGTTCGAACTTCGCTATTGGAAGTGTTTTTTCACAAAAGGAACATCCAGTAGCCTATTATTCTCGATCCCTTAACCCCGGAGAACGAAAATTTCCAACGACAAACGGGAATTGCTATCCGCCGTTGAAAGTTGCAAGCACTTCAAGCCTTATCTATGGGGGCAGAGGTTTAAAATTGAGTGTGGCCACAAGCCATTACAATGGCTTTTCTCCCTGAAGGATCCCAGTTCTAGACTTAATGCAAATGGAAACTTAAAATTGAATTTAATTTCGACATTCAGTTCATAAAAGGTAAAAACTATGGAGCTGACGCCCTCTCTCGAATAGAATTAAATAGTAGTGATGAAACAAATTCTATTTTGACTGTTGTAGACAATGACGAGTATCAAAAAGAACTCGATGATCAAACAATACATTGCAATCACGAAGAGCCCATTTTTACCCTAAAATTGTCTGGAAGAAATCTAAATCAAAATCTGAACCAAATAATTGCTAAATTTGACGCCTCACTAAAGATTATTGAACAAAGATTATTCAAGAAAATGACTCGACACACGATGATAGTTACTAAAGAAAACTTGCATAAAGATCTATCAGAGCTCCTTCTAAAATTAATTATTCCCTCAAATAAATACGCAGTACACTTTGTTAACCCCGACAACGAGATTCCATTAATAAGAAGTAAGAAATTATTCACGTCTGAACTTATAAAATTTAGAAGCGAGAAACTTTTGGAAGATGTCTCGGATCCCGAGAAACAAAAAACAATTGATTCTGCAATATCATGCCAATAATCATAATGGTATCTCTGAAACAATCGAACATTAGCAAATCAAATACTATTGGCCTCACCTGAGGGAACAAGTAAGAACTTTAATCAATGTAACCTCTGTCAAAGGAACAAGTATGAAAAACGCCCAAATCAGGTAGAAAACCAAGGACCTATAGTAGCCAAGCACCCCTTTTTTCAAATCATATAGACACCTTGCACTTCGAACAAAATCGCATTTTGAAAATATTAGATGTTTTTTCAAAATACGGGCTAGGTTACATCCTTCCGAATGGTGCTGCTTTAGCCGTCCTTAACCAATTACAATTCTTCTTTTCTCATCATGACTTACATAAGAGAACAATTCACGATCAAGGTGGCGAGTTCGAAAACTACTTAATTAAGGAGTTTTTCAAAATATCAAGCATTGAACTCCACGCGACAATCCCTTTGAATTCTACTTAATGAATTAGAGAGCTGAAAGAAACCAAAAACAATTTAAATAAATTACTACCATCACATTCTAGAAATAAGAGGGGTGTAATTGACGGTCAAGGAAAAATTATTAAATTCATCTCAGGAAATCTTGACCAAGACAACTTGGACAACATACAAAACCAAATAGATCTCTTACGAAAAAATCATGTCGAACAACATATTAACAAATTTATATCTTTTAGCAATTCCATTACGGGAAAATTCGCAACTGAAATGAACCATATGAATGTGAATTTGGGTATTATTAACAAAATGTTACAAAAGGCAGATTTTCGATTACAAACATTGGAATATTGTCGATATATCGTGATGAGCCTGCATCGGCTAAACACAATAATCAATATTCTACAATATACTATTAGCCTGTCATTTAATGACATAACAAACGTAGAACTTTTTTCTAAAGAAGATCTGAACAAAATTGGGAATCATTTATATTCCATTTATCCAAAGTAATTTGTAATTCATTCAGACCCTTATCATCTGTTACGAAATCTCAAGTTTACGAAAACCCAGGTAATTAGATGGTGAAATAATTTTAATTCTCTTTGTACCTAAACGAATATTTACCAATTGTATTTCGCCTACCCTGTTCCCATCTCTGACAAGATGATACTGATCCCATTTGAAATGTATCTGCTCCAAGGTTCGATTCCCAAATGGTCAAATGAACCATGCATTAAAGGCACACAGTATTATGTATGTAATCACTACAATGTCCGCATAACTTCATTAACCTAAATAGTATTGGATGTAATTTTGCTCAAGTAAAAAAAAGTGTACAACTCTTTCAACCGTTGAATAACGCACATGTTCTGTTTTACAGTTATGCAAATGTGCCCTACTTCACAGAGTGTCATAAGAATTTCAGGACCTAATATAGAGTATGTCAACGAATCTTGTCCTCCATCTGCAATGGGAATTGCCGTAGAATCCAAACCCACGCACTACCTTAAAAAGTCGATCCTTGCAATTATCCTCAGTGACCCCCTCGTAGCCCACGAGATTCACTTCCAATATTCTCATATTGACGTTAACGAATGGAAATTGGATCTACAACCCCCCTCTCCTCAGTACCCTGTATTAAAGCAATTTACATCTCTAAACATAACTTTAACATCTATAATTGTATGTATTATACTATTTTTATTCAGACAACAATTGTACAAATTATGTGTGGTATATTGTACAAAACATAAGATAAAAGGCCCTGAGGACAGGAGGCCCGATTTTAAGGAGGAGTCATGTATATTGACCACGCCAGTAACATAAGATAATAATATAGAAGAATCTTCACATCCTGTGACGACGACACTCGAATTCTAGAAATGTAAAATTAAATGTATCGCCGACAGCTCGGCGCCAGGAAGCAGTTTAAGCATACAACTTTCCATCTGAAGATATCGTAAGTAAAGTATGCCCGTTACCCGGAAACTCCCAGAACGGCGGCAGAAATTGCTAATGTGTCAACAACCCATCCCACTTCCGACCTTCGAAGTGTAAATGTAGATGTATGTAAAAGTGCCTCAGAATGACAATTACTTTTCTGTAAACTCATAAATACTGGCCGCAAGGACCTATGTGTCAGTTCACATCCTAAACTACCAGTACAGTAAGAACCAGACCTGTCTGAACATTCATCTGTAATAAAACATCTGTTGGAAAAGAACTTCGTTTCTTCATTTCTTTAGCACTACAGCGTAAGCAATCTGAAACTCAGTCGGAGGAAGGCAACTGACTTTCGACTTATTTAACTCCGGTAGATGTCGCCATACGCGCATACCCCGGAACCGTCTAGTTTGGGGGGCGCTGGAAGATGACGTAATATTCGTTACAATATTTTCAAATTTGATTACCATGTATCATATATGTATAATAAACACTCTTTCGTTTTACTTTCTTTTTGAGAGTTAATTCGAGTGTTATGATTCTTGATTTTATGCTTACGATTTTACGTTAAAAGCAAAATATAATTGAATGAGGATTTATTAATAAGGGTTATTCACAGTATCGCAGAACAAAATCCCGCACTTGTTATAATACTGAATTAAAGTTCACCAATTTACTAATGTACGTTATTAGCTCAGCTTAATTAAAGTTTCGTTCGCTTCATTATAATTAAATTTATTTTTCAACATACAGAAAAAATGTTGAAAAATACATATATACTCTCTCTTAATTAAATTTTATTAATGTAAATTAATGTAAAAATAAAATTTTTCGTTCGCTTCATTATAATTAAATTTTTTTTCAACATACAAGAAAAATGTTGAAACTCTCTCTCTCTCTATATATATATATATATATATATATATATATATATATATATATATATAATATATATATATATATATATAGAGAGAGAGAGAGAGAGAGATGTGTGTGTATATATATATATATATATATATATATATATATATATATATATATATATATACACATATTAGAGAGAGAGATTAATGTATATTAATTTGTCCCAACGTAGCTTCCTCCCTAAATTCTGCCTCAGTACATGTCACATTTTAGTTGAAATCCCTGATATTTCGTATATTTAAAAATGTCAACATTTTTTCCGCATCTTCCTACAAATACAATTATGAATATATTTTTGTTAATGAAGTGTATTCATCAAAGCAAATCTTCAGATAAGGTGACAATCAATTTATTTAAATTATGAGCATTTTTACTAATTTGGAGTCATCTTTAATTTTTAAACAGCTAATTTCTCAGAAATGGCGTTAAATTGTTTCTGTATTTTTTTTCACGTATGTAGCAAAGAATGGTAAAGAATGTGGCGTTGGCTTCATTTCTTCTTCACTCTTCTTTCTTCAGTCTTTGTATTTTCGAAAATTGGAAAAAAAATTGAAATGGTAAATTCGAATTTCCCGCGCTTCATTTGAGACGGTGTCAGTCTATAAAAGCACTTTAGAAGGATTTTGGAGACAGTTGGATATTCTGAAAATACCTTCTCACTGTTTAACTTAATATGAACTTAATAAATACAAATCGTAGAACATTAGTTGCGAAAACATATTTATATTAAATTGGAAAATCTTTACTTCTCCCCTGGTGAAATCCATTACATTCTCGACATAGGCCTTTCCTTTAAACCCTATTTTCTGAAAACGTACGTTTAGAAAATGCTTTCAAAGATAATTTTTGCACTAATACTTGATTTGTTTCTATTTTCAGGAATTATTGTACGATTTTGTAATATATACAATATCACCCAAATAAAATGACTTTGGTACATTGATTATTTATTATTTTTATTGAATTCGATATAATTTATGGTATCTATTAAGTTATGAAGGATAAAAATAGTTTAGAATTTACTGGTTGTGTTAAATAATTGGTTCAAATTTTACTTACAATATTGCTTTTCAGTTTCCAATAATGAAAAAAAAATTTAAAGAATTATTAGAGATGATGTTGTTAGTGAAATAGCAATAAGCAATATTTTTGGAAAAGTTAACTCAAGTTAAAAGTTTGGATATTAGAATTATTTTTTCATATTGAATATCGTTATAATTAATGGAACGAGCTAAAAAGACGCAAAGAATTGTGTATATAATACTTACTTACAAACTAAGTATCGAATCTGGTATTGTAATTAGATGTTACGGTACAAATATCGAACAGCATGTAATTCAGTTTGTAAAAATGCCAATGAACTTTAATTTTCGTTTAAATTTGACTATTCAGCCGGCGAAATGCAGACTATTGTTGACGTTGTGAACGGGATACAATGGATTATTATAACACTTGCGTAAACACTTTTTCGTCTTATTACGAAACTGATCATTGTTGTTAACAGTGAGCTATTAATTATTTAACACTTGTTTTCTAATAAATCATTGCAAAAGGATCTCATGAGGTCTGAGATTCACACGGAGTCACTCGGTGGGGCCACCGAGTATCCGCAGTCTCTGACAGCCACTGCCGAACGCCGCCGGGTACCCCGCCGACCGCGGGACGGGAAGGTTTCGTGAGTAACACCGCTGTGCATAGAGTTAATAAGAAGGACTAGAGTGTTCATGAGCGCTAGTGTTCCCCACCGTAAATTGAGAGAGTACGCATACGCCATTTTGTTGGCAATAGTGTGAGCCTATTGTGCAGTGTAAGGTGTAATTGTTTGGTTATTAGCGTTTATTTTAGAATATTGCAGTGATTTGTGAATTACGAATTGCAACTGTGGTGATTTCCTGTGCTGCAATAAATTGCCGCTGTGGGCTCAAGCGGCCAACAAAGACCTTTGGCGGCGGACTAAGGCGGGCAGCAGGTACAGAACGATTTTCCTAGGGATGAACCAAAGTGACAGTTCGCGAAAACAAGTGAACGTATCCCTCCGCCGCGACAGCTGTTCAGTCACGCCCCTTCGTAAAGAGCTAATGGCTCCTGTGAAAACATCCCTATGCAGAAGTCTTAAGAGTTTAGCTTAAATATATGCACGTACATGAGTTCGGAAAATATTTAAATTTAATTACGTAGGTGAAAAATCTCTTAACATGCTCTCACAACCAGTAAAAGAAAACTGCCACGAATGTAAATAGAAAAAAAAAAGATTTTAAGTCGGAAACTCGTGCACCGGTACGCATCTTGCATTCAAGTCTCGGTTTTAAAATAAACATAATATTTATCACACAAAAAGTAAATTCAATGTAATATATAAAGAAAAAAAGAATTTTTACAGAAGAGCACATAACACTGCACTTCCTAATATCAATTAATTCTCGCAGCGCACTATATTTTTGTCGGACAAGAACACCACAAAAGGAAGTGTCGAAGCCATTTACAAGTTAGCCAACAGCAAACGAACGAATGCGGGAAGGGAGTCTAATGGGCTCAAGGGCACAACGACCACAGAACCTTCAGTTATGTTGCCAGCACTAGCTGTCACTTTGGCTCATCCTTAGGAAAATTGCTCTATACAGATTGGTTGAGCGGAGTTTCTGTGGCGCGTCTCGTGTGAACACTGCCATTTAGATCGGCGTTCTCCTAGCGGTGGCGTGAAGTGTCAGAGCTCCATTTAAACCAACAACGCTTTGCTAGCAGACGCGTCGCTCGGAAGCGCTCCTGATCTTGAGAAGCGCTTAGATCTGTGATCTGCTAGCGGTGACGCACTTCTGCGTTGCTGATGGCGGGAGTCCGCCACCGAAGATCACAGCAACGCGACTCCACCGTTCGTGTGAATACTTCCACTTAAAGCAACGCTTTGCTACGTAGCAATCGAGCCACTCAGCAGTGTGACTGAGTGGAGCAGCTGGTAGCAAAGCATTGGCTTAAATGGAACTATTCAGCGAGTGACGGGGTTCACGCTGCTGTGTCGCTTGGTGGCGGACTCCCGCCACCAGTAACGCGTAAGTGCGCACGCACCACCGCTAGCACAACATCGGCTCGGGCTCGCTCGTGGC
Organism: Teleogryllus oceanicus; assembly: GCA_964035755.1. Taxonomy (NCBI): domain Eukaryota; kingdom Metazoa; phylum Arthropoda; class Insecta; order Orthoptera; family Gryllidae; genus Teleogryllus; species Teleogryllus oceanicus. The sequence goes on from CAXIVR010000003.1 coordinate 94,455,250, forward strand.
AAATTGTGAAGTCGCTAGCCTTTCACCACTGACGTCCAGGTTCGACTCCCGTCGAATCTCATGTGAAATCTCATGTTCCAACAAAACGAGTTTGGCTGCTTCACAAGGGCTAGTCCAACCCTCTGTGATGTGTCCCAAACCCTACCTCAATCCTTATTCCTTCCCAATTCTGGCCGCTGGGTAGTGACGCAGGAGCGCGTAGCAGGTGGCGCGTACGCGAAGATGCTACCTGGCGGTCCTCTTGACAACTGACTGCGACACGACGTGACATGACACATTAGTAATAAGGGGCTTGGAGACGCGTTGCGTTAAGTTGTGGACGCAACAAATTTTTAAAAACCATAGCTTTAAATGGTATCTTCCCTGGGATAGTCGGTCGCGGTGAAGAGCTGCTGTTTTCCAGCTGTGTCCCGTTATTCATCGTTACCGTCGCGGCGGACTCCCGAACCCTTCCTCTTCTATGCGCAGTGGCGCGCGGCGGTGGTGGCATGGGAAGGGCCCTATAGTGGTGGGCCCTATAGTGCGTTTTTTATGGTGCAGTGGAAAGGGGCCCTGTAGTGCGGTTTTTATAACTCTGCCTCTCAAGGTCCGTCTCCGTGGTGGCATTATGTCATTTCGCATCTTACCCTGGCGTGCCGCTAGATGTCGCATGATCGCGACCTATCAAGCAGTTCTGCAGATGAAGCGACATCTAGCGGCACGGCCGTGAAAGACGCGAAAATCCGTGACATAATGTCATCGCGGAGACGGTATTACGAGAGGCAGAGTTATGAAAAGGGCCCTGTGAGAGCGCGACCGGCACCCGTCGGCAGGACGCGGCTGCGGCTGTCGCCCGACGGGTCGTGGGGCGCCCGCGAGCCCGCCACTGGGCGCTGGAGCGGCATGATCGGCGAGGTGGCGTCGCGGCGCGCGGACGTCGCCGTGGCCGCCTTCTTCTTCGCCCAGGAGCGCCTCGACGTCACTGACTTCCTGCCGCCCTTCATGACCACCCCGTACGTATGACCTCATACTCAGCAGCCCTTCGAGAGCTCTTTCGAAGGCGTTTTGGGAACGTCAGGAAGGACGTGTGTTGACTTGGATTAGCGAATACCGTGAACCACAAAATTTAGCACAGGTCCCCCGACACCATGTTTTTGATAATTATGTTTCACAATTTTCAAAAATAAAATAATTGTTGATAACAAATATTTAATGACGAATGGTTATTAACAGACAAAAATAATTCATTTTCAGTAAAAATGTCAAAATGTAAAAAAAATAGGTCATATATAGTGATCGTTTTTAAATGTGTAAAGAAAAAGAAACTAGAGGTGCTGCAAAATGGCACAGACTTCCTCGTAGAAAAGTTTTCTAATTTCCTTGGTGTGGACTGATACTGTACAGTCTTATCCCTCTTTCTTGCCTGCTTCCATCTATTGCGGCCCAAATAATTTTTTTTTAATTATCGCAACATTTTGGTTATCAAATAGTGGAACCCAAATTATATTTTAAGAATACTAAATAAGGCTATAACGTCGCCCTAAATAGCAATTTTCATTAAAAAATTTGAAGCCGTTCTTAAGAAAATGGCGATTATGTAAGTCCGACATTTAAAGCGCTGTTTCACATGAATCTATTGAGTTTTCGAAAAACTTCATTTGAACGCATTTTAAGTAATTCCCCTAACAAATGAAATAATGTATACAAATCGATGGAAATGTGCATATTAATAGCGTGAGAGAAATTTAAAAAAATATATTTTTGGAATTTTTGAAACAAGAAAAGATAACAGCGAAATGTACTTTCCCTCATATTAAACTGAGCAATTAGCACTATCCATCGGAAAAAATTGAAGAAAAACTTTGGATCCATTTTTGAGCAAATGGCGTTTGAGCGTTTCTGAAAATGCGGAATTTAGAGCTCATTTTTACAGAAAACTTGAGTTTTCGAGAAACTTTATTTGACATTATATAAAACACATGAACTCAAAATCGTATAAAGTGAAGAAATTGCCTCTAGTGTAAATATTTCCGATGTGAGAGAAGTCAAAAAAGGACATATTTGTAATTCTTGAAAAAATCAAAGAATAGAGCAATACGGTGTTTATCTCATCATATAGGGTGCTTTTGGTACTATATCTACAAAAAATTCAAATAAAAAAATTGGAGCCGTTTATGAGAAAATCTTGTTTTTGTAATTTTTTTAAATTGCAAATATTGCATGCTCGATTGCACGAAAACTAATAAAAGTTTCAAAAAATTTACATGACTTTAATGAAAGAGAGATTTACTGAGAAAATTTTCATTTTAAGTAAAAATCCCCAATTTCAATTTTATAGTTGTAGGAGGACGCCGGAAAAAATCCACTCTTTTGGAATTTTCCAAAATTCAGAAATAATTGTGGAAATCGGACAAATGCTACTTTTATACGTGTATATTACTCTGATCTTACAAGGAACGTAAAGAAAAAATTTGGAGCTGTTTCTGAGAACATTTTGAAAATATCTTGGGGGCTTCTTGTAAAGTACCCCCAAATTTTAAAAAATGTTTTCCAAAATTTCAAAGCTCCAACTAAACCCAGATGTACAGGGGCTTCTTTAATTTGGAAATGATTGTACGTGTGGTTCAGGCGATAATTTTTTTCACATACCAACGGACAGACGGACGGACGTTTTGAAAAAAAAAACACACTTTTGGTATCAGAGAAACCCAAAACGTGTATTTCTGTTGGAATCTCGAAATCGATTTTCCGCAGCATTACATACCTTTCTCTATACGACGTATATTACTTCCGTATGTATGTATACGAGAAAGTAACTAGAGGTGCTACAGAATAGCACAGACTTTCTCGTAGTTACGTTTTCTAATTTCTTTGGTGTGTGCTTGGATCCTCTTGCCAGGTGCCATCTATCGCCGCCCAAATTACCTTTTTAAAATATTTTCTCAACTTTTCGGTTTCCAAATAGTAGAAACAAAATATTATTTTAAGAAAATTAAATAAGGCTAAATCTCTGTCTTAAATAGCAATTTTCATTGAAAAATTTAGAGCCATTGTTAAGAAAGTGGTGTTAATCGTTACTGTAAATAAGAAATTTAAAACTCTTTTTCATAGGAATTTATTGAGTTTTCGTAAAACTTCATTTGAAGTAATTTAAAGAACTTTCACTCACTAATTCAATAATGTATACAAATCCATTGAAATGTGCATACTACCGGTATGAGAGGTATTTCTATGAAAACTACATTTGTGTAATTTTTGAAAAAAATCAAAAGAATACTCCAACATGAACTTTACGTATATTAAACAGTGCCATCGCCACTATCCGTTGGAAATTTTTGAAGAAAAAATTGGTGCCATTTTTGAAAAATTGGAGCCATTTTTGAAAAATTGGCGTTTGATCGTTTCTGAAAATGTGGAAATTTGAGCTCATTTTCACAGGAAAGTGTTGTGTTTTTGAGAAACTTTATTTGAGATTACTTAATGCACATGTACTCATAAATATAATACTGTGAATAAATCGCCTCTAAAGTATTACCGATGTGAGAGACAAGTAAAAAAATATATTTTTTAAACAACAGAATATAGCAATATAATTTATATCATCGTATAGGGTTCGTTTTGTACTAACCGTTTTCGAGAAAATCTTGTTTATTATTTTTTACAATAGCAAATATTGCTCGCACTATTGCATAAACATACCTATAATTTGCAAGAAAAACTATATGACCTTCATGAAAGAACTATTAATGGAGAACGAATTTCATTTGAAGGAAAAACCTCTATCTTCAATTTTATAGTTGTGGGAAGACGCAGGAAAAAATTCAAACTTTTGTAATTTTCGAAAATTCAGAGTTAACCCTGAAAATCAGACATATGCCACCTCTATTCTTATTATTCTACTCTATTTTTACGAGAAATATAACGAAAAAAATTGGAGCCGTTTTTGAGAAAATTTTGAAACTGTTCGGGGGGCGTCGTGTAAAGTACCCCCAAATTTTAAAGAATGTTTTTCAATATTTCAGAGCTTAAACTAGAGGCAGATAGATAGGGGATTTCTCAATTTGGTAACGATCGTAGGAATGGTTTAGACGCAAGGAGTGTTCACAGACAGACGAACGGACGCACGTTTTGATTGCAACTGGTCTTTCAGCATGATAGACCCACAAAACAGGGATTCTGGCTACACCACATCTTAGTGGAAGGAGAGTAAAATTATTAATTTAAATTATACAATACATATAATTGATTTTATATTTAATTAGTTACAGGATTGCCAGAGGGTTTGGAGAGACACTTCCAGAAATGTGTATCAATTCGCCAAACTGCTCAAAAAGCGGAAAAATAAGGAATTGATCACATTAACGGAAATAAAATGTTTTATTACTTAGACCTAGAGGCCTCTTTGGAAGTTTTCAGGGGAGAGTCTGTGTTTTCACGGTGTAGTATAATAGTTCTTGAGATTAGATCTGTTTCAAATGTAAAATACGAACGCAAAAATAATAACACATATACATGAAATAAATAATTTAATTAAACATGTATAAAAATAGTTCTAATACTGATATTATGGTCTTAGTAGTTAATCAGCAATTATGTAGAACCAGTACTATTAGTATTTCTAGTTTAAATTCAAAATCGGTTGTGGAATGACTTAGAACTGTACTAGTTATAATTAACTCTTGTTGATGTAGTACTATAGAGCTGACGTAATAATTCTCTTTAAAAATATAATAACTTTAACTAGTCATTATATACAATAGACATAAAATAATAATTCTCTTTTATATGGGTGGCGAAGTCACGCCTGCAAACTTGACGTTGACCGGAGCTCTCAGCTTCGATGACAGCGCTAACGTCATACCGACGTGCGCAATGGCGACTTACCATAGATAACGTAATGTTTTTTAGGAAGCAGTTGATGTTTCGTTACGCGTGTCCATGTTGTTGATGAGGCTCCAGCCTTCGGTCTATGTCATTATCACAAAACATTCTTGTTAACCCAATGCATAATTTTTCGCGCGTTGCATATGAACAGCTTTTGTTTCTTACTTTCTCGTCCTTTTTTTACTCCCCCCCCCAAAGCAGTCTTCCGCTTCTGATTATGTGACCGGGAGCGGTGGCTCAGTGCATCAATTGAAGTGACTGCGGTACCTCTGACCGGGAGGTCGTAGGTTCGAGGCCCGACGGCCGCAGGATTTTCGACACTAGCTTGTGAGCTAGGTCGAATTCAGTCGCTGTCTGGAAGGGAATTCTAGCGGCCGGCTGCTCTGATCGGTAGTTTTCCGTGGTTTCTCTGATCAACACCAGGCGAATGCCGGAGAAGTACCCTGACAAACGGGCCACGGACCGCGCACGATCTTTCCATCGATCAGATAAGCGTCATCTCACGAAGAAAAACGTGCACTATACTTTCGGGACTAATGACCTCCTTAGTTGACGCGCCCGGAATCAGTAATCAATTAATCTACCCTGATAAGGTGTGGTTCGCTGGCGTGACTTCCACAAAAAAACATTATTACACGGACTAACTCGTATTAACTATTTATTATTATGGCTAGAGAAAGTGATTCTTTTTTAATAATAATTTTTTAATAACAATTGGCATACTTGCTAATTTGTCAGCAGTTGGAAGATCACTTTGACTAACTTTGGTAAGATTTTATGTGTAATGGATAGATAATACCCAACTTTATTAATCCCTTTGACCAAATTCGCTTGATGTTATACATAGCGCTTACATAACGAAACTGGCTGGATTAATTATTTTGACTGTATATACTTTGAAAATTGATAAAGCAAAAGATCAGAAGAAATTGAGCTTCCTAAAGTTTAGGCTGACTTTCTTTTAGGGATACTTATTTGAAATATGAAAGAAGTGCTACTATGGCAAATAATATCGTTTACACGGCGCTAGTAACACTCAAAAATATCATTGGTGTTGACCCAAATGACAATCAAAGGAGAAAGGAACTAAAATCAAGGAGGTTCAAGTATCTGAGCTCTGTCACGTACTTCCAAAAATAATTTATATTTTACGCTGTAGTAATAATCAGTAGCGTTTAAGTCTTGAAGTAATCTTTTGTTTCACTTTACCACATAAAAACGTTCAGGTTAGATGGTTTCCTAGTTCATTTTCACGGAGCGCCCTTCCTCCCGGCCACGCACGTTACGTCCATGTTCTTTGCTGATATAACACTCAATCTGCCAAGCACATTTAAGATCACACCTGAACTGACCCACATCTGTTGAATAGTTCCCCCTTTCCCTTTCTTGTGCCGGTGTTGTGTGTGTGTTGCGATTTCACCTAGGGAGAGAAATTCACACGATTTATTTTCGGTCACTTAACTCGATTCGTAATGGAGCACTTACGTTTCATATTTCCGGTATCGTTTTCACTATTTAGAGATCAGATATACTAGAAATTGCTACTCATCATTGGTGTCAAATTACCTTTTCGACCGACGGACACCTGGCACCGACATGAGCCGGTCGGCCGTGCCCCTGCCCCCGCCTTTACCGTTAGGTAGCCAGATACTGCAGGCAGGGCCGTGTTAACGAACGGGTCCAGGCCCACGGCCCTCGATGTTCAAGCGTTCCCGACAGTTCTTAACAAAATCGTTTAATACTAAATTTTTCAAAACATAAAATTAAAACAGTACAAAGAAAGTGATATAGGATTAAACTGTACGCAAAAAATTATCATAACGGAGTGATGTGTCGCGCATCAATGGATAATATTTATTGGAGAATATTACTGGTTGATGCGTTTCAATTTTATATTGTACAATTCAATAAAAATTAAAACTTTTAATTTGTAGTCTTTTACAATGTAATTATAGATCTGTTCTTCTTACTTTGAACATAAATGTTTAATTTTTTGCTTGAATAATGTAAAATTGAAACACAAAGAAATACTATCAAAATATTTTTAGAAAAATACAATATAAATGATGGATTTTCTTAATGTTTCAGCATCGAAATTGGGGGAGGGGAGAGCCGTGAAAGTAAAAGTCCGGGGCCCCAAATCAACCTAGACCCAAGGGCCCCCAATGCTGTTAAAACGGACCTGATTGTAATCGGCAGAGATCCTCAGGAAAATGCTTAAGAATATAATAATTTAATTCTTGTTATATTGAGTTACAGTGGTGGGGGGGCGTAATAAACACTCCTTATATACTAAATAGAATAGAGAATGGTTAATAGGATAGTTTGCACACTTATGTTCTCAATGTTTACTGACCCAGACTGTTCTGCATAATAAGTAGCCAATGTGATATTTTGTAGCCCTTTTCTTGAAAATATTCATATTCTCGAAAGTTTACGTATACTCCATGTACTTTCAGTAATGGTACTGTTAGGACCTTCATTGTATTCACATTATTCCCAATAAGGATTAGGTTCATGTTTTGGACGATTGCGGTTCGGAATTGCGGCGTGTGTCTAGTCGTAATAGCGCAAATTTGAACATTTTTGTAAATTTAAAGTCTGAAAATAAATTAAATTGCTTCTCATATTCAAGCATTGTAGTTTATTATATTGTTCTTGAACTGCAGAGCTATAAATAGTAATAAACTAAATTTTAAATAACTAGGAGGAATCCGGATCCTTCGGAATATGTCTTTTCCAATTGGCATAATACTTCTGCTATTGGCATTAAATATAACTTGGTTGGAGGATATTTGATGGTTTTCGAACTAAATTAATATGAATAATGGGTATATTCTTTTAAATAAAGCTACAACTTGTTGATTACTAGTTCTCTATAAATTCTATAAAATAATAATAATAATAATAATAATAATAATAATAATAATAATGAGACAGTAACATTGAAGGGCATTAAAAAAATTTGAGAAAAACATGGTTTCTAGGGAAGTTCCACATTTATAATGAAAGAAAGTCGTAGAGATAAAATGTAAGATATTACATTTAGATTGTTATCAGTGAAAAAGACGACCAGAAACAAATACGCTCGAAGCGCTGCAACTCAACTAAGAATAACGTGTAGGTGGACGGGCAAAATAAAACGTCTTTGAAATGAAAAGAAACATCATGATTCATTACTGGGAAACTTGACGAAAATTGTTATAGAAGAGATAAAATCCAGCAGTATTTAAAAACTCAAAACTGCAGTTTGTTGTACAGTTAATCAATTTAACATGAATGAGCGTTAAATTAAAAACTTTATATAAATACGAGTATTTGATCATAGATATGATTCGAAAGATGCAAAATAAAGTATACACGAATGTGTAGCAGGATGTCAATATCAAAAGTCAACTGTAAAAAACACAATATTTTGTCACCATCGCAGAAGTGTCCTTGAAAAATCTCCTGAGAAAATGCGTGTGTGCGCTTCCTGAATCCACATTACAGACTCCAAGCAAACTTAAACTCACGACGGAATTCAAATCCGACTCTTTGGGACGGAATACACTTCCTTCACACCCGAAGCACATTGACTACCAAAACTGGAGCCTCTCGTATATTCCATTAATGAAGACGAACATTTTCATAATCGTAATAAATTTCAAGGATTTGCAAACCTATCCGTTCCTTTACGTTTTCCCTTTTGCCGTGATGAATTCCACATAATCCAACCGCTAATCAAATTACAACACGGCATTATCCGGACAGAAGAGCACTTCAAACGATCATTTAATGTACCTTAAATTCATGGTTATTTTAATAGGGTCGATACCCTTGCTCCCGGATACGGATGTACATTCTCGATGCCTACAGCTGTGGCTGACCCATTTCCTCAAGCTTTCATTAAAATTCTTCGGTGGAGCGAGTAGGCCGGTGCCGTAAAGCCCTCTCTTTATTCAGGCTGGCATTAATCTTGCTTGAACACGCAGCACCAGCGTGTACATCCAGCGGCCCACCGCCCCGCCGGCGCGCTGGGACACGTACGTGCTGCCCTTCCGGGCGTCGCTGTGGCTGGCGGCGGCGGGGGGCCCGGGGGGGCCCGGCCGCGCCGCCGACCACGTGCTCTTCGTGCTGGGCGCCTCTGCCAACAAGGTGGGTCGCAGCCACCGTGTGACGACGGGAATGCAGTTTTCTAAAAGGCGATGGAGCAGATTTGCTGGCGGTTCCACAATAGCGAAACATGTCTCAAGCGGTCACAATTGTTTTTGGAGATCGTTAGTTTAGGTCGCTTCAGGGAAGATTTGTGAAAATAGAAGTCGACATATTTTATTTGCAATGATGTTAGATTTGTTTCAATAGTCAATAGTTTTTGATTAGACTAAAACCACAAAAAATATCGAAAGCATTTTTGCCCCTGCTTCTTACTTTAAAAACTCTAATAAAACATTCAATTTTTGGCTTTTTGTATTCTTTTTTCACACCCCTATTTCACTGATTTTGCTCATTTGAAGATTTCTTTCTCAACTACACTTGAAGCTTCAATTCACAACCTGAAAAAAATTGCATGCATGAAGATCGTTCATTGCTACCTTAAATAAAAATTACTCATCACATAAAAAGAAAACTACAGATATCATTGTCCATCATAATCAGACAACGCGTTCTTCGTTAGGAAAGTACCATATTAACAGTAATCTCTACCGCTCTTCCACTTCTTACGTTGTTGCATGAGGAAGGTGAAGTGAGTGAGGAATGTGTTACCATCTAATACAAGTTAATCAACGAAAGTTCCCTGGCCGCTGACCAGAGGTATGCTTAAAAGATGAAATTTGCGTCTTATGATACAAACAATGGGTTCCACGAAGAAAATGGCCATTAATTGAGGCGAACGCTTAATCGAGGCGAATGTTTCGTCAGATCTTGACTTAGCAAAAACCTGACTTAATCGGTAAATTTCTCCGGCCCGTGAAGTTAAATGGCATTTTACACAACATAAAACGGGATCTCTCTAACGCGGAAACGGCACGGTTTTTCATGTGCTGCAGGGGGGGGGACATCTTTATAAAACGGAATTCCTGTAAATTTAATGCAATTGGCAGAGAGACGTGAGATGTTCCGAATGAAAGGAATGCATCTGCAAGCTTGTTTTAAATTCTCATGACATGTTATTTTAAATTCTCATCTCTGTGACATGCGATTTAGTCATGGCAGTTGGACATCGAAGGATGGCGGCGTCAGCTGTCAGCCTAGAATTCGAATTTGAGGTCGCTTGTCTCTCAAGGCGTATGCCGTGGGGAATTCCCTCTCTCCCAACTCTCTGAGCATGGGAAGGTGTATAGGCATACGTGCCTCCCTGCCCCGCGTTGAATAACTCAACTAGATACGCATTGCTCAAGACCATGCGAGGGTATCAGAAAGTCATAGTACTGAGTTGTTGTTGTTTTTTTGTTTGTTTTTTATTAGTTGCGTCGTTGTTGACGCAACGCATCTCTTAACCATTGTGGGGCGTTGAGCGCTTTCGTTGGTGTAATCCTCCGTAACCAAGTAATTACTGTATTTGTCGAGTCTAGACACGTCGCAGTCAGTCAGGGCCTTTTATCCCTTCGGCCAGGGGCTCGACGCCGTTAGATCCCGGGGTTCCTGGCCGGTCACTCAACCAGGAACCCGCGAGTTTCGAATTCGCTTAACCTTCGTGACTTCACGGAGCGTATTAATCGAATTCGGCTAACGCCGCCGTCGTTGTGAAGGATTGTGCGCAAGTTCGGCTAGCGCCGCGCGTTGTCAGCAAGCAATCCCAATACAGCCAGTAAGGTGTGTATTTTTCAACTCCCTCAGAAGCTGTCAAGAAGTGTTTAATACTCATGTATTTGTATTTTCTTCCATAAATACGTTAATGTATTTCGATAATTATAATAAAGTCATGTAATTTACTAATTTCAAGGCAGAAACGTCAATATCACAAGTGTCATAAAATGAAAAAACTTGCTGAAAACAGAAACCTACCTAAACCGGATTTTTTTTCTGTCCCGATCGATTACGGCTTAGATTTTACTGTACTACTAAAAATATTTACTATTTTTAAATAGGTGTTTACTCAACATTAGGCATATTTTTAGTCCAAATCACAATAAAAATATAAGATACTTCGAAGGCAGAAGTCAACACTTAGCAAAGAAGAGAAGCCCTATTCCAAAATCCCAACTTTTAACATTTTGAATATGAAGTAAAATTCATTATCTCTCGTGTTTCTTCAATAAAATATAATATATTAACGCCGTTGAAGTGGCTTGCTGATGGCGAATAGTGTGTCATATTTCCTGCGTATCTCACTCTGACTTTTTGTTTTATTATCCGTTCTTATTATCTATTACTTCATAAATCTTACTATCACCCCTATTCTTCCCTCAACTTGGAGAACTGCCAATTCTATTACATACACAGACCACGTTCATTGCGATACCGTTTAGCTTCCTTTTGATTTGAAAGGAAACATATAATCTGTCGCGGCTCTTGTTTCTTCCAATATATCGGTCGGTGTTTCCATTATTTCCAAATTATTTTCCATTTCAAGATCCATTACATCGATAGAACCATCAGAGTAAAGAAAACAAAATCAACAAATACATGGTCATGCTAGCTGAACAAATTATAGAGTAATAACCACACTACATTTCATGACAGTGAAATTATTTAATAACAGGAAAACATGAATAAAAAAGGGTATCGAATAAAATATTCTACATCACACGACAAAAGGCCTTTTCATGACTCGAGGCAGGATTCCCAACCTCCATCTACCGGCCTAGGCGAGTGAACTCTCCTGTCTCGTCATGAAAAGGTCGACTTTCCGGGAGCTTACAAGGACCTGGCAATAAGCGTTTTTATGTCGAAAATTCGCTATTTTCCGGCGGACGATTGCAATACTTTTCTTACGTTGGTAAGTGCGAGAAAGTAAAAGGCTGTTTTAAATGATAATCTTCATTTTCTAAAATGGTGTACTTTTGACAACAGACGAACTACTGACAAATAGTGTAGTCATGGTCCCTTGTAAAACGTTATTTCCTGTTTTCATGCATTTTATTTTGTTTCTTGTGAAGAATCGTTTAAACTCTGCTTTACATTGTAGACAAGTTAGATTAACATTTCAACCACCTCGCTGCCTAATCTGCATGTAGACATTGTTCCATACTTAAATTGTTACTTACACCATCAAACGTTACTGAAGCCTCAGATACACCAATTGTAGTCAACTTTTCAATAACATTTGTTATTAAATCTGCTCTTTCTCTACCAGACAAACATTCAATGAAATAATACGCAAAATGGATTTTCCAATTATCATTCATCAAAGTGCACATAACAACACCCATCCTCTGGGGATCCCCAATCCCCATTCTCGGGGGATAAAATCCGTTTGCAGTCTAACTGTTCTTTCAGAGCCTTATCATCAATTGTGAGACTGATTATTGGAAGTTTACCATTTGCCTTATTTTCCACTACTTTCATCTCAAAAGTATGAAAACTCTCTTATAAACCAGGTTCACAATTGCTTTTAACACACCAAGAAAGAATAATCCTTGAGCACGGCAAGGCATTGTTGGACTTTCACTGCACAAATTCATATGCCTTGAGTGAAAAATAATGCAGCGACAAAGTATAAGACCTATTCATATAATACTCCAGGTTTACTTCTTTGAGTTTCTGCATTCATAGATGTCTTTGTGAGCAAACAACACACATCCGAGGGAAGAGAGCTCTCCAATATTTCCGCACTGGACTCAAGTAGTAAATTTTTTCTACAAGTGAGTCAATTATCTCCCTATTATTACTGATTTTTTACTTTTGTCTTCGCACTTTTTGCTGCAAAACTTTATTTTTTTCTAGCACTATTAAGTTCTTCACGTTTTTCAGTTAACAGTTCCACCAGTTTCCTTTTCTTGGAGTCAATGATTTTGGTTCATCACCGGCAGTGTTCACTACTAACACATTGGACACTTTCTTCAATTCTTGGCGCTTAGATTTCATGCCCATCGTCTGAAACTTTATCCCTTTTGGTGGGCAACTTTCGCCATCTTCTGGGCGATGCTTGTAAATACGAGGGATATGAGGGGAACACTGAGGGAACAATTTTCAGGGCATAAATGCTGTGAACATATTGCTGAAGCTGAGGTCGGTTGCCAATTTTCTGTCTCTGCGCTGCTCTGATCCGTAATTCTCTTCTTTCTTTGGACACTGGAAATCTGCACTAAAGTGCAATGATGTTCGCTTAGTTATACCATACTACTTACTTTTGGAACTTCAAATTTCTAAGAATTGTCAAAACAACACTCAGAATACATAATTGTGTACTCACTAATAAACTAAGAAAAAGTAGTTAATGAAAAAAGTAATATGAAGAGGTCGACATAGCATTTGTGTTCTTACGAATGGAAGGAAGCACCTTTTCCCTGCTGTTTTCTTTGTGAATACGAGACATTGCAGCCGTACACCACACATGTATTCAACATGGCAGCTATTTGGATATTAATGCCGAATACCAATGCTCTAAAGAAAGAAAAGGCAGTATTAAAAGAGAAAATACACACTTGCACACACTCACGCCTGCCGATACGAATCTGCACTGAACAAACAGATGTAAGATGGTGTCGGGCGCAAAGTATCTGCTTCAGCTGCGCCAATGGATCGAGTGGGGGCATTATCAATCTATTACTGTATATCTGTGGTTCTATCGGAACTTTGCTGGCCTCTAGCGGAATATATTAGGAACTAATCCTCTTAGTGACAGGCGAAAAACAATGATCGTGGTACTTCTACCAACATTTTATCTAAATTATTTATTTTCTGCATTTGTGTTGTATGAATCTTTACTCAACTTTGCAAGGACACTGTAACAATCCTAATGAAGAGCCTTAAAAAATTCGTATCTATTCATACTTTTTGTGGTATCGATGTCGGTTACATGATACTGAATTCACTTTTATTAGTATACTAGTGGACCTGGAAATGATTCACTAATGCAGTGTCACACACTACTGATCACGTGATTGTTAATCTCGTTTTACGCAACTCTGTGCAAACGTAATACATAAACGACTTTCTCGCAAATATGTTTTATGTCTATGTTCTGGTTTGGACATGGTTGTCAAGCGTCCTATTGTTAAAACGTTCTCATTCAAATTTGGGCATGCGTTCGCTATGATCTTGGAGAAACTTGATTTATTTGTCCGAGATTCAAGTGAAAATTCCGAACGATGTTTCACAATCACAGGGCAGAATACTTGTATGAAGTGAAGACGCTTAATCCCTGACTGTGCGGCGGGTTGCGTAGAGCTCAGGGGCGATTGAGTCGTCATAAACTAATAAATCAACACCCTAAAGTTAAATGCAGTTCCCAATCCACTAGGGCTCCAATGATTCTGGGCGTTGCCGTGTGAGGCTGGGCGAGGCCGAGGAGAACAGGTGGAGCTGGCGGCGAAGGGTGGTGGGAGGGGAGAGAGAGTGAGGGAACGAGAGGGGGTACAAGGGAAAGGGGCAAAGAGAGAGGGGGGTACAAGAAAGAAAGAAAAAGGAGAGGGAAAAAGGGAGCAACATAGTGGAAGAGAGAGGGAGAGAGAGAGAGGGGTGGGGGAAGAGGGACGGAGGGAAAAAGTGAGGAGGAAAAGAATGAGCGGGACGTATGACAGGTCCTGCTAGTTTACTATACACGTGAAAAGGATTTATCCATTTTTCCGTGACTAGACTTGACAATTAAAGTTTTTCTGTCCAAATTTCTCCGTTTTCCAGCCCACCATTACAATACTCTCTTTTTACGAAGTGCGAAAAAGTAAAAATAACCTTTTCTCAAAAGCTGGTCATAATATTAGCTTAATTTTTTATTCATGTATAAAATAAGGAATTGCTTGGCCCCTTGAAGAATAGAGTAGGTCTTATTTTCGTTGATCAGTGAATTTTAGAAAATTACGTGTTGAAAATATTGAGTTGAGACAATTAGATTTTTAATCGTCATTTGATTGAGTGATTGATGAGTGATTACGGGCTGTCAAGGGCATTAGTCCCGTAAGTGAAGTGCATGTACTTATCTCGGGAGATACCGGTGATCTTCCCCTCTTGGATGGTGAGTTCTGGCTCCGACCTACGTCGGCTTGCGGGGATTTTCCCCCTCCAGTTATCTCTCATCTGCGTGGCACCGCCCCTACCGGGACACGCTCTAAGTTCACGTCAATATCTAGTTTGTGTGAGTAAGGGGTGAGGTTATGACCAGGAAGAGGAAGGAAAAATCGCGCGTCCATGGCTCATTTGTTAGGATGCTGCTTCGGCATTCACCTGATGTTGATCGGAGAAACCACGAAAACTACCTATTAGAGCAGCCGAACGCTACAATTCTCCTCCAGACAGCGCCTGAATTCGACCTAGTTGTCTAGTCTTGTCAAGACCGTCGTGATTCGAACCCTAGGGTCTCCGGGTCACAGGCACTACATGCCCTGAGCCACCTTTGCTTTTTTTAAGCGTTGGTCCGAGTTCGAAAGTCACGCCGCGCCGTTTCAATGGCGTAGAGGTAGGGCGCATGGCGAGTCAACTCGGAGGGTCTGAGTTCGAATTTCGGTGCAGAAAAAATGTTTGCTGCATGGTTGAAAACACTTTTGCAGTTTAATGTAGTAGTATAATGTACGAACCAGTTAGAAATAGTGCGAGAAACTATGTGATGTTGTTGCACCACTAATTAAATTACGAAACAAATGATGTAAATAAGTCATAGAAACTGTCTTGAACAAAACGCTCATGATTCACCGAATATTCTTGACACAGTGAAGCATAGTCATTCACGATAATCTACTGATCTTGATCTGCGTAGAATCAGAACCGGACGTTCCAGCTGGGGAATGTGACACGGTTGGATCCCGTATGGCGCGTTGGACGTGGGCGGCGGCCACGGTGGTGTTGTATGTGGCTTTCACGTCACAACTCACCGCGGGATTAGCTACAGCTGAACCACGACTACCTTTCACGACGTTTGAGGAGATGCTACACGATGGAACACATCATTTGGCTGTATTGGACCGCTCCTCCCTGCTGGAAGTATTTCATGTGAGTATTCAACCAGCGCGGCACCTCAGCCCGAAAGGTTGCGTCTTTACGAGGTTCTATGGCGCGTCGGAGGAATACGCTCTCTGATGGCAACAGCGATGCCACCCCTGGCACTTTTCTGCTGTACTGTATGAATCGAAAGTTACGCTCTCGATGGTGACGATGCATCCTGCAATGGGTCGGAGTACTACTTTAGCGCTGAAGTACTTTGTCTCAAACCTTTTTTTATAAAAAAAGAATAAATTTTATGAAAGCGTATATTCTTCCCTTTCCTCAAATCTAAAAGTATTCCTGTGAGACTCCGATACACAGTATTTTTTGTTAAGCTTCTCACGTCTTGTGTGTTTCGAAATGTCATAAGAAATCAGGAAGAAATATTAATTATAAAGTGCACACTGTTTCAATTCAATATCCAAAATTCAAGCCAACTACATGCAGTTGCAAAAAGGCCAAGGTTCTTCTTTCCTTTTTAACAATAGAAAAATAATTAGTGTTGATTACCGAAGGAAGTATTTTAAATTCCTTTGACGACAAAATAAGTCGCGCCCTCGGGGACAAACTGATTGGATTCACGGGAACCGGAGCCGCCAGAGCGGGCAGTCATCTCCCGGTGGGCGTTGAGTGGGAATCCCGTTTGAAAGAATAATTGTGGTAAAGTAGTTATAAACATTAATAACCATTGGTTTTCCCCAGTCCTTTACCACTCTTGCACTTTACGGTAGGTTGACCATACATTCTAAAATAAGTTTGCAAAGAAACATAAATTAAATTTTAAAAAATTGTAAATTAATAAATTTACCACACCCTAAAAACCAAAATGAAAATTAAACGAAATTACTCTTAACTTTGACGTTATTCAAGGCATAAATATCAAGCGAAGAAACACAGGAAAACGACCGGACGCGAACTTCCTGAGCACAGGATGGTGCGGCATCCGAAGCACGTGGCACCGCCGCTGTGGCTGATCCAGCAGCCGATCGTATCCCTCCCTACAAAAATTAAATAATTCTAAATATATTCATCACAATTTGAGGAAAATGTATAAGGTATTCGAAGTAATATTTTACACGTGTAATTGTTATGAAAAATTATGTTAAAACAGTTTTGAAATCTTCAAAACGGGGAGAGGTTTATTTACCGGAAAACCCCATAAGGCCCTGTTCTTCATTCTTAACCTCGGACGCGCTACAGATTCAAATGCTAAAGTGGGGCATGATTTAAAACATATGTCAAGATTTTTTGTTCGGTATAAAACAGGAGTTTTTACGTTTTGCATTGAGAAAGTATGCGTGAATAACCAGTATGTGAAGGGTCGATAGCAGTTTTACGTGAACTTTGGACGATTATTTTCTGGTGAATTTACAAATTTAGCTACTAAAACTATTCCAAAGCAAAATTTGCAATGTGCACAGTTCACTTTGAAGTTGGCGCGCGCGCACGAGACGGCGCACGCTCGTGTTGAAGTTACGGAGCAGCGAGGCATTACCCGCTCGACCGGACATCTAACCACGAGAGCGAGTCCGGGGCAGCGTTGGCGACCGGTATATAATGAACAGCCTGGCGGCCGGAAAGACGAAATAGCTTGTGACTAACATTGTGAGCGCTTAGAGACTTATTGTAACCGCTACGCTGACCCGGCCGAGTGCTACGCTTTTCCCCTTGGATAATTGTTGATCGAGCTACGAACTGGTACATCTTCTGGTGATACGGAGTACGGTTAAGAATTTGGCACTTTCTTTACTGACGAGTGGTAGACCTGGCATTGTTATTGTATAACGTTTGGATAGTTGCCTTTCAGTTTGTAACGCTGGAAAAGCACAATAAACTGTTTTTGTAGATGTCTCCCTACTTTTTCATACATTTCAAAATGAATGACGATGTTGCACGGTGTTAGTAACGCTGATATAACAATTCACAAATATTAGGTAATACATAATTCAGTCCATCGCCTTCTTACAAGAAAATATAAGAAACACAAACATATTAACTCCATTCATTCAGTTTTCATTCTTCATTCATTCCATATTCTTTAAGTCCATTCCCTACTTTGTGAGACAGGATAAATAGATAAATTAAACTGAAATGACATTTCTCCAACAAACAAAATTTTTAATGAGGGGCAAATTATGAATACAAAATAAAATGTTATGTATCTAATGAACTTTCGACCCGCAATAGTCTCGCGATCCTTTTAAAGGTCCGTCTCAAAGGAACAGATTTCATTAAAGAAAAAAATCTCTTTCTTCAATATTATAATTGTAGGAAGACGCCCCAAAAACTTGCACTTTTGCAATTTTGAAAAGAATCTGCAATTTCAACGAACATGAGACATGCACCATTATCTTAAGCGTCCTTTACGCTATCGGAAGACAAAGTTTGATCCAAAAATTTGGTATCATTTTTGAAAAAATTTTGAAAATGTTTCTGAGACTTCATGTAAAGTACCCTCAAAAATCAAAACATCTGTTTGAAACCCCCAAAGCCTCGAGTTCATTCAGCTCAATCGGGGAATATCAATTTTGAAGAAAATTGGCTTAACGGTTTATGCACTAGCGTTGACTATAGACGCACAGACAGAAACGTTTTCCAATCGATTTCTTGGCATCAAGAACCCACAAAACATGGATATTGGCTACACCACGTGTTAGAGGATTTTTTTCTAAATTTAGCAGCATAAATTATCGACTTTTTCGTTACCAGGGCCCGACAATTAGAGTTTTTCTAGGGAAAATTCACCATTTGCGGCGCACGATTACATGACTGTCTTGTTACGAAATGCTTCGTAAGGTGAGAATGTAAAATGCTGTCCATGTGTTGCTCTTGATTACTTCTATTGATATATCTCTTTTTTAAAACAGAGTTCTGAAAAATAAGCGTTTTGAACTTTAAATTTTGTGGTTTTAATATCGATGCATTTTAATAATTCAAATTATTTTGTTCAATATCCATATTCTCGAACACAACTTCAAGACATGTACAGTTCACAAATCCACAACACTGTATATGTTCCTTTTTAAACTTCAACAAACTGGTTTAATTTCTAAAAGAAGGGTCCTGTGCTGTAGGTGTTGGAACAAGAAGAAACATGGCTGAAATGAGGCATTGTATGGATTCAAAGTGTCGAGCGAAAAGAAACACACGCTGGAATTTCAACAGTGTTTTTGAAAACAATTTTAAATAAAATAGGAAATTTGCATTCACATGGAATTCAATGTTACAAACTAATTAACGTTGATGCTGATTTTCGATTTTTTTGGTGATAAAGATTTCACAAATACGTGTGTAAAAACATGTGTAAAAATGTGGTTGTAAAAACGTATTGTGCTTTAGACAAACTTAATTCACACAATTGTTGTCCCAAACCGTTTGATAATAATTAAACGAAAAGTAATATTTGCCGTTTGAATTCACTTATAATGAACCCTAAAGGTAAGTTCTGTAACACAAACTTAATGGATAATTGATCGGAGCGTTATTTCTTATATGAAAGGCAGGAAGACATGGCTACGATATTTCAAAGATGCCGACGCCCACCTGTTTAACCGGTGCGACACCTCCTTAACAACTCTCGCACTCGGATTGAAGCGGAAAAAGACAACACCTGTGAGTGGGTTTGGGCCCGGTAAGTGCGTTCGCCGCACTCCCAGTCAGAATAAATGAGACCCCGCGCCAGGAACATTATTGGTACCAATGTGACTCACGCTTGCAACGCCTCCACTTGCCCGCAGCGGGCAATGTGAAGTATGTGGGATCTGGAAGGACGAAATCCAATTTTGGACGCATTTGTCGCCATCAATCTGTCGGCAATTTCGGAACGCTTTACATCGAGATGAAATTAAGGCTTTATCATTCCAACATATACATCTCTATTGAATTAGATATGTCCGAAACACCTAGAACGGGTCAAGTCTGCATTTTTCACTTCGCATTCTAAATTAATCACCTGAAATAAAATTCAGAAAATAATTAGCTGTGCTACAACAGCACACACGTTGTCGCATTATTTCTAAATTTCGAAAATTTAGAAAGTTAAAAAAATGAGAACTATGCCAATCGTTTAAGCGTCCCTTCTTATATCCATGGAAAAAATTGAAGAAAACTTAGGAGTCGGTTTTGAGAATATATTTTTTTTTATAAATTGCATTAATTTGAAATCCAAATTACGCCAAAACCACTCGTTTTTTTAGGAAATCTGTGTATGGCCTTGTTTAAAGAGATGATTTTTTGGAACAGACTTTGTGTAAGTCAAAAATCTCTATCCTCAATTTTAGGGTTTTGAAATTTTAACTTTTTCCAGTTTTCAAAAATACAGAGAGTTCGAAAGAAAGAAAGAAAACAATTTTTCAGAGGAACCCAAAACGTGTATTTCCGTTGAAATCTCGAAATATACATTCTGCAGCATTACATAACTTCTGTACACTACGCGTATTATTCCATATACAAGAAAGTAAAATGGATGTTGGTTTGTCCGAAACTGATACGCCCAATGCCCTTTGACCGATCTCCATGAAACTTGGCATATCTTGGTTTTTTGATGGACTATTTTATGCTGTTCATATTCTCCACCTGATGGTGCTGCAGAACAAGGCCTATATTTCCCGCAAAATTACATGAAAACTACTCATATTTTGGAAAATTGAATAAGCATTTTTTGAAGTTCTGTCTTTTAGATTTCATTAAGGAAAAAACTCTATCTTCAATATTGTAGTTGTAGGAAGACGCTCAAAACGATTGGGACTTCAGCAATTTTCAAAAAATCAGGGATTTCAACGAACATGAGACCTGCATTCTCTGAAGCGTTCTTTACATCATCTAAGGACGAAGATAAATTTAAAAAATGACAAATTTTTGAGAAATTTTGAATTTTTTTCAGGCTTTATGTAAAGTACCCTCAAAAATCAAAATATCCTTTTGAAACTCCTAAAGCCACGAGTTCATACAGATAGATAGGGGAATATCAATTTTGGAAACACTCGTCCAAACGGTTGAGGCACTGGCCACACACGTACGGACAGAGATATGTTTTGGCGTCTATCGATTTTTCGGTTTCAGAAACCCACAAAACATGGATTATGGCTACATCACGTGTTAGAGGAAGTAATTTACTATATATAACAACAGGATTTATCCCCTTTTTCGTTACAAGAATCCGCGAGTTTTTTCTGCCGACACTTCACCATTTTCCGACGCACGATTACGTAACATTCTCTTCTTAGGAAATATCTTCGTAAGAGCGATAAAGAAAAAATGTGGATCCGTTTGTGAGAAAGTTTTGAAAATGCTCTTGAGGCTAAGAAAGAAATTGATATACGAAATTGATATTGATAAGAGATGTTTGTAAAGAAACCCCAAAAATCAAATTATCCATTTCAGATTGATCGGGAAGTATCAATTTAAAAAAAAATTCTAAACGGTTTTAGTCGCTATCATTTAGTACAGACGGATTAACACACATTTAGTTAGGCGTTAGGCGTATCGATTTTGAGGAATCACGGACCCACAAAAGTGGATTCTGACTGCACAAGGTCAGACGTTAATTTACTACATTTTTTGCTATAAATCGTCGTTTCCCATATAGTATTACTTAACTTTGTTTATACTACGCACGTAGTGCGCGAGAAAATAAAAGGTTGTTGGCGGCCCCAGGCATTAGTAATGGATCTCGAAAAATACTG
Organism: Teleogryllus oceanicus; assembly: GCA_964035755.1. Taxonomy (NCBI): domain Eukaryota; kingdom Metazoa; phylum Arthropoda; class Insecta; order Orthoptera; family Gryllidae; genus Teleogryllus; species Teleogryllus oceanicus. The sequence goes on from CAXIVR010000003.1 coordinate 94,476,858, forward strand.
GGATTAGAGAACTTGTGGAGTAAACGAATATGTTTGTACATTTTTTGAGGGAATAACAATTAACGATGTGCAGTTAATGTTTTCGGAATTGTTATAATTTGTAACAAAAAAATTAAAAAATAAGAAAGAAAATCGACGACGATAGCGTGAGAGACAGCGACCCGCTGACGGAATAGAAACGAAACTCGAGAAAAGTCTTATATTTATTTTATCAGATCTACGTATGGTAACGAGTTGCATTTTCCTTCATTTCATCGATATCGCCAACAAAAAATGCACACGATAAAGGATGTTTTTAGTGTTGGACTCTCAGGTTTGCCAGAAAACGTACTATGCTTCGTACTATTCGTTCCGTTTCTTTCACCCAATGTGTAGACATTCTCAGTAGCGAAACAAGAAGTTTCACTTCAAGAACCCTCTGAACAACGTTTTCTATAGAGCCATGCCAAATTATTGATCGTGTTCCACAACGACACGAGCAGAAAGCTGAAGGAGCTCGCATTCCGAGTGCGGCGCGGCCTGAGCTTTGGCCCGCTAGCCGGGCGCCGCACCACTGTGCGCGCGCCGCCGCCGCCGCCGCCTACGCCGCCATCACCACCACCGCCGCCGCCGCCGCCTCCGCCGCCGCCGCCGCCGCTGCCGCCACCGCGCGCGCCGCGCGCGCCGCCACTCCTGCCGCCGCCGCCGCCACCGCCGCCCGCCGCCGCCGCCGCCACCCCGCCGCCAACGCCGCCGCCACCGCCACCACCGCCGCCACCGCCGCCGCCACAGCCGCCACCGCCGCCGCCGCCGCCGCCACCGCCGCCGCCGCCGCCACGCCGCCGCCGCCACCGCCGCCACCCGCCGCCGCCGCCAGCCACCACCGCCGCCACCGCCGCCAACGCCGCCGCCACCGCCGCCGCCACCGCCGCCGCCTCCGCCGCCGCCGCCACTGCCGCCACCGCCGCCGCCTCCGCCGCCGCCGCCACTGCCGCCACCGCCACCACGGCCGCCGCTGCCGCGGCCACCGCCTACGCGAAGCATCGCGTCTCTTTGTTGCAGCGCTCGCGCAACCCGGTCCTCCTGTCCGTGTTCCGGCGACTCATCGCGCCCGCGCTGCGGGACCCGCCCAAGAGCCTGGACGAGGGCTTCGAGCGCGTGTGCCGGCGGCGGCGCTACGCCTTCGTCAACTCCGCCGCCGCCTTCGCCAGCGCGCGGCCCGCGCTGCCCTGCGAGCTGGCGGCCGCGCCCGGCACCGCCTTCCCCACCGCCGTGGGGCTGCCGCTGGCCAAGCGCAGCCCTTACCGCGGGCTGCTCTCCTCGGGGTACGCGACAACTAATAACGAAAGATATACATGGAAAGGTTATAATTGCAATTATAATGAATTTTTAGAAAATAATTTTGGGTTTCGTACGATATGGCCATTGCTGCCATTAAGAGTTCCGTGCTTCCAATTTGTGAGAAGTAATATTATTTAAGAAAACAATCCTTTAATTTATTTTGTTGTTGAACCAAAAGTTAAACCGTTTGCGATGGGATTCCTCTGAATGCTCCAACACAAACAATTTGCCTATCACAAAAGAAAAAAAGTGAAAAATCATACTCGCGTTAATGACGCGTTGGTTTTGAAAGTTGACACAGACGCTAGAGACTTTAAAAGGGTAGAGCTGAATATTGATTGGTTGATTAGTGATTCTGGGCGCGACAACTGGCAAGGACATCAGTTCCGTAAGGGGGATGCATTTTTTTTCTCGAGATGTGACGCAGATCATGCTCTGCTGGTTGGTGAGATCCGGCGCCGACCTACCGTCGGCTAGCGGGGTTTTCCCTAACCAGATACCTCCCACCAGCGGGACACCGTTCCAGCCCTAAGTTTCCGACCGGTCTCCCGACATGTCTGGTAGTGAAGTGTGTGTAAATGTAAGTAAGGGGCAGCGGTCCGTGGTCCATTTGTTAGTGTTCTGCTCCGGCATTCGCCTGGTATTGATCGGAGAAACCATGGAAAATTACCGATCACAGCAGTCGGCCGCTAGAATTCTCCCCAAGACAGCAACTGAATTTGACTTAGCTAACTAAGCTAGTGCTGTAAATCCTACCACCATCGGGACTCGAACCTAAGATTTTCAGGTCAGTGACATCAATTAATGATCTGATATACCTCTCCCGGTAAAGCAAAATATTTTAGAATAATAATTATATAAATTATGAAAGCTATTTGAAGCATCAAAAGCAGTGGGAAGTCTGGGATAATTCCTGGAGGAATGTTTGATCAGGAAAGAAGGGCTGTTTCGTGTTCTATACGTCGTGATTTGGTGAGTGACAGAGAATTCCCCGTCGCGGCCTGAATCACGGAACAAAATTTACAACGGCTCCCAAGCTCTCTCGCCTTAATCTTTTCAGTCTTCCAGCAAAGAGTACTTTTCTTACGTGTTGGTTTAACCACATACCGTCTCACATTTTCAAAATTATAGGTGTTGAGCATTCTTTGCGACTAATTCTAATTTCTGAATCTTTTCATTAACCCAAACTACAAAAACACTTCATTAGTCTCCTTTATTTATTTTTTATTTATTTATTTATTTATTTATTTATTTATTTATTTATTTATTTATTTATTTATTTATTTATTTATTTATTTATTTATTTATTTATTTATTTATTTATTTATTTATTTATTTATTTATTTATTTATTTATTTATTTATTTATTTATTTATATTTATTTATTTATTTATTTATTTATTTATTTTTTAACATTGATTCAACGAAACCTAATGATAATTTGCCATTCTAATTTTTTTTCATAATGGATATTGAAATATGAAATTTTCAAACCCCATTTCTTGGAGCATACACCCACATTTACTTATTAAATTGACTTGAATCCTACTCATATTGTACTGGTCTGGTCTTCGGCAATTGTGAACAATGCATCTTATCTGTTGATCGGCTTTATTACTCTGAAAATTATTATTATTATTATTATTATTATTATTATTATTATTATTATTATTATTATTATTTCTCTACTTCATGACTAAAGATGTTATGAGTTGGTTGAATATAAAATCTACTCCGGGTTCCTAACCAGCTTCCAGCTTCCTAATGAGCAAATCTAGGGTCTGTCGATGTCTCTACAATACATTGCGCAAAATGTGGGCTGTTAAAAATAAAGGAATGTCTTGCACTTTCACTCAGTCTTTGGAATGACCTGGGAGTTTAGCCAAGTTCTTACACAAATTTTGCGGAACAAATCCCAGAGCTCCGATAACTTATCGGGACGACCTGTGCTTTTACGCCCCGCATTCGGCTGATCTCCATTTCCAAACTCTTGTGTTTAAAACGTTTCTCTGCCTCCTTGGTTACGACGTTTTGATCGCACAGCACAGCAACATCTACATGTAGTCAAGTTTCTTTCTCCAAATATAGGATAACAGTATCTGATTGATTTGCCGCTATCGTGCAATAAGTTTGCATTTGTTGGTCGTACAATATTGTATACACTTTATAACATTATTATTATTATTATTATTATTATTATTATTATTATTATTATTATTATTATTATTATTATTATTATTATTATTATTATATTTAAATTAGGGTTGCTACATCAGCACATACTTTCTCGCATTATTTCTCTAGTAAATGATACTACTACATAAACATGAAAAAGTATTTTCAACTGCCAAAAATTATTTTCCGCACCGAGACTCGAACTCAGGTTCTCCATGTTAACTCACCGTCAGCCATACCACGATGCTACAAAAACACTACGAGGTTTGAACTCAGTCGATGATTCAAAATGTAAATGTCTCAATCCATTATTTCCAACATTCAATTTTTGCAGTTTCCAAAAATACGGAGAATTCGCCGCAAATGTTACTAGCAGCATATTTTTTACTGCCCATGGTTACACACAAGAAGAAATTTTTTGAAAAAAATTGGAGCGGTGTTGTTGTTGTTGTTGTTGTTGTTTGAGAAAATGATTTTTTAGAAATTGTGTAAATTTCAGACCAAATTACACGAAATCTACTTTTTTTCTTTTTTCTTTCTTCAAAAACATGACCTTTCTTAAAGGACTTTTGTCTTAAGGGTTTTTGACTTAAACAAAGTCTGTTCTCAAGAACAGACTTTGTTTAAGGCAAAAACCGCTATCTTCAATTTTGCACGAAGTAAGTTCGAGAAAGTAAAAGCAGAAGGTAGACAGGAACAGAGAGAAAACGAGGGAAGGCGATGCATGCACAGAAATTATTATATATAGTAAATTTAATAGTTTGCGGCAAAGGCGTCTCAAAAGAAGCCTTGACGATAATTGTTACAAAAGTGTTTTCAAGCGGTTTTCTTTCTCACTGAGACTCGAACTCAGGTCCTCCGAGTTAACTCGCCGTGAGCCTTACCTCTTCTCTATAGAAACGAAGTGTTTCGAACTGAGGCTTGAATTTTTGAAATGTTAAATTTTTGCTACTTTGCAATTTTCGAAAATTTGAAAAGGTCACTGAAAATGATACTAGAACCGTATTTCTTTTCGCCCTTTGTTATATACGATAAATTTAATTATTGAAAATAGGTGGGTTAGTGGCGCATTCCGGGCCCTATATATTCGGTCGACGGGTTGTCTCCTTGATCATTATCAGGCGAGTGCTGGCGTTGTACCGGATTCATATTTAATGGAGCACGGATGGATCGCGGTCTTTAACCTCCTCAAACCTGGACTGGGCGGCCATGTGGAGGAGTTAGTCCTGTGCCCTTCGTCCCGCACCGGCAAATGCCGTCAGGAAAGAGGCCTAAATCTCAAGACAGGATTAAAGATGTATGATAGCACATAAAGGTGTTAGAATTCTCATGATCAGAGCTCTATTCCAGAATTCCATTTCATCCTTGTACATCTCATTTGCACATTTTCCAGATTTTCTCAAAACGAATGCATGACTTCAAAATATCGGCCGTGTACAATGGAGAGTTTAAGGTTGGTTACAAAAAATACCAGAGCTAATGTGATCCCTGTACATACAATAGTCCGTAAAGGAAAAATACCACACTTGTAATGACACACCTTCTCTGTATGCGCATGTTTTAAAGGGCGTGCCTTGGATAAATTACTAATGTTTACGCCTCCCTACTTCCTGTGTAAACAGAAAGTAAAGCCTTTAATGGAGGTCCGTGTTTTTACAGCACGGTTCACTTCGGTTGTCCGAAGAAAGACCTTGCTTAGAAGCGAATTGGCCATTCCGGCATCATTTGCGTCGTTCATTTACAGTTGCAGGTACCACGCAAGTGTCATATATAGTGATGTTTCTCGAAAATATTCTGGTAACGGTCTCGCGAGGAAGCTGAATATTTACACTCGCAACTCTTAAATAAATATTGCCACAAGAAATTGTCTATCTGCGTGAAATGATTTATCTCAGAAAGGTGTTCATTTATCAGAGCTGATTATACAAACTACCAAAGGGTGGTACGTGAAAACCTATAAACGGCTAGTTACTATTCAGATTATTTATTTAGCAAAGATGACATGTCTCAGACAAAAGGAATGTATCATGCTATATGTTCCTGCTCTGTGAATGTGAATGCTCTGTGACTATTAAAGCCGCCAATTAGCATCCACGTTATTAAAAGGACGTGGTTGAGAAATTTAACAAGTTAGTATAGTGTATCCCCACTGATGAAGTCGAGAAATTTTAAGTTACGATTCTTCGAATGTGCTAAATTTCTCATGAGATAATTCAACTCATTTTGAGTTACCTCGTGCGGATGATTAGGAGCTGAGTGCGTAATATGAATCCGTAACATAAAATTTCCGCTTGGAGAGATCTGATAATTCTTTTACCTGAATTTTGAAAATGAAACCACTAAAACAATTTTTGATGCGATGTTCATAATTAGGTGTCCAAAATTAATCGGAATCCATTTATATCATGTCTGAAACAACTTGATTGTTGACCAGTGTTATTTGTTTCCCGATGTTTCGGAAAATTTATTTCTATCGTCAGGCCTGCACACAAAAATTAGTGCTAAAACTGTACGTACTTTCTCGCCCGTATTTTCAGGCAAAATTACGCGAAAAGTACTCAATTTTTTAAAAACTTGTACATGATCTTATTTCAAAATCTATCTTTAAAAAACAGATTTCCTTAAGGGAAAAAATCTGTATCTTTAATATTTTATTTGTAGAACGGCTCCGAAAAAAATTTGAACTTCTGCAATTTACGAAAAATCAGAATTTTCAACGAATATGCGATCCGCGCCCTTCACTTACACGTCCTTCACACTACCAAACAACTAAATTTAATTAAAAACAATGGAGCCATTTTTAAAAAATATTGAAAGTGTCCCAGGGGCTTCATGTTAAGTACTCCTCAAAATGAAAATAGCGGTTTCAAATTCAAGGACCCGCGACATCCGCTAGATCGATTGAGGTATATCAATTTCAGAGCAAATCGGCTGAATTGTTTAGCCGCTTGTTCCCAGGCGGACAGACGTTTGCCCGTCATTCAATTTTTCCTTATCAAGAACCCACAAAACATGGGCTCTGGCTACACTATGTGTTTGAGGATTTTTCTCAATTTAGAAACAGGATTTATCCATTTTTTCGTTACCAGGGCCCTGTAATAAGTTTTTCTGTCGAAAATTCGCCGTTTTTTCGTGCAGCATTATTTAACTTTCTCTCGACTCCGTAGCGAGAAACGAAAACATGTCGATTAAAAACAAAAGGTATCTTTAGATATATTACGAACGATCTGCAAAGAAATAACACCGACGACTCCTCTTCTTTTCAATATTCTTCTAAGCGCAGACTTTGTGGTGTTATGAGGTATTCCCACGTAAATGGGTTGCAGATTAGATGTGGTGACCAATCAACAGGAGTATTCATCTCGGTTATTTGATGTTATGTGGAATGTGTTTGTTCATTTATCTTTATTTTTCCTTCCGTGTTGAATAAAAATGAAATAAAAAAGTTTTTAACAAATAAAAAGAAGTGATTTCCAAGGAAGAAAAATTGAACGAACCATTTGAGTTTCGTTGTAACAGTTTTTTTCTTTAGTCATGTTCAGATTTCAAACTTATTTGTTGAATCTATGTATTTAAAAAAAAATAAGGCAAATTTGCCATGGCTTCCTTTAGAGCTTCTACTTCACCGATTGTATTTATTTTTCCTTGAAATTAAAGAATGTGATCCCTAGATGTGTTATCAGTTATTGTTTGAGTTGATTCACCAGCATTTACGGTGTAAATTAATTAAATAAATAATTCTTTAATAGTACGCTTATCAGTAGTCAATTGTTTTCTTCCAAAGGCTGTGATTCAATATCGATAGATGTACGTCCTCCCACTTGATGCGTGTATTGTTTACAATTCGTCTAGGTTGTGTTTCAGGAGCAATATTTGCATTTTCGTGGTGACTTTTTTTTTTGTTTTTTTGTTTTTTATTGTTTGTATTCCTTTGTAAATTTACTGACGTATAGGCAAGTAATTTCGTTTACTGTTGTGTCTTAATCTATGAAATGTCTGTATTGTTCTGCTATGTACTTCCTGTGTGAGAGAAATTCTGCAAACCAGATTACTTTGTGTTGCTTAAATGGAAAAATAAGTTTTCCTTCTAGCAACATGTCAGAAGAAATGAAACAGTTGTTTATAAATGACGGGACATCGAAAAACTTCAGAAATAATATCAGTCAATATAATTAAAGTCTGCCTTCTGTGTCATTCGGTGCTGATATTACATTCCTTAACCGTTCAATTATGTAAGTGTTAATATAAAACAATTGCTTTTGTTCTGCATATTATCTAATCATCATGACCATAAAAATGAATATTTGCAGAGATGAAACAATTAGCATTAAATAAGAGAAGTTTGCTCTTTCTTCTTCCTATTTAAGAATTTGCTTTGTAAACATTAGTCTAGACATTTATCTTAATTATTCGATTAATCAAATCACCGTCAAATTTTGTCGGATTCCCGCTAGTTACAATTATTTTCCAAGTTCATTGAAACAATTACGTACTCTTCCAGTACAGGCCGAATTCTTTCGGATTTTTTAGTCGACGACGCCGTCTGATTCCTAGTTTCCATGGCGACCGGAAGTATCCTGTTTCCCCCAGGGTTCAACAACTGCGGCGGGCGGGCATTCTGCAGCGCATCCAGCTGCGCTACTGGCCGCGCCTGCAGGCACCGGCGCATTCCGCTGTGCGGGCGTTGTCCCTGCGGGATGTGCTGCCGGCGCTCGCCATTTGGGCGACGGCCGCTGTCATCGCCGGCCTTCAGCTGCTGCTAGAGCGCTGGCGCGCGGCGCGGCGACGCGCCCGCCCAGCAACGCCGCGTTTTTCTTGGTGCGTTTAGCACACGATGAGGCAGTTTGAATCTCGTCGCACCTGCTAGCCAATGATGCACGAAATAGCAAAACAGATTCTTTTGAAATTCACTAGGGATGATTTCTAATGGCCCTTCAGGTCGATGGAGTTTTAATTGGTGTTATATTCATGCTTGATTAATATTGAATGTTTCTCGTTTGATGATCCGATTTCCAATCAAGGTGATCCTTTCGATCAAACTCGAAAATAAGACGGCACTCGCATAAAGTAGAATGCAACTTTAATGCAACGCACTGTTTCGGATTTCATACGCATTTCTAATTTCAATTATTATATGAAATTAAGAAAGGTACGCTGGAATAGCACATTAAGAGGTGGCAATTAATTTTTATTTCCTGTGAATTTTGGATTTCAAAGTATATAGAGTGAAAAGTTCAAAAAGGGATTCAAGTACTACTGTCATCTTAGCATTCGTTGTTCGCCCGACGTTTTGTAGATTACGAGAAAATAACTATTAATTTTCATTCTGATAAATATTTTAAAATCTAAATAATATTTAGAAAATTATTTATTGTAGAACTTTAAGCAACTATCTGCTTAACTCTGAATATCTAGGTAAACGAAACTTCAATATCTAACTTCTTTTATAAAGATATAAGATTTCAGCATTATTTTCCAATATTTTACTTCGTTTAGAGTAGCACATTTCAGTTATTGAAACTAATATTATTCACTGGCCAGTACATTTAAAACAAATTGTAGGAATGATTATTGTCTTACCATTAACTTACATTCATGAATATATTAATAATGAGTTCTTTGTATAAGAGAGTGAAATGAGTAATTTTAGTTCTTAAAAGAGTGCAGAACAGAAGAAAACACAACATTCTTAATAACACACAATTCATAATATATGAAAACAGTGCACAAAAGACGTAGTAGATCTCAAAAATCGTCGATTTTGAGTTCAATGAAGAAATTAGTGTAGGAAACAGAATATTTTTAGTAAAAAAAAGTACAGATAGTTCACTAGATTGCCTTCAGATATGTAAAGTAAAAAATTGTCTGGCCGCAAGATTAACGTTCCATTTAGATTAAAACCTTTATCTTACTAATAAATGATCATTTTTGAGATCCGTAACTTTCCTTATGTCTAGATGATATATATCATGTACTACATCATGTAATGTTCCAATTTGCAGATGTTTGAATTAGCTTTCACAGATATTTAGTAACACAATTTGGTGGTTCCATCTACGTACATTTCTGAATTACTTCTAGTAAACTTTTATATATTTAATTCTTAGTGTACTACTCTTTAAGAAATGTGTAGAAATTACTTGCAACAAGCCCACTGTAATTCTAACCTTATTTATCAAGAATAAAACTTGTAAAATAACGATATAAAATTATTAAATATCACACTACCTTGTTCACATTTTCCCTAAACTTGTTTTATTAGACTTGACCATTTATTGGAAGTCATTAGCTCCGACTTTGTATTTCTAGGACGAGTCTAAGCTAGGGGTGCGACATCGCCAATAAAATGTCGACATTTCTAAACATCGACGCTCAAAATTAAAACATCTATGCTAATAAAACATCGACCTAAAACCATCGATGTTTAGAAAACTGAATAAGTAACCAGAGAATTTTAATTTGAAAGTGGTCTGTTTATTAAATTTTAATTGAGATTTAACTGACAAAAAAAAAAAAAAAAAAAAAAAAAAACACACGGCAACTAACGAAACTCGGATTATATGATTCGATTATTCAAAATTTATACAGGCTCCTTTATTGACGAAAACTCGCTTTTATTTTTCATTTAGTCACTTTGGTCTAAAGAATATTCCATTTTATGGATGTTAAAAAATATTGGCTTCAAAAAATAGATGATTAAATGAAAACATTATGCTTTGAAAACATTGGCATCGATGTCGCATCCGTAGAATAAGCTTTACTCTCCTCTGACAGGATGAAGTGTCTCATCTTCTCACGTCTACAACATCCGGTCAGCCATGTCAGTCGAACATCCGGTCTTGAACATGTACTTGACAGGCGATGTCCTTTTCCGTCGAACCAGGACTTCAACCACGGAACCTTCCGCATCGAGGCGTAAAACCGCGTGTGGTTCCTTTTCCTGCCACTTGTTATCAACACAGGACGGTAACGAACAAAGACCATCGATAACGGAACGACTTTAATTACTATTTCTCAGACTCGTATAAAAAGGCAGCTTTGTCAATATAGTAGATGTTTTTTCTCGAAAAATTGCTCATCTTAATAATATTACAAATGTAGTATTTAACTTTTACATCAATGAGTGACACGTTTTTCTAGAAAAGGAAACCGAGGATGGAAAGAAAGAATATGTGAATCATTTTATTTTAAATTTTATTCACTCAATAGAATTTTTAATATTTTTTGTCTTGAAATGATTACCAAAGAACAATCTTTAACTACGTTACACAACATATTTTCGATTATAATAATCGGAGTACATAGATTTAAATGTACAAATCTTACAATTTATTTGCATGCTAAGAGATATTCCTTTCAACTTGCACTCAGAAATAAAATATCACTAGAACTGATTTAAAACCCGAAAGAATCCTGGATTAGACGATAACACCTATCCTATCGATAATAGAAGCTTTTCAGAAGTAAAAGAAATCGTTGAATTTGACATTGCTCGAGTATGCCCTAGTCAAACAATAAAACCCGATCAGAGCAAACGCAACTCGCTTCGCTATCGTCCTTTAACATCGTTTACATCTTCTTATTTTTAAAACATACCCTTATCAGCGATGTCCGATTCCGATGTCGAACCTGAACCTGAACCTCATTTGCAATTTTTCACAGAATTTAATAATTTTGCATTTTGTTAATAATATGAAATCTCCATCGTCCTTCTTTGAACTAGTCGACCAGTTTTCCTCCAGATTTCGATCAGTATGTATCAAGACATCTGTAGATCATTGAGTCAGGGTGATATCATGATTGTATGTATTTCATAAAACGCAACAGTTTATGCAGACTAAGGACATATGATCTTTTTTTCTTCTGATAGCAAACGTTAACATATGTTCCCAACATTATAACAAACATATGCAAGTTGCTTCCAATCTTAATTCTCGCATTTACATTCCTCATACATCTGTTTTCTGAACCTTGTTCTTTGACCGGTTGACGTCAGATTACATTTTCACAGCCAGCATCACCTTCGCGGACTGACATAAAGGTGTCCAACTCTCCAAGTTTCGACACAGTAAGCCCCTCTCTCTGCGTTTAATGCGAATTTAAAAGACGTGATGAAAAATTAAAAGATGCTTCTCATTATACACATGACGCGCTGTACTTGAAATTTTAGGATAATCATCAGGAAAGTTAATAGAGATAGTAGCTAGTCTAATGAATGAAAACTATAGAATTGCAGCTTTTCAACCACTGTATTTGCATGCCTATAAAAGTGAATTTCTCTTATTTCCTAGTAGAATATTCAAATGAGCCGCAAGAAGCAGTTATTTGTGTTTGTCTCAGTGCGCGAGTACAAGTGCACAGCGCATCTGTTGAAACCACAGAGCAATGTGTACTTCTTCTGATACATCAATAAACAAAATATGAATAAAAACGAATGGTCTTTCTCCTTTTCGTAAGACCTCGCACGTGTCCTTGCACTTGGCGGTCGTTTGGAACATTTCACATCCTCTCGTTATCTCTCGAGTCGGCGCTGTGGATGAAGACGCAATCGAACGCCGCGACACGGACGGCCTGTGATTAATATACAAGTCTACATCGTCATATAAGCATCTCGCGTCGGAGGCGCGCCGGCTGGCAAGACCGGGGGCGGGGCGCACGTGTGTGCTCGCAAGCAGTGCCCCACCAACGCCCTCGGGCCGGGGGCGGCCGGGGCCCCAGGGACCGGCGGCGGCGGGGGCGGGTTGCGGGGCGGGAGGAGGCGCCGCCGTCGCGGCCTCCGCCGCCGCCGCCGCCACAACGGGTCGTCGCTGCCGCGCGAGCGGACGGCCGCCGCGATGGCTGCGCGCCGAGCTCGCCCCTGGAGGCGGCACCTCGTCGACGCCTTCTGCGGCTGCTCCGGTGAGTACCCACCGACGACCTCGTGACCTTCGCGGAGCCGACCGCTCCGTTGGCTTTCGGGGAAATTTTAAAAAACGTGTATTTTCGCGTTCGCCGGAGTTGGCTGGGCCATGGAACGCAGCATCCCGTCCCTTCGGCAGGGTAACGAGCGCCGACAAGTGGTGGCAACGAGCCTCGGAGAGGGGGCGCGCGCGCGCGGGGAGCTCAATTTACCCGCTTCCTCCATCCGCTTGACTCCCACGCTCCTGGCAACATTCGCGCGTGCTGTACGGTGGGTGGGCGGGAGGAGTGACAGGGGACGATGCGGCGAACGGCGTGGCGTGGCGTAGCGCGGCGCGCGGTGGCGGGGTCCGGCGGGGTCCGGCGAAGCGCCGCGCCACGCTGCGCTGCGCTTGCCGGTCCGCGCCGGCGACCCTAGCGCAGCCTAGCGGCGCAGCCGCGGCAGCGTGACGTCACTCGGTCTTCATTATCGCGAGCAGCTGGGAGGTGCTGGGCGGCAGCAAGCGCGGACAGCTGCGCCGTGGCCGCGTGATTAGGCCCGGGCGTGCCTGACGTGGGCGGTGGGTGGTCCTTCCGAGATGCGGGCGAGGAATCGGGCGAGCCTCGGTGAGTGACCCTCCGGCGTGTCCGAGCTGCCGCGGACGCACCTGCGGGCGCTCGCACGGGAAGGGGAGCGCCCTGGCAAGAACCGTCCTTGACGGGCGATGTCATGTTTCCATCCCGTGACCGTTCCGTTTCTTGCTCTTGCAGTGGTGACATTCCTCGCGCTTGCGGAGAGCGGACTCATACCCGGCACGAAGGCGGGTTTTTACTGCGACGACCCTGCCATTAGTTTCCGCTTCCGTGGGGACACCATCAGCCTGACGACATTGCTCGCTACCACGGCTTTCGCTCCTCTCCTGGTGGTGAGTGCCTTCTCTCTTGGCCACTGATTCGTGACGCAACGTTGTTTATCTTGCTGTTTGTCTCGCAGGTGTGGCTGGTAGAGGCCTGGGGACCAAGGCCCCACGACTTCACCGAAACAGAATCCTCGAAGAAGCGGTCGGAGCTCGGAGCGCGGCTCACGGCCTTTTGGTACCGCGAGTACCTCTTGGGACTGGGCCTTGTGCTCTTGGTGACGGATTTCGCGAAACTGCTCGTGGGGGAACCGAGGCCTCACTTCTTACACACGTGTCGACCTAACTGCACAGCAGGGTGAGTTGAAGGCCGGCGAAGAGTTTGCTTGCTGAGTTGCAAACAGCACCTTTTTTCCTGTGTGTATATGTGTGTGTGTGTGTCAAATGTCATCCGGCGGGAATAATTTAAATTATTCTATAGACAATGCTTTTTATAAAGGAATTTAAATTAATCATTTTTGTCAAATAAGTTTCCCTCTTCTTAAAATTCAGAAATACTATAATTTATATTGTCACTATTATTAATTATTTTATTGAACCAGAAAAGCTATATAATTGTGTAAGACGTCTTGCGAAATTATAATAATAATAATAATAATAATAATAATAATAATAATAATAATAATAATAATAATAATAATAATTTTAAAAACCTTTCCACAAGCAAACGTTCATTCTCAGAATCGCTAGAAAATTAAACGAAAAACCATTGAGATGGAGTTTTAATTTTATTATTAAAATCGAATGCTCTTATCCCGTTTCGTAACGAACGAGAATCGGCTCACTTCCGCGAGAACATAGCGAACGATAATACCACTGCGCCGCGCCAGCGGAATGACGTGTTATTAACCTCAAACATTACAAGAATATTATAGAAAGGCACAGTGATGCTTCACCAAGCGTTACGTACGACTCGTCCAGGCTCCGGCCTTCGGACAATGCGATTAACGTCAAACATCCTTGAGTCTGTCTAACGCATTTTAATACCAACGTACTTTTTACCGAACACCTTTAACTTCACTATTTGATGCATGTTGAAGTGGTGACAAGGCTCCGGCCTACATGATTAATAAAGACACATCGGCGAGCCCGCCGTGTAAGTTACTTTTCTTGCACCGTGGGTGAACCTGTGCATTGCATAGTTTACAATTGTCATTCCAATTCCTTATAAACAGAATGTCCACTCTCCCACCACTCTTTCTTCGCTTCCGTTCACCGATCTCATGACATCGGAGTCGACTCGTTAAAAGGGTAAAACGATGGTGTAAAATATATTTTTACACAGTGGGTAAACCCCAAATCGAGCTGTCAAATTAGTAAAATCATTAATAAATAAGATTTAAATGCAACATAATTGATATAAAACTAGTGTTTTAAGTTAGATTTAAATAAAGGAAAACAAAATGAAAATATTTTTCTTAATATTAAAATATACAATCAAATACCGTATTTACCTGAATATAAGTCGACCCCCTAATTTGAAAGAGACCTCCTAGGAATTTTTAAAAATTTTACTAATTCTTACTATTTAGTCAAAATAAAATTCCAAATTGTCTAATTAACTAGAAAATTGCCTTGGTGAGAATGTTAAGACTGGTTGCTGAACTATAATTTTCTTCTTCCTTAAAATCATCATAATCATGGTTTTTGTCACTACTCTAATTATCTTCACATGTATCAATGTTTCTTTCTATTTAGCCCTCCTTCCATAGTGCAACATCTGATTTTTTAGGGCCCTCTGAAAGTTTTGCGCATTGAATTTGCGTTGTTCCAAGTCTTCCATCAGACACCACCTAAGAACAATCTCTTCTGTGTCACCAGATTTTCTGTGTCCCGCATTTGTTTGTTGGTGGAGTTCGAAACGCAGATCCGCACTCGTCGTGCTCACGGCTTCGACGAACGCGCATCGTATCAAAATCTAGGCATTCATGTTCACGTTGAGGTGCATTAGATACTACGCCGTTTGTTTGAGGTTCTCCCCTTATCGACTCATTGAAAAAGTATCGGCCTGAATGCCCCGCTAATAACGCGAATGTAATATTACGAATTGTAGATACGCGCGATGTTTCTACGGTTTTCGCAGTTTATTTTTGCGTTAACATTTACAAATTTCGTAATGGAATGGCAATGTAAAAACTTAAATCCTAACCGACTAGGCTTAATCTGCGAATATAAGACAATCCCTCATTTTTCGACTGAGAAATTTAGGAAAAACCCTCATCTTATATTCCCGTAAATACGGTATTTAGTTAAATTAGAATCGGTAATAACAAAACTTGCCTTTCAACAATTACCATAAAGATCGTAAATCTTTATTATTTCAAGAAAGTAATTAATTTAGTGGCATTTGAAAAAGATAAGACAGTTTTTCTCTGAATGTACAATGTTATTTCATTTTCTAAGTACTATATTTCATTTCAATTTTACGATAATATTTCGTGTTCTTCCCATTATATTCCTGTCTACCTATTTATAATTTTTAATTTGTTTGTTGTGTCATTGTTGATGCAACGCGTCTCTTAACCCTTATTGGACGTTGAGCGCTTTCTTCTGGAGTAATCCTCCATTACTATACTATACTGAGAAATTACTATGCCAAGTCTCGTCACATCGCAGTCCGTCAGTGCCTTTTATCCCTTCGGCCAGGGGCTCGACGGCGTTAAATCCCGTGGTTCCTGGTCGGTCACCCAATCAGGAACCCGGAAGTCTCGAATTCGCTTAACCTTCGTGACTTCACGGAGCGTAGTAAACGCATTCGGCTAGCGCCGCCGGTTCAAAATCAAAATACAGATGAAAATATATCAGAAGAAATAACAATAAATGAAGGGCAATGACAGGGATGCACACCCCCAATGTTTTTTAACTTCTATATGAACAACATGAGCAAAACTTGGGAAGAAGGAAATAGGAGGCGGCATTACTATGAAGTAGGATCATAAAAAAAAAAAAAAGAGCATCTCAGAAATTAAATAACCTCATGAAGGATTAGAAAATGATAATATCACTCTCAAAGTCCAAGGAATTGATAGGTAAAGAATATAGAAGAACAAAAATAGTCATAGAAAATAAGATAATAGAACAAGTGTCACTGTTCACATGTTGGAGAATAGGATATGGAATTAAATTTAACCAAGTACAACAAAATAAATGGAGGCATTAAAAGACATATGAACGTTGAGACAAAAATTAGATTACATAATATTGTTGCAAAACCCACAATATTATATGGTAATGAAACATGGATTCTAAAACTTAAGAGTTTGTTTATTTATTTATTTAACATCAAAAAAAAGTTAAAACTGTGTATGACGTGCTATGGGGAGAAGTGAATTCTGTGCATGTTTTCAAAATTCTGTGATACACTAAGTCATACACTACTTGAATTTTGAATTTAAAAAAAAAAGAGAAAATAAGAAATGAAATGATCCAGAAAACACTTGAAGTTATAAATATTGTCTCAGACACTGAATGCGGCCAAAAGATGTGGCAAGAACATATCAAAAGAATGAAGATAGAACATTTCCCAAGAAAAATCCTCAAATACTTCCAAGAGGAAAAAGAGACCCTGACAGACCAAGAATGCAATGGGAAAATCTAGAACACCTTGGAAGCGACTGGGGGGATATTGATAAACCAAAGGAACATACCATCAAACCTATACTTTAAATGTTCATGTTGATGATGCTAATGATGATGAAGTTGAACTTCATTTATTTTAATCTCTGTTAAATCAAAACCAATCGATACACTCATATCTACCGATATTGAAACACAGCCTTTGGAAGAAAACAATTGACTACTGATAAGCATATTATTAAAAAAATTATTTAATTAATTTACACCATAAATACTTATGAATCAACACAAGCAATAACTGATAACACATCTATGGATCACATCCTTTCATTTAAAGGATAATTAATACAATCAGTTACGTAGAAGCTCCAAACAAAACAAAGGCAGAATTACTTTTTTTAATATATAGATAAAATTATATTAATTATAATGGTAGCTTCTGTTTGGTGACTTATGGAGTCAACAATTAAGAATTGGGAAAAGTGTGGCTGGTTATCTGTGATTCCACCAATG
This sequence comes from Teleogryllus oceanicus, assembly GCA_964035755.1. Lineage (NCBI taxonomy): Eukaryota > Metazoa > Arthropoda > Insecta > Orthoptera > Gryllidae > Teleogryllus > Teleogryllus oceanicus. The sequence continues at coordinate 94,494,236 of CAXIVR010000003.1, forward strand.
ACAATAGAGAAATTAGCAAAGTTACCCATAAAGAATTCCAAGACCTTTTCAAAGGTGTTTAGATGCCTAGGTGTTGGAGAAGGTAAAAGTCTGGTAGCAAACATAATGATGGTGGCTACAGTATGATTATAATAAAATAGTAACTGCTTGTAGAAGCAAGACCATGACAGCATTAGGAATCCTGACACATTGGATTAAACACAATAAAGGGACGAACCATGCAGGAGCAGCAATGCAGCTGGACTAATATAGTTTTGTTGTATTTTGAATACCTGATAGAAACAGTGGCAGATCCAAAGGGAGGGGAGGGGGGATGCCCCCCCCCCAAAACGCCTAGATTTTAGTTTGTTACCATCCTTTATTTGGTAAAATCCATTTAAGTATTAATTTATGTTATATTAAGTAATTATTTAATAAATAATATTGTAAACCGGTGAAACTGTCCACCCTTTGCTTTTCTTAAGCATGTACAAAGTTATGTATATGTTATACCCCTCCCCGCCAAAAGTGTACCCCTTAAAACCCCTTGATCATACCTCCTCCCCTACCACCAGCCCCATTTCTTATCAAACAGAAGATTACCAGTGAAAAAAGGATCTAAAATACATTGTATATTTATTTTTTTCATGTAGTTCTACGTAAGAGAATTCCATAAAATTAACTATAAATTCCATTCAACCTTACGTACATTGCCTGGCTGTTACAAACACAATTCTCAAAACTTAACATTTTGTCTCTCACTAGTCGTGAACACTTTTTATCAGCATTCTGATACCTGTTTATCACATATTTGCTATTTCTCGCCACAGTAATATAATTCACACACGTCAGTCATCTCATGGTGGCCAATGTGAACTTCTTCTTAGTCTAATGTATGGTGTGAAACGTTCCTACAATGAATTTTATCCACCTACGTTTGACAATGAAAACTTAAACTGGCTAATTCTGGAATTACCAATAATCACACCTTATTCACATGGCTCTGCTAGGCAAAACACATAGTGGCCATTCATTTATATTTTACCAAGTGAATATCTGGTGTTGTCCAGGTAATTATTTATCACAATCATTTATTAAACAGCCTTGCCCACTGTGACTGCTCAGTGCATTTTACACAGGGTGTAGGCATTGTGGGTTGCTTAATGACTTTTTTTTGTCATTCCCTTCACACCCACACCTCTAGGGGTGTCTTACTCCCACAGAATTCTTTTCCACATTGGAATTCTCCAGCAATGAATATAAAGTTTTGTTGAAATGGCATTGTTCCTGCATTGAAGAGTAAAGCTGTTTTCTTTGTTGTATTCAGTTGTAATAAAACACTTTCTGCTAAAAATTGCACTTTAGCAAAGAAACTGCTTTCTCTAGGGCAGTCTAAAAAAATCATTTTATTATTGTATGTACTAATTATTCATTCCTACGTATGAAGAGCATTATTGTTCAAAAATATTAATATAATCCATTCTTGTAGTTACAATGTGGATTTCAACTGTACCAACACAGACTTCAGTCGTTGGTTTATTCAAGACTCAACAAAATCTTTTCCATCAGGACATGCATCAATCTCCATATATACTGCATTATTCCTCGTGGTTAGTAATATTTGATTTTATATTTAAGTATGCACACTATTGAGTGATCCTGCAATTAAGTTTTGTATTATAGTGGTTCCTACAACGCCGACTGGTTAAATCATCTTGGTTGCTTGTACCATGGTTACAGTCTTTATGCATCTTATGGGCACTGGTTTGTTCATTAACTAGAATAACTGACCACAGGCACCACTGGTGGGATGTGTTGGCTGGAGCTATAGTGGGGATTGCATTGGGTGTGTTCACAGTAAGTGCAAGATTGGTACTCCATCTTTACTGATTTATTTTTGACATAAAATGCTTGAGAGTTTAAAAATAAAGATGCTAAGAACCAGAATTTGTGTAGTAAACAATTTTAGGATATTTTTATTGAATGGAGTTACTTGCATGTATTTAGTTATTCCAAAAATAACTTATATATGGAGAAATAAATCAATTACTGTTCTTTTCTCTGTTTTATACAGGTCATGGTGTTTTGCAGAAGTTTTACAGAATTGCCAGTGATGTTGCCAAATGATCTTCTAGGAAAAGATGAAATAGTAACACATGAAAATGGTCATATGACACGTGCTTTTCGAAGTACAAGACATCAGTCAGTGAGACGGCTCTTGTCATCAACTTCAAGTTGCACAGGCGAAGTGACACCTGATGAACAGGAGATGAAAGAAGCATCATGAGTTGTGACCTCGTAGGTCAATAGTTTGGCTTACTGAAATTGTATAATTATTTTCAAGAACTGTTTTGTGTGTTCAGTGTGGTACACAAGTAATACAAAGCTCAGTCTGAGAATTAAGGTATCTCAGGGGTTTTGTGCAAAACCAGAAAAGACAGTGAAACAATTGTCTGGTTTTAGATTTCAATTGACTTTATGGGTGATGATTACTGGTGCTTATGACCAAAGTATTATATATATATTTAGTCTAAACTCAAATTGGGAAGGATGAACCGAACTGCTATGGTGCCTGAACTCTTTCCCAATCTTTTCTAGCTTTGATGACCTACTTTTCTTTTTTTTTTTTTTCCAATAGAAAAAAATATTTTTCCTTCTAATGATTTCTTAGCAATAGAATGACTTCATTAAAATGCAGTGATACAAACTATTTGGCAAAAAAAATAGTTTTTAAATTGTACAAATTATTGACAAGTGTAGATGGAAGCAGAAAGAGAATCCTCAGAAATTTGCGTGTACATAATAAAAACAATAAGCAATTTTACAATGGAAAATCAAAATAAAATTTCCCTATTACATTAAAAACAGCCCAAACATGCAATTCATGTAATGAGTTACATGCTCAAATGAATGTATCTTATCTTTGGTGATTCATATAACTAAACTTTCAAAATGAGAATAAAGCAAGAGTCTCTTCAAAAGTGGTTGGGGGCACACACACACACACTTCTATTAAAAAATTAGGTATGTAATTGCTAAATATATAGCTTTTTAAAAATTACATTTACTATCATTTAGTTCACAGTGTAATATTTAACTCTTTCCTGAAATCTTCATAGTATGCCAAGTTAATGGTTCCTATTGATGACTTTGGCTATACACAAATTTTGAAATAGAAATAAACCCGAAATATTTAGCGCTTTTAAATAATTTTGGAGAATAAACTAGTGTTCAATGTGAAACAAAAAATATACATCCATTTTCTCAAGGTCAGGAGTTGATTTGTTGAAGGAACTTGTTCTATGAGAGCTGAGATAACTTCCAATATGTAGATAAGAGGTTTCCCGAAACTCAATTGAAACCACATCAAACATTGAGTTCCAGAAGAAAGTTGTTTTTCCTATGTAGTAATTAATACATTTCGATATGTGTTTGGGAACAGCGAACATAAGAAACCACAACTAGTCTTATTGCTATTAAAATTTTTAAACCTTTTTTTCATTCTAACATTGAATGTTAAAGATCTGTTTTGTATGGAAATTTGAACTTCTGTAAAACTCTTTGTGTTTTTCTAAATGTTTATTTATTTATTTATTTTATGTCAAAAAACAGTTGAAACTCTTTTAGTTCATTTGTGAGTGGGCTCCCCCACCCTTTTGACGTCCCTGGCATACAAGTAAACATCTTGAAAATTAATAGTTTATTGCCTAATTTCAAGAAGTGAGAATATTTATCTTGAGATAATTTAATTTTCAAATTCAGTTGGTTTTCAAATGTAATATAACACACAATGTTTATGCAAATTTTAAATTTCTGAAATGAGAAAGAACATAAAAAAAAAATAAAGAAATGGGAAGGTATGCTATTTTCACATTTCACAAAACATTCATCAAAACATATGAAATGACAAAATATTGATTCCTGATTCTCTCTACATGGAAAAGCAACAACACTGACTTACTGTTCCTCACAATGGAAGTGAAGGTATATCATGATTTATTTGAAAACATTGTCTTAACAACAGAGCATTACAATAACTTTTCATGATTAAAAGACATAGATTTCAGTATCTGGCATTTGACTTTTTTAAATTATTTCACAAATTCCTATACAATGTAAAATACTTTCACATGGATTCATACTGAATGGTATAGTAGAATATATACCAATTGAAGTATTGACACTAGATACTTCAATTATTTGAATACAGTAATGAATTTGTTTTTAGTTATTGCAGAAGTAGTGGATCAATTCCAAAAGTCTAAAAATTGCTCTCTTTTTTAATAAACCTTTCAATCAGCAACACCACACTGTACAAACCCACTGTATTAAGAAAGCAAGAAGCCAACAAGAATATACTGATTATCATGTGTGTAATCCATCTTGGTAATTGAGCATGGATGTTATAACAAAATATTTTGAAAATAAAATGGAACATTTTAATGGCTACATTTCTTGAATGATCTGCAAATGCTGTTGCATTTGTACTTTTAACAATTTATGTCAACTGAGAGCAACCGATGAACAAAAAAATTTTTTTTACTAATTTCTACTTGTTAGGTAAGTTGAATATATATTTCTAACAAAATAATTTTAACATTTTTCTCTCTTCAATAAATGGTAGTTACAGATTCAGATTTATTTCCTTATGGTCAGCAAACATAAAAATGTAACTGAAAACAATTATCCACACATGGAATTAGTTATTTTCACAGCACATAGCTATCAAGATCAATGAAAGGCAACATCCACAGGAAAATGTTGGAATGCAGAAACTTTGCAAAATGATAGCAAATAAGGAAAAATTAACCATGTAACTTTGATTTTTCTCTCACAATCAATTATGCTTACATGTCAAATATTTAAGTATATCCTAGCACCTTTTGAAAAATATTGCTAATTAAACAGGCTATTTTATTTGTGTGAAACACTTTCCCTTCAGAGCAACTACAAATGACTTGTGTTTCAGTTTTGAAATTGATATCCATCATATTTGTTTGAATACATTTTTACTAAAAATATAAATATTAATCTAACAAGTAAATACATAATAAGCACAAAAGTAGTACAGTAGAACATATGTAACTTAGATACAAATGCACACAAAACATCTAATCCTTAATTCATTTTCACAAGCATTCATGTAATGAAATTGCTGCAGTGATAAGTTTCAGGCACTGCCGTTCAGAATGGTAGCTACTGTCAATTTCCCCCCCAATTTCTAGCAACTACAGAAAAATGTTTTACATGACTTCAAGAGTATTGTCATAAAATATTCTCTTTCAATTCTATAATGCAGATTAAAGACACATTAAACCAGCTGGAGCAGTAAAACACTGACATTGGTTTTTGGTGCACAATGTATTGTTCCAATTGTGGTCTATTTGAGATTATTGTGTATTTCTTTCTGCTCAGCAGAATTTTTACATAATAGTAATGAAAGGAGAGACTAGGCAAGCTCAGTATTACTTTCTATTTGAATTTCTTACATTTCATAAAAATAATAAATTGTAAAATCAACAATCAAACATTGATAGTATTTGCATGCTTTAAAAGCAGCTTCACTGGCAGATGACAAGTACATGCTTGTCACTCACACAGTAACACTTCTTACAGCACTATTACTTCAATTATAAATTATCTATGTATACATGAACCATCGATATGACTTGCAAGAGAAGTTACATGTCTTGATGCCTGTAAAACTGCTTTTGAATGCTTTATTAAGTCACTTCAGCAACATCTACATCACTGTCTACAAAAAATTTGTAACGTAACACACCAGAGACATTCAATTCCTGCCAGAAACTTAAAAGGAAGAAGAGGCAGATATGCATATGTAACTGGGATGTAATCCATTCTCTCGTCACAGATTGCTTCATTTACTGTCACACCAATCAATTATGTCATGCTCTCATTTCATGAACAACAAAAGTATCACAGAGTAAACAATAACATAATACAACTAACTAGATCATTCTCTTCATTTTCTACATTGTCTCAGTATTACAGGATGAATAACATTATCAACTCGATCTTTCCGCATTGTCATATATTACAAACATGCATCCACTAATGGCATCAAATAACATGGTTAACATCAACTCTATTGAGTACTGATATATACTTATATACATGAATTATTGTGAAGCAATGTACATTAATACATTACAGTGTGTTTATATATATTTATAGATGTACACATATGTATATAAAAATCTAGCCGATTCACAGCAGTATCAACCAATCAAACTTCAATTGAATACTGTTCTACGCCATATGACAGCAAATGTCCCATGGTGCACAAACATAACAGGCATAACATTCCTACCACACACAGAAGAAAGGGCAGTATTCGAGAAACACATCTCTGACTGGCTCAGACTACAGTAGTGATTTTCACTGTTTCAGCTAACAGTAGCAACATACTTCATATAACATTTATATGATTATTCAATTTAGATCTAATTACTTGATGTCAAGTATCGACTTTGAGCTTTGGTGAAACAAAAGTATAAAAAGAGATCTCTTGTTGTATACAATAAATGTTATGACTATTTACAAATGCACATTGGTAACTGAGTATATACATAATGAAAAAAACTCAATTGGAAACATTTGGTGATAAAAGAAGAGAGACGTCCATATAAGCAGTTTACATTACACAAGAGAGGCTGCTAACTGAATGAAGACTAATTAACAATTCATTGTCTATGTTTTATTATACAATATTGCATATACACTAAGTATGAAGTATGTGGCTCCTAGAACATTTAATTCCAATTGGGACCATTCATGTGCATACTTTATCTCTCTTCATAAAGACAACTAGCAACAAAGGCAGCATTACATATTGATATGCCTGCCACTCCTAGTATACTGTACGTAGCCTTATGGATGCATCCCAATATGTTTGGCTTCATAACCCCTTCTTTTCAGCTCGGCTCAGCTCCAAGGCATACTCCAGGTCAGCCTGCTCTTGTTTGAGGCGCTCCTGTCTTTCTGTCTCTAGGCGTAAGCTCTCGGCTGCAGCCCATGCTAACTGCTGGTCCTCAGGAGGCAGAGGAGCTGCAGGTCGCCCTTTTTGCCCACTTGCTAGCACTCCTCCCCCCACAGTTCCATTGGCTTTCACTTTCACCCTGGTGCTGGTGGTGCTATTGTCACTTGCCAAAATGGGAGTAGGTTCCCTTCTCACTTTGGGGCTAGCTGTCACTGGCAGAGCATTTCCGTTCTGGTCCCCTTCCTCCTCGAATGGATCAGCAATATGAAAGGGGTCTTCATACCGATAGTTTTGGAAGGGATCCTCTGTGAATTCCAGATGAGAGTAACGAGACTGTGCGCTGGATGTACTTGTGTTCCCCTGCGTAGGTGTCCTAACAGCAGGACTTCGTGGCATGCCTGCTGCTGGGCCAGAGAACTGAAGAATGGGAGCAGAACTTTTTAAGGCTGAAAAATATTTGGGAAAGAAACAAACACAATGTCTGGTTACTTGGAATCTCCACATCAGACCTGTAAGAAAATGGAAACTTCAACCTCATGTGTTACCATCTCTGGTAGTGCCACAGGTACAGTGAGGCAGCGTGTGCAGCAACATGCATGCAAGCAGCATGCTAAACTAAGCATCACAAACCTAGAATGACTCAAAAACAAAGAATAAGAAAAATATATATTAAAAATAAATCCAGAAAGAATTCCCTTTCATCTCATAATAAATTGTAAATCAATTTTGAAAGCATTGTTCAAAAATTTTCCCTTGAAGGAAATATTTTAAATAGTGGCTTAATGCAAAATGTGAATTTTATAACAAATATCATGAGCTGTATGAATGCAGCTAGCAAAGAACTACTATTGTCCAAATAACAAATATAGAGTGGAGAGTGGATAATTTTTTTTAAAAATACCCGACTTCCCCCCCTCCCCCTATAATCAGTGGTGGTTCGTGGTAGAGTTTGTAGGTGGTTGCAGTTATGACTCGTAATATTGACATTGGGTGGTGTGTGGGTATGGCGTGTGTAGTATGTGTGTATGGGAATCTCAGGTTTATGAATTTTGGAAAAGGGGCAAATCACGAATTGACGTAATTCAAATATATTATTTACCCACGGGTACAAAAAGAGCATACACACGTCAACACATTAACACATCGGACTATTATTTGTTATGGCAAACACACTCCCGCCGCTTCCACCAGGCGGTGACGTATCCCAAACCGCAGTAGTTAAATTTCGAATCCGCCACACGGCCATTTAGTCACTGAAGGGTATACGTTAGTGATGGCAAATTTTACCAAAACATCGATATATCGATGTTTGGATACATCGTTAAAAGGTTTTCGATGTCGATGAAAACATCGACGTTTTAATTATAGACAAACAGACATGCTATTTACCGATCCATTTTTAATTAGTGCGTAAAAGGGATCGGGATCTTATTGTTTGGTTATCAGTATTTTAGTAGTATGTTAATAAAAATTATCGAATGTAAAGAATAAAAGTGACAAAGAACACCGTGTCTACTTTACCATTTAGTCCTTCCATTTATACATCTTCGAAGTAAAATCTTCTGGATAGTATGTGATACATTTTATAAACATTTTAGTAGTGTCTTTAGTATTATTGTAGTATACATTAAATTTTGTCTTAGATTTCAGATTTTAATCTTCTAATCAATATTCTACACATACCGTAAAAATAACAAAAATAATTCTTCAAAAACATAAAGCATTAGATGAATAATAAACTCATTGATGATGGTGTATATTTTAAAATCTATCCTATAATTTGTACGACGAAGATAAAAACGAAATTGTCGAAGATAAAGCGGAATTGACATCTCAGATTCATGGAGCCAATAGAAATACTTTTGACATATCCAACCAAATCAATAACTAATTTTTCCATAAAAGTGAAGTTAGAACCTTTTATTTTAATATTACGAAGGTCTCTCAATAAATCATAATAACAAACACTACCAAATATAAATTCTTGACTTACCTACCCGACAACTGGAATTAGCAGTTAAATTTTACTCGAAACGAAGCTCTTCTGCATGAATCGTGCGTACCACTCGCGCACCACAATGAATGAAAATATGAGAAAGTCAGTAATACAGAAAGACGTGCTAGTTTGGAATGCAATGCTTGGTCATGCATTACATGTTACTGTGGGACTTCCCAGGATGAAGCGAGTCGGATTCACGACTCGTCAAAACGTCTGAGGGCCACTTTTAAGACTACTGTCGATTCAATGGCGATAACACACATTCATAACACGAGCAGCTCCCAAACTTCCTCAGATTGCATAGGCGAAATGTGCAGCGTGATAACGAGGATGACGCAAAACAACGATATGCTGTGTATATCGATGTTAATATATCTCTTATTACAGGGCCCTGGTAACGAAAAAGTCGATAAATTTAGAAAAAAAATCCTCGTATCACCTGTGTAGCCTGAATCCATGTTTTGTGGGTCCTTGATAACGAAAAATCGAATGACCGCAAAACCGTCTTTCGTCTGTCTATCCGTCAGAACGTTAGCGGCTAAACCATTCAGGCTATTTGATCCAAAATTGATATTCCCCAATCCACCTGGCTGATGGCGTGGTCCCTTGATTTTGAAACCGGTATTTTAATTTTGGGGGTACTTTACAAGAAGCCCCAGGGACATTCTCAAAATTTTCAATTTGTTGGATTGTATGAATTAGGGGTAGTTAAGGATTTAGGGAGGCTAGACAACCTAAGGTCTATTATGGACCGGTACAGTTTCCAAAGGGAAAACAAGGTTTCGGGGAGGGGTGTCACTGGGTCGTGCGATTTTATATTAAGCTTCCGTAAAAGCATACGGAGACGGATTCCTAGTGTATGGAGTAACGATGTTTTGAGTGCATACGAAGACAAGTGGGTTGGGTAGAAGACTGCTTGACGTGAGGGAGGATCCACAGTGGATAATGTCGCATATGATGCAATCAAAATATCTTGCCTTCGGCTCAGAGATGGTTCTCCAGCCTCGGCCAAGAGGCATTCGATGCGATTAGTGCGGTAGGCGCCTGTACTGATCCTTACCCCGCATTGTGTATGGTATTTAATGGCTGGAGGATTGATGGTGACGCTGATCCATACACTATGCTTTCATAATCCAAGATAGAGCGGATGAGGGTTCTATACAAATGCAAGAGACACACTGTCTGCGCGCAAGAGCTACCAGTGAGAGTGCGAAGGAGATTTAAAGGTGATACACATCGGCCCTGTAATTTACGAATGTGTTTTCACCAGGTTAAGCTCTTGTCGAATGCGAGGCCAAGGAAAGTTACGGATTTAACAAATGGAAGTTGATGCCCCCCCCCCAAGAAAAAGGTTAGGGTGATTTTGGAAGTGATGAAGTATGCAGAAGTGCATGCAGATGGTTTTTGAGGTGGAGAACTTCAATCCTGTTTCATCGCTCCATTCCTGTTATTTTTTGAGCACAATTTGTAACTGCCTCTCAATAACTTGCATGCTCTTGGAGGAGCAAAATATGGCAAAGTCGTCAACGAACAGTGATGCCTTCACAGGTTCCCGGATTACTGCTGCAATACTATTGATAGCAATGGCAAACAGTGACGCTCAGAATCGATCCCTGGGGAACATCGTTCTCTAACTGGTGACTTGAGGATAACGTGGCACCAAGGCGGACGCGGAAAGATCTTGACGAAAGAAAACTTACTAGAAACAAAGGGAGCCGTCCCCTAAGATCCCAAGGGTGCAAGGTGCGAAGAATACCTTCAGGTGGTGTCATACGCTTTCTCTATGTCGAAGACAATTGCTACCAGGTGTTGACGTAGCACAAAAGTGGAAATCTATGTGGCAAGGGTGACTAAGTGGTCCAAGATTGACCTGTGCTTCCTGAAGGCACATTGGAGGTGTAAATAGGATATTTTGTTCCAGGAGCCAGACCAAACGTGTGTTTACCATTCGCTCTAAAAGCTTTCACAGCTTGTGAGCAAGATTGGGCGGTCTTGAGGGGGTTGTCCTGCCTTTCCTTCTTTAGGGACTGGAATAACAATGGCTTCACGCCAAATCCTTGGTACTTCATGTTAAGCCCAAACCTTGTTGAAAACGCGGAGAAAGGAAACAGCGTTTTCAGGTAGGTGTATCTGGACTGGACCTGGAGCAGTATGTTTCTCACAAGCGAGGGCACAGGAAAATTTGCCAATGCCCGCTTCCGATCACGCACTGTGATGGCACAGTCGGCATTTCACCATGGCACAGGGGGATGTCGTGGGTGACCGGACGACTTCGGGATGGCAATTGAGGCCGCATGAAGAACGGCGTCAGTAAAAAGAGCAACCATGGCATCGATATCGTTTGGGCAGTTTTCCGATATGCGTTTTTCTTTCTCGAATGTTTCTCACTCAGCTTGTTGGATTAGCCAGCGAGGAGGGCGGGCAACGTTCAGGTCGGGAATATCGAAGTTGATCAGAATGGGGAAATTATCACTGCCATGCAGGTCGCCAAGGACAGTCCACTCCAAGATTGTAGAAAGAGAGGGACAACAGAGTGCTAGATCTACGGACGAGAAAGTGTTTGAAGTCACGGGAAAATGTGTGCTTTCTCCAGTACTCAGAATAATTACGTTCTGGTTATCAATGATATTTTCAAGTATATTGTCTCTCGGGCACGAACTTGTGCCACCCCAAGCGGGACTGTGGCGTGTAAGTCCCCAACAATAAGAAAAGGGGCGGGCAACTGAGAAAACATGTCTTCCCGTTCTTCCTGGGACACGTCTTGTTCAGACGGGATATAGACGTAGCAAATGGTGATAGAAATAATGCGAAATTCACACGAACGTAAGATAACTGAAGAGTGGTTCGTACGTCTATTTCTTTAGATACCAGGGAGCCTGTAACAAAAATAGCGACTCCACCATGGGTGCGGGGGCCATCATCAATGTCTTCCCTGTAACAACAAAAGCTGCGAAGAGAGCGAAGTGCTCAGGACGGAGATGCGTTTCCTGCAGGCAGATAACCACGGGTCTATGCAGAGACATCAGCTTTAATTCATCCAGACGAGTACGACAGCGATTGAGGTTCCACGAAAGGAGAGCCATAATTTCTGGATGCTTTGGTTTATTTGGTTGGTTGGTTGGGGTTTGATTTCTTTGCTTCTAGGGAAGTTATGAATTGGGTTTCTTATTCTTCTTTATCCGTCTCTGTTGGAGAGTGATGGACTGGTTCATGTGGGGCTCCTCGTTCCCTGCAGTCTTGACTACTGCTAGAGACAGTCACATGTGTTGGAAGACGGCGCTCTTTTAGTATAGGCGACCTGGCTCTAGAGATAGGGCCTGACGGCCTCGGGTTCTCAGCCTGATTCCTTTGAGTGTTTGTCGAGATATTTACACTTTTCGTTTCCTTCTTCGTTACATTGGACAAGAAATCTGGAATCTGCATTTCCACCGATGTCTTCAAAGGACACCTGACAGGCAGCATCGCGCAGAGATAGATTTCGGTGCCTGGGACTCGGAATTTGATGTATTCTGTTGACCCACGGTGTCAGCGAAACTTCAGTCCAAGTCCACTGGGTTTCGCTTCTGGTACCGTCGTCGTGCCTAAAGAAAGGGAACTTCCTCTGAGACCCTGATCTTTTGGATCTTCCCTTCTTTCAAGAATATGGGGCACTGGTTCGAATTTGATGGGTGCTTCCTAGAACAATTTACGCACCTTGCATCTGCGGAGCAGTTAGATTAGTTACACGACTCCCAAAGTGCACGCAAACGGCGGCGCTCATGGAACGAGGCCGAGTATAGCCAAATCTCTGGCATTTAAAGCAGCGCAGAGGATTTGGGACCTACTGCCTGACACGGAGATTGTAAAAGCTGCATACTATTTTCTCTGGCACAGATGGACGGTCAAAGGTCAGTATCAGCGTTGAGGTAGGGGTGAGTACCCCATTCACTCTCCGCTGGATCCTGTAAATGTCAGACACCACAGGGGTGGAAGAAGGCTTTCAGGTTTTCTTCAGTTTCTGATGCAAAATATTAGTGGTTCACCACACCCTTGCAGAGGTTTAAGGTCGGGTGGGCAAACACAATCACCTGGAGGCCGGCTATTTGCTTTAGATCTGTGATTTTGTTAATCTGTTCGTCAGAACGGCATTCGAAGAGGATTCTGCCGTTTCTCTGACGAACCACCTCCTGAAACGTTCTCGATTTCTCTGGCGAATGGGACTTACACTCTTCATTGTTTCGCCATCGTTTCTACATACATGACGAGGAAACGGGGCTTCGCCGGTCTATCAGAATCTTTACAAAAGAAACTATCAAGATTAACAGTTTCACCAACAAATCTCTTCCTTACGGAAGAGGGGGGGAGGTGGTTTATTATCCATGAAAATGATATCACATTTATCCCCGTGGTTCCCACCCACCACGGAGCCCAACAAGGGAGACTCCATCGGAGTGCCAGGGTTGCAACGGGGATACAGTGGGGGAATGACAACATTGCACCACCGTGGATCCCCTAGCTCACCCTGGAGTTCGGTACAGGACCTAGCTCGAGGCGATTGATCAGGAGCAGGTTACCTCCCGACTGCCCGTCTAGAAGAGTCCATAGCCAAAGCAGGTGTATCGGGAGCTGCAAGGAATGTTCACCAACATGGTAAAAAAACGTATACTTGGTTGCCAAGAAGAAAGTAACAAGTGGAGAGTAACTCATTTTCATAAATACTCTTAAAGACCAATGTTGAAGTAATAAATGTTATTTCCATATCTCTGCTAATTTTTTAAAGATTTAATACTTAATTAGAATTTACGTAAGTAGTACAGAAAATAATTATATAAAAATTCAACTTTAACTGCACTCATTTATTTTTCAGAACAAATGTTTATACTAAAAAAAATATTATAATGTTTACAGTTAAATTATTATGAGGCATACCTGATGTGGTTTTAAAGCAAAGAGACTGCACAATTTTAATCTCGTTTTGTCACATAAACTTGTGAACCAGTGATTTTCCAACCTCAAAGTCACTTCAGAACAGGGAATTAATTATGTAAGAATATGTATTACTTGTTACATTTAACAAAATATTGCAAGGATGACTGGTCCTGCAAGGATGACTGGTCCTTCTCTAAAGAGTTTATATAGACTATCTCATCCAGCCCAATACACGCTCGCATGCACGCGGCCCACCAAATATGGACCACTCCCATAACTTAACGGTTCAAGATATCAAAATGCAGTTTTGGGTGAAAAAATGCGGAATTATGAGGCAAGTAACATGTCATAGAGAAATTGTCTATATTATTTTTACTTTTCGAGAAAATTAATCCCTAGGATTTTTTACATGGAACTATACATTTTTCTCACCAGTAATGGATAGACCATGAAAAAGGAAAACAATGATGTTTCATATGCTAATATTTGTTAGTAATTTGAATATAAAATAAGACTTTCTGACATGTGATTTTGAATTAAACGGGCAATCATGTAGCAACCCTTGAAACTCTGACCTTCAGGGAAGGTGGCCTTCGCGGCGTCAAGCTTGTGGCGTGGAGATGGGAGACAGAGGGGTGGCAGTAAGGAATAAGAGGCATAACTACAGCAATCCAAGGTCTTGACACAGAGGCAACACTAAGAAACACCAATTTAAACTATTAGAATGAGATATTTTTTCCCATTGATTTATCAGGATTTAACTTGGAAATTTTAAAACATCAATCATTTCCAAGAATATAAAAAATTGGTAGCGTAAGGAAGATGAAGATAATATCATTTTCAAACTGGATAAGAATCCAACCAGTGTCTCTTCGTTGATAATTTTCATTTTTACTTAAGATTATCACTCGTCCATTTCGCAACCATACGACTACCGCTGTTCATAAACGGAAATGAAAACTGTGCACTTCCGTCTTCTGCCGTGGATTTTCAAGTATTGTGTCAGAACGTAGTGCTATGAAGTGCTTCAATTAGTATTAGCAGTCGCGGCTGCAATTGTGCATTTTTGTTAGTTTGTTAAATTTTCATCGACAATTGTTAAGACTATTTCAAAATTTCTATTGCTTTGTTCTTTTGATACATGTTTATGTAGGAAGTTTATTAACAATAAATAATAAGAGAAAATGTCAACCTATCTTATTTGATGAATTAATCGAGATATTGCTATGAAACTCTTTAAGCATTCATTCGCTTCCCGTGTTTTAAAATGATGGCTTGTTCCTGCACTGAGCTCAATTCTTGTAAGTTTGAAAATGATTATTATTCATTATTATTTATTATTTATTATTATTATTATTATTATTGTTATTATTATTATTATTTTATTATTATTATTATTTTATTATTATTATTATTTTATTATTATTTTTACATTTTTAAGTCTCTAGCCTAGTGAGGTGCCATACAGCCGACACCGGAACCTTTAGAGAACCAAGGTGCCTGCTTCGCTTGCAAACTCAGGCGGTCAGGATTCGACGGTGAAGTCAGGTGATGTTATATCAATAAAAACTTCCTCACGATGCGTGCCAAACTCAGGAAAACAGCCTTTTGCATTGTATGAATGTGCCAGTTGTTAAGGCCAAGCCTTGTAGACGATGAAGATAGTTCATAGACCAGTCCATTTGCAGAGATAACCACAGGAACTACTTCAACAGATACCAACATGGATTTAGAAAATCAAAATCAATGGAAACAGCTATATTTTTTTCTTAAAGATGTCGCCTCATCATTGGATCAAAACGAGGCACCTATTGGATTATTTTTAGATCTCTCGAAAGCTTTTGACGTCATTGATCATGACATTTTACTTTCCAAATTACCTTCATATCCGTGGTATTGCTCTAGATTGGTTATGTTCGTACCTTAAACAACGATATCAAAGAGTGGAAATACCTTACTGGAATGATGGAACATTACGTACGCACCTTTCCGACTCTTTGCCCATTGCACGTGGAGTTCCTCAAGGATCGATTTTAGGCCCTATTCTGTACCTACTTTACGTAAACAATATGCGTTCCTACTTTACGTAAATGACGATTCGAAACGGAAGAACGGTTCTCTTTGCAGATGATACGAACATCCTTTGCAATAAAGAAACAGTAAATAGTACAATATCAGATGTTTCAAATTGGTTCCGAAATAACAAATTAATAGTAAACGAAAAGAAAACGGTTTTAATGCAGTTTTCCATTTCAAATAAACAATTCTGTGCTCCATTGAAAATCAACGGTGTACCATTGACTGATGTTAAGGCAACAAAATTTTTAGGTCTCTCAATTCAGTCAAACCTTAAATGGAACGACCATTTAAATGAATTGAACACAAACTTAAGTTCATTATGCTACACGTTCAGAATTCTTGCGAATTCAGTCCGCCTTCATACTGCTCGTTGTGTATATTTTTTTAAATTTATTTTATTTATTTTACGTCAAAAAAACAGTTAAAAACTGCGTATGACGTGCTATGGGAAAAGTGAATTGTGTGCACATTTTCAAAATTCTGTGATCCATACACTAAGTCATATACTACTTAAATTTTGAATTTTTGAAAGGGAGAAAAAAAAAAAAAAAAAAAACTCCCATGTAATAAAATCTATTTTCAAGGATAAACAAGCAATAAATTTTGAAAGGGAGAAAAAAAACAAAAAACTCCCATGTAATAAAATTATTTTCAAAGATAAATAAGTAATAAATTTTGGCTCTTATTACTTCCTGCCGCAACAACATGGAAACGATAATTTGAATAATTGTATTTCCCACTGAATTCTAGAAGACGTGCACAGAAATATTAGTTACATTTATGTCCAGAAGCAAAACAAGGGGCCATCTCAGCATTTGCTCAATGGATCAGGGAAACTGGACGAAAAACCTGATCGAGATGGGGGTCATTGACCCGGAAGCTGTAGTACAATAGTTGTTACAGGTTGTTTATACTCATTTATACAGTCCAAATGGTAAATAATGCATTATGTATCATTGTTAAAATTAATGTTCCTTTTCTTGTGATGCTCAGTATAGTCTCTAATTGTATAGAAACAGTTATGCAGCAGAAACGATTTCACTTGGATTTAAACTTTTCTATTGAATTTAATCGTTTAATGTCATCTGGCAAAGTGTTGTAAAATAATGTACATGTATTGTATGTGAATTTTTTGTAATGAGCTGTCGATACTGTCACCTGATGAATATGATTTCTACGTCGAGTGTTATAGTAATAGACTTCGGCATTTTCTGAAAACATATTCCCGCCCTTGAGCAAGTCATTTTTTACAAAAACCACTGATTCGTAAATAAAAATACACGGTAATGGTAGAATTCCTAAATTAATGAAGAGAGGCTTACATGAATCACGTGGGTGGGATTTGATTATTCGTACAATTCGTTTTTGTAATCTAAAAGTCTGGGAGCTACAAGATGTATTTCCCCAGAATATTGTGCCATATCTCAGGCGGGAATGAACATACGCTCAAAATTATCTTACTTTGCATCTACAGACCTCCAACAAAGCAAGCTGTCTCAGCAGAGGCCAGATTTAAACGCTTCTGGGCCCATTCACTCAGCCTATCTTCTTTGGCGATATACAGACTCTCACAGTCCGCTTCATTGAGGTTCAATGGAGTAAAATTCTTGTCCATGGCACAAATTGCTCCATTGCAAGCGTCGTTTTCTGAAGGAAGTATTTGCGAAGATTGTTGATTTGCTTCGCGCAAAGGGACTCAAAATCCAGAAGATCTCTACATCCTTCTTTCCGAGGTATGTAGAGTCTTGCCACTGAACTGTTGGGATGGTGCATACGGTATTTGGTAAGAGTGGTTCTAACTTTTCGATTAAGGTCCTGCAGTGCAGTTGTCCAGTGAAGAACACCAAATGTATAGACAGCCACAGGTACTGCCCAAGAGTTGATAGCTGACATGAGGTTTTTTCCATTTAAAAGAGATTTACAAATTGTCTGTGTGTGTGGCATGTTGTGTGTGTGTGTGTGTGTGTGTGTGTGTGTGTGTGTGTGCGTGTGTGTGTGGTGTGTGTGCGTGTGGGGTGTGTGTGCGTGTGGTGTGTGCTGTGTGTGCGTGTGTGGTGTGTGTGGTGTGCGTGTGTGGTGTGTGCGTGTGTGTGTGTGTGGTGTGTGCGTGTGTGGTGTGTGCGTGGTGCGTGTGTGGTGTGTGCGTGGTGTGTGCGTGGTGTCGTGTGTGGTGTGTGGTGTGTGCTGTGTGTGTGTGTGCGTGTGTGTGTGTGTGCGTGTGTGTGTGCGCGCGTGGGCTTTTTGTCTAAGGCTGTTCTAATGATGAAGCAGCTCAAAAAGCCCTCTATCCTAAAGTACAATGACTATTTATTATGACCCCCTCTAACTTTCAAAGCAGGTAAAGTTTTTTTGAGGTCAGATGATAGGCACAGTCATCAAGCCACCAATTCAGATATAATTCTCAAAACACATTGCTTCATTACTCCTGGTTAAGAGGTTAACAGTCACAATACTTCAAAACTCTTTTCCTTTTAAATTTTCAATATATTTTATATTTTTTAACTAACTTTTGCATTTTACTTATTTAGAAGTTTTGCATATCTTAGTGCAAAAAGGTCCAGTTTGAAAGGATTTTGATGAATAGGAAAAAAAGTTTTGTTCATTTAAATTGATGATTAAAAAAAAAAATTAATTTAAAACTATTTATTTAAGATGTACCCCTTGTAAATATTGAAACTGCATTCACACAGCCTGCATGCTGGATTATGAACAGTTCTAATGGAACAAATCAATGTAGAAAATAAAAACATTATTGACACACAACATTGACTAAACTCAAAATCATATACAATAATTACTTCTCTCTTCTTTAATTATACATTACAATTAATTAAACTGATGAGTGAAAATAAGAACATTTTATACTTTTAATAAAGAAACGTTTTTACACAGAAAGAATGGATTACTTTCATAATAATTAAAGAGAATTTGATACTTAACAATGATTTGAAAATAATTGTCTACAATTTTGTACCTAAATAACAAATCAATACTACATATTTTCAACAGATGCATAAAAGAAAAGTTGCATGAATAACATAAAAGTTATTATAGCCGAAACTCCGTACAGGTAAAACATAAATACATTCATCCCACTTTCAAGTAAAATGTTCTTTTTTATCTCTCACTAACATTACTAATTTAATATCAAAATTAATATTCTAACAAAAGGATTTGTAATGATATAGATTTTATAATAAGGACATTTACCCAGGTACTGGAGTTTGGTATGATGTTTAGGTTCATGGACAATTGTCTGGATGGGAAATTGCTAGGCCTGGGCAAGTAAGAACGATGACAACACTAGGCAAAAAACAAACAACAATCACTATATAACTCAAAGGCAATGGAGATGCACAACTCACTACATAAAGAAAAGAAAAAATACCAAATTATCATCAGGGCTAAAGCAAGTGCAGTGTTTGGTTCAAGTTTCCACAATTAATTTTAAGAATTTTAAATATTTAAAAGCATTTTTTAAGAAATGTTTCTGAACACAAAAATATTTAAAACTTGAAATGTTGCTTGTTAGTAGCAACAATGAAAGGAAAACTTTACAAATAAAAACATGATTTGATTCTTGCAAATGTAACAATATAATGAAGTTTGTCTTACCTTACTGTCAAAGTTGGCAAAATCTGCAAAACCTACACTACCAGAAGAACTGGAAAAAGGGTCATTGGGAACTGGAGCAGGAGCAACAGCAGGTCCACTGTCATCAAAGAGATCATTGCTACTAAAAGGATCTGGGCTGGGAGTAGGGGGAGCTGGAGCAGCCTTCATAGTAGGACCTTGCGAAGGCCGTGGTGGAGCCGGCCGAGGGGGAGGCACCTTGCTCTTCTTTGGAGGCAATGCCGGACTAGGACTCTCAGGACGAGGCGGAGGCCCACCTCCAGTAGGTTGTAACGCAAAAGGATCACACCCAAAAGGATCCTTTCCTGGGGCCTATGAAACAAAGTAAACAATATAAATATATACACGCGCACGCACACACACGCCGCGCGCACACACACAATTTTTTCATACAGATCTTTAATTTCCAATAATCATGAACTTTTAGTTTTTGTTTCTCATAGAAAGAACTAGTGGTGCTACGGAATGGCCCAGACTTTCTCATTCTAGTTGGTTTTCTAATTTCTATGGTTAAGACTAGCTTTTCAGTCGTGCTCCATCCCCTTGCCAGCTGCTATCTGTCACTGCACACAAGATCATTTGCTAAAATTTTCTCAATTGTTCGGTTTCCTAATGGTAGAACTGAAATATTACTTCAAGAATATTATAGAAAAGTAAAACCTTGCCCTATAGGCACATCTTCGTTGAATAATTTGGAGCCGTTTTTAAGAAAATGTAGTTTAAGCGTTACGCGAAAATGTAAACGGGAAATTTGAAGCTCTTTATCACAGAAAACTTTTGAGTTTCAAAAAATGTAATTGGAAGTCATTTGAACCACTTCCACTCTGAAATGCAGTAATATATACAAATCACTGGAAATGTATATAATAAAGACATGAGACTAAAGGTAAATATTAAAGGCATATAATATTTAACTAAAAAAGTGTAATTTTGAAAAAAGAAAAGAATACAGCAAAATGACTTATGTCATCATATAAAGTGCAATCAGAATAATACATACATAGAAAAACTTAAAAAATTGGAGCCCTTTTTGAGAAAATGGCGGTTGATGTTTGAAAATATGGATTTTTGACATCCTTTTCACAGAAAAATTGAGTTTTCGAGAATGTTTACAAGACATCATTTGAGGCACTTCTTTTAACACTTCGTTTAACATTAAACCTTTGGTTTTTCAAAAATTGCAAAATTTTAATGAAACTGGTTTCCAGAAATGCAACAAATGTTCTGCACTGAGTAGCCTATTCAATTTCTTCACACAGAAATTGTAATGACAGCCGTTGTATGTAATTAAGGTTGCTGTGATGCTTATCAGCGCCATTGTCGGTTGGACTGATTTTGGGATAACTAAAGATAGACATGTGCTGGTAAAAAATACAACCCAAACCAAACGTTTGCAAGCTGAGTTCACTTGAAGGAAGAAGCCGCGATTATAACAGTACGTATCCAACAGATTAATTTAATAATTTCCAAAAGATTAATTTCAAAATTTATAACAAAAGCATGAAGAAGAAACAAACAAAGAACTAATATACAAATTCTAACTTACTTAGCATCCAACTGCCTAGCTTCACTATTCATTTTACATTCACAAAGCGCAGTAAACTGGGAGCAGGCGTCTATGTTTGTCGTCAAATGACACAAATATACTCTTTTTTTCCAAAAATTTAACATGACCTTATTTGAAGATCTGTTTTTTGATGAACACATTTCATTAAGAAAAAAACTGTACCTTCATAATTATAGTTGTAGGAAGACATGGAAAAATATTTTCAATTTTTGAAAGAAAAAAAAAAGAGTGGTTTCAACCAACATGATGCCCACACCATTCTCTTAAAAAATGTTTAGACAAATATTAAAACTTGCCCATATTTCACACAAATTACGCGAAGTACCCAAATTTTCCAAAAATTATACACAACCTTTTTTCAAAATCTATCTATAAGGAACAGAATTTCTTAAGGGAAAAATTCCTATCTTCATTTCTTTGGTTGTAGGAAGATGCCGAATTTTTTATATATTTTTTTTTGCAAATTTCGAAAAATCTGCGTTTTTAACGAATACCAGACTGGCACCATTCTCTTACACTTACCCTATACTAATCAACAACAAACTGTAATCAATAACAATGGAGCCATTTTTTTGGAAAATTTTGAAACAGTCCCAGGATCTTCATGTAAAGTATCCCCCAAAATTAAAATATTGGTTTCAAATTCAAGGGGCCGCGACATCAGCCAGATCGATCGGGGAATATTCATTTTGGAGAAAATCAGCTTCAATCAAACAATTTAGTCACTAGCTTTGTTCACAGACAGATGAACAGACTTTTTGCTGTCAATTAATTTTTTGGTATCAAGAACCAATAAAACATGGATTCTGGCTACATCAGAGGAGAGGCTACATCAGAGATTAAGAGGATTTTTCTAAATTCGGCATCTAAATTTACGTAATTTTTCATTGCACGGGCCCTGTAATAAGTTTTTTTTCATGCAGCACTACATAACACTTCAACACACACACACACGCGCACGCGCACGCACAGATATATAGTGACGCCAAGCCCATGTGTGGGCTGTCGCCACTAGTCATATCAAGCCACATGATGTGGGTCATCGCCCACGTTTGGAAAATGCGCGCCCAGTTAAAGCGCTGTTCAGTGACCACCAGCGAACGTTGGCTGAGTTATCAGTCGTAGCTGGTCGGACGTGAAGGAGTAGCAGCAAGAGGGGTAAGGGACGGCGGCGGGGGGAAAGGGGGAAAAAGCTGGAAGGGATAGAAAGGTGGCGCGGTAGTCAGAGGGTTGTGCGGAGTGGTGTCGGATGGAGGGTCAAGAAGATTTGGAGAGAGGTGTGGCAGTCGAAAAGTGGCGCCAGGTGGTATCATTCAGAGTGAGATGATTCGGAGATTGAAGCAACGAACAGAGGAGGTGGTTGGTAAAACATGCATTTGTATCGTCAGAGTCTACGTCAGGAGCTGGTGAATCGGGGCCGCCTCAGATGAGAGGGTCAGCGACATTGTGGGCTTACGGCGCCGCCATAAACGATTTTGAGGCGACCCCAACGTGATAAGTACTAGACTGAGACCGCCTCTGAAGTCTCACTTTAAAACATTATGAGGGCGTCGTGAATAGGGAAGTGACTGCCAAATTACCCTGTCTATTAATAACGATTTGTGTGTGTTTTTTGTACATGTTAGTTAAATTTCCATCTTGTGTGTGTTTATTTGACTTTCTTGTATTGAGGGGGGGCAGTAAAGCCCTTCCTTGCTAACTGGTACTGAAACAAATTCACGATTAGTCCAGGATTTCCCAGTTTTAGGATATGAAATTCAAATTTTGCATACTTTGCTGAAGACCCCAACGGACGGTGGACTCATGCTGCCGCCCACGCATCACAGACGGGGCGATTGAAATTCAAATTTTGCATACTTTGCTGAAGACCCCAACGGACGGTGGACTCATGCTGCCGCCCACGCATCACAGACGGGGGACACACACACACACACAACACACACACACACAACACACACACACACACAAACACACACACACACACACAAAGACACACACACACAAAACACACAACACACACACACACAAAGACACACACACACACACACACACACACACACACACAGGGTGATCAATATAAAATGCAACCCACAGCAGACAGAGCGAAACGCACTGACAATCGTTTTTGAGCGGGTCGGATAGCAGTTGGTGGTTTCAAGCAGGTGATCTGTTGGGAAGAACGCTTAATCCCCTCTCCCACTAACACCACCCTGAGGAGGAGAGCAGGTGACCGCCGTGGCTAGGAGTTCAAAAAGAAAGGCACACACCTGCCTGTTTGGCATCGAAAGAAAATTGAATTGTGAAGAATGACGATTCCTTTGTATAGTGTTTAAAAGTTAAATAAACTTGCCATGTTAAATATACATTGAGGTCATCCCCATTATTTAACCTTATAAAAAGTTATGGGATTCCCTGCAACAAAAATAATAAAGGTAGTTAGGTAATCGGTACATGTTAGTTAAATTTCAATCTTGTGTGTTTTGATTTGACTTTCTTGGAGTGGGGGCCAGTGAAGCCCTTCCTGATGTGTCACCGAGATAGTTGTGACCTATGTATGTATTATTATGGTTGAGTATTAAATAATGTTTGTTGTTTTCTAAATGCATTCAGGCTTCTTATTCGGGAAGAGCGTGGGAGGAGCGAGGAGAGAATCTGAAACGAATCCAGGATTAGTCCAGGATTTCCCATTTTTAGGATATCAAATTCAAATTCTGCATTCTTTGCTGACGACCCCAATGGATGGTGGACCTATGCTGCCGCCCGCGCATCAGAGAAGGAGGTGATTGGAGAGAGACACATGGACACAAACGCACAGACACACACACAAACACACGACTCCGGTTATAGTGAACTTACGTCACTGGGCCCGTTTCGCTTACGTTACAAATAAGCATTAGAAAAATCTGTTATAGTGAACCTGAACGTCAGCTATAGTGAACCTAGGAAACACAACGTCCAGAAATTAAATCCCTTCTGGAAAAGAATATATTGCCTCAGTGCCACAAACTCCAAAACTACGCAGCTTGAATTCCAACAGTGCAAGAGGCATTGAAGGGTGTCAAGACTGCATTACAATACTTAGACACAGAGGTCAATATAGAATCAATTATGGAGAGAACATGAATTCTGGAGAATAATCTAGTGATGTTACTAATGAAAAAGTACGAAGCAAACAACTGAAAATAAATTGATTTGTTAAGGACAAATAAAAGTATTGAAATTTTCAGTTCATGCTGTTAATGTGTTTTACTGTGTTTCCATGTCACTAAAATTTATCTTTATGGAAAAAATTGGTTTAATTTTGACATCATCGGATATAATGAACTAAAAATATTTATATCACCAGAAGTTCAATTATTACTTATGACTAGTCACAATCCATGTTTTATGGATTCTTGGTACTGAAAAATCGATTAACGGGCAAATGCACTCTTTTCCCTCCTGAACTTTGACACAAAAGTACTAAAATTTTCAAAAAACTGCACATGACCTTATTTCAAAATTATCTTCAAGGAACAGAAAGGGAGAAAAATTTCTATCTTTAATATTTTAGTTGTCGGAAGACTCTCAAAAGTAATTTTGAATTTTTGCAATTCAAAATGTCCCAGGGGCTTTATGTAAAGTACCTCCCAAAATTAGAATACAGGTTTCAAATTGAAGGGGCCGCGATATCAGTAAGATAGGTGGGGAACACGAATTTTGGAGAAAATCGGCTGAACGGTTTAGCTGCGAGTGTCGTTCACCGACAGACAGACGGACACATGTTTTGCTGTTGTTCGATTTTTCAGTAACAAGGACCCACAAGACATGGATACTGGCTACACCATGTATTAGAAGATTTTTTCTAAATTTTGCAACTGGATTTATCCACTTTTTCGTTACCAGGGATCTGTAATAATCGTTTCTCTGCCCAAAATTTGCCATTTTTTCGCGCAACATTACATAACTTTCTCTTTTCTTTGCATAAGCGGTAGTGAGAATGTAAAAATGGCAGTCGATGGAGATGCCTGTTTAATGAAGGTGAGCATTTGAACAGGCTTCACTATATTGCAAATTCCAATAAATTTATAATTTGGCACACAAAACAAGCAGGTTTCACCTGCAACCTGAAATTAACATACACAAATAATCTATCATGCTAATTTCTTAATGTATTGTAAAACAGCAAAACCAAAATTTATGATGACAAATGACAAATT
This sequence comes from Teleogryllus oceanicus, assembly GCA_964035755.1. Lineage (NCBI taxonomy): Eukaryota > Metazoa > Arthropoda > Insecta > Orthoptera > Gryllidae > Teleogryllus > Teleogryllus oceanicus. Next base: position 94,519,600 of record CAXIVR010000003.1, read on the forward strand.
AGAATGTGGTGTATGACTAACTTACATCTACTGGACTCTTTGCCGTTGCTGCTGTGGAATCATCGAAGGGGTCAAATGGATCAGTTTTCCCTGTAAAGGAAAAATTTCGTGTAAGAAAAAGATACTACATTTCTAACCCTTCAATGCAGAGTGCCCTTTTCAGATGGTACTTTTTTGGGAGCCAACAGTCATGGATGTCAGATTATTCTCTGCCACAGCATACCATATGGAGATGAAGTCGCTGTAGCAGTGCGCTATTATAAGCTAGCTACCAGCTATGGCATTGATGCACAGCCCTTCTCCCTACACCAGTATTGGAATGCCACTGCTCCCAATCTAGGCTCTGTCTTAAAGGGTTAATTATTGGTACAACATTGCACCGACTCTCTTGTATTATATGTAATGGTTATAAAGAATATAATAACTAGCTGAACCCTTACATCACATATAAGATTTGTATAAAATTTAAAAAGATCAACATATACTCTGCACGGCAAATTCAAAATCCCAAAAACATTGTTTAGTGCTGTTCAGCGCTTATTCTTGAAGACTATGAAATTAGGGAGACAAATCCTGGAACAATACAATCACTATTTCCAGCAAACACAGTTAAACATGTTTTGGAAAATGTAATCATAATATGTTGTATCTACCAAGTTCTATACATGTATGTTGTAATGTGACAAAGAAATCCTCCAGTCAACCTTCACTTAATAACATAGTTCACCACATATAATTATAATCACTGAACACTTTCTGTGAAGGAATTTATGTTACACGATAGCTGGCCATTGCAGTTATATATCATCATCATCTTTCCAATTAAAAAATTCTTCACACTTTAAAATTGCTTTTTGGCTTCACTTATTATAATCTCACATTCACAGAAGACAAATGATGACTGCTTTCAATAGATTGCACAATGAAATAATGAACAAATGAAGGTAGATGTGTTCATTCTAATAACTTTAAGATATTAAAATTTGGGGTTTGTACCCTAAAATCAGTAATAAGAGCACGTGATAACACATAAGATAACACTACCTTTCATTTAAAAACAATAATCATGAAATTGGGCCAAGTACAAAACTCAAACTACTTTCTAAATGAAAACCCTTACTGTTTGAAATATAGAGATTATATTGCAATTTAAATACTACATATAATTCAGTTATGTCTAGAAGGTAGAATTTAATGAAATATCATTTTTTTCTTTTCACTTTAGAATAATGTCATTTAGTTTAGGAATTCATTTTGTTACGACAAAAGGAAAGGACCCATTTTTATAAGTCAATTTTCTTTTTGCATTTTTCGTTGATTTCGGCTAATTAGTCATTTATTACCTCTTCCTGTCACTTTTAGTGCATTTTCTCTGATTTCATCTATTTAAATGTCATTTTAAGGGATCTTTCGACAAATAATATTTACGTGATGCAACAAATGTTCTTCACAGACTTCTTGAACATATTCAATTTCTTTGCTCAGAAATTGGTAATGTCAGCAGTTGCGAGTATGTAATCTAAGATTCCTGTGACGCCTTCAGCACCATTGTCGGTTCAGCGGATTTCACAATAACTGACGACTAAGATTTCCTGATCCAGTTTGATCCACTTGAAAGAAAGGAAAAAGCCTCTATTACATTAATAACATATCCAACCGCTTGAGTTGTTCGTCTAAAATGGTTTTCATCAAATTTTTTACTGTCATTTTTCTTTGCTTTTAGGGCATTTTAAAAACATTTTAAGACTATTTTATTGGTCATTTTTGGTGATGTTTTAGGTCATCAAAATTCGCCCTCTAGTTATGTCTTTCAAAACACACTTTATCAAACTCCTTGTACCACAACACAATATGTCTATTTCCTAAAATCTTGCAAGACACTTCATGGGAAAATATGATCACATTTCCTGTTTCTATGGATAACAATTGCATTTATAAATGCCAAACTCTATACTTCTGAATAATATTCAAAAGATTCTGTTATCATTGTAACAATTCTCTAAAGCCTTTTCAGCTTTAAATAATTTAGCTCTTGCATCCAAAAATACTATCTTTACAATTCAAATGCTGAACCCAAATGGTAATCACAAAATTGATTATTAAAATTAAAAGAGAGTACTTTTTCATTGCTATAATACTGATCTTAAAATTGTATTTGACTAAATCGATTTTTACAAGTTTTCTTAATTTTTTGAGTTCCCATTGTTTAATTAAACTGCATCTTTCAGAATATCACAGAACAAAATTTTTTTCTTCGCATCCAAGAAACATTTGGAGCAGTTTGGGTTAATGTCATTTGAATGTTTTTGTAAACGCACCATTTTACGCTCCCTTATATCAAACACTTTTGAGATTCTGACAATTTAATAAATCATCTTTTGAAGTTATTACGTTCACATTTGCATTAAATCACAAAACACATTTGTAAAGTAGGTGTTAACAAAGCACACAAGGTCTATCTGAGTGTGGTTTATGGGTGCTACAACTACTATGATCATTAGTGCCAAACGAGATTAAAAAAGAAAACAAATTTGAAAATTTCATGTTTTAATCAAAATTACTGATAAAACAGTGCATTATGCTCAACAGTATAAAATGTTTAAAGAAAAAAAATTTGTTCTGTTTTGAGAAAATCATGGTTTTTGGTGGGGTTTTTTTTGGGCACACTTTGATTAAAAATTACACAAAAAACATTAGTATTTTTGAAGAAATGAACATCACTATATATCATTTCAAGTCTCTGTATTGAAGAAACCATTGCATTAAGAAAAAATCTCTAGCTTTAATAATAAATGTGTTCTGGAGGTTTGGAAAAATTACTTTGAAAATTGAAATTTAGAGGTTTTGATGAAAAATTTGGAGCAGCTTTGGAGAACATTTTGAAAATTTAATGCTTAATATACCCCTTTCAAATTGAAATATTGGTTTCAAATTTGCAAAGCTTCAAGTCAAATCAGATTGATCAGAGAACATCCATTTTTGAAAAAACCTTTTTATAGTTAATGCTAGAGTAGCTCATAGTGGGATATTCACACCATGTACACACTTTAAATGTGAGGGAGCCCTTCAGAACTTCTGTTTGTTTATTTAAAATAAATAAATAAAAAGAGCATGTTTTGATGTGTTCTTCTGTCAAAACGCTGACATCAATTATCCAAAGCATTATACATTTGTACACTAACTGTACACTTGCGCACACAATGTGAAATACTGTTAGTGGAATTCATTGGAGCTTACCAGTAGAACCGCCTCCTATGGAGCTGAATGGATCTCCCATCATATTAGGCTGGAAAGAAAAAAGTCGTAAATCTAGGGTAAGAAATAGTACACAACACACATTTCATACATTTTGGAATTAAACTGATAAAAATATTACAGTTGTAATAAAAATATTAAAGATTTCAGTAATTAAAAATTAAATAAAGTTTCAGAGGTAGTATTTTAAATAAGAAAGTATCACACTAGAAACATTAAAAATAATATTAAAATACTTTCAAAATCTCCAACAAGAAAAGAAAAGAGCACAAAAAAACCTTTTTGGCAAATGTTTCTTTATTTATACATACTAAATGATGAAGGAAATCAGTGGAGTAGTTTTCACAAATATATTCAGAGATGCAAGGGAAATAGAGAAGAAATCCCCGTAAACAAAACAAAGTTTAAGCGTTGTGGAAGACATAATTAAAGCCAATGCATTTAATAAGTATTTTAAATCTGTATAAAATCCCAATGTAGGACTGGTTCAATTCAGACAACTATTGGAAACTGAGACTTTAAAATAGAAATTAATAACTGAAGTTAGAAGACGAATAAAACCACTAAGAAACAGAAAATCTCATTGCCTGGATGCATAGCTTCTGAATAATAAGACTAGGAGAGGAAGCTTTTATACCATATTTAGTGTGATTATTTAATATTTCCATAAATAACACGTGCATTCCTGAAGACTGGAAAACTGCTAATATGGTACCTATTTTTAAGGAAGGGAGCAAAACTTGAGTAGAGAACTATAGACCTGTTAGTATTACAACCATTGTATACAAAATTATGGAGCACCTAGTAGTGGAAGATATTCGTGAAAAATGGGAAAAAGAAATTTGGTTCTTTCAAAACCAGCACGGATTTAGGAAGAGGTACTCATGCAAGAGCCAAAGATTCTTTCTCTTTCAGGATTTGGCTGAAGAAAAAAAAAACACTACAATAAAAGATTTTGCAAAAGTGTTCAATGTTGTACCGCACTATTTACTAATAGAGAAACTCTCAAAATCAGACATTGACATGATCAGGGCATGGATAAATGAATTTCTCCAAGGCCAGAAACAAAGTGTACAAATAAGTGAACAGTTATCAGAATAAATGAATATCACGCCCAGGGTCCCACAGGGGAGTGTTATCAGCCCCTTACTCTTTCTTGCCTTCATTAACGATTTAACAAGGAATATTACATTGCACGTCCGATTATTTGCAGATGACTGTACACTTTATCATGTCATTAAATCAAACGTAGATGTCATTCGTAAGCAGATTTAAACAAAATAGCATACTGGTAAATCTCCAATAAAATGATTATTAATTGCTCTAAAAGCCAAGTCATTATGTTTTATAGGACTTGCAGTTATACCATTTTCTCTTATAAATTAGGCTTTAACATAATATCTCAGATTGTTTGCTGTAAGTATTTGGAAGTTCTCTTAGTTACAAAACTCACCTGGGATAAGCATGTAAATAACTTACTGGGAAGTGTGTGGAGAAGTTTACACTTTGTTAGGAGCGTACTTGAAAAAGTCCAAGTGCAAAAGCATTAGTTTACACATCTTATTCGCCCTATTATAGTATACATCTCTAGTTCGCCCTATGGAGTAACCTGTAGGGACCCTTAGGCCCATAACAGACTACACTGAGATGCGTTGCCAGAATTGTGCGACGAGAAATGTGGAAAGAGGCCAGCGAGGCTGCGTCCACAAACTAGAAATAGGTTATTCGAGGTGTTGAAATGCCTTTATGCGCTACAAGCTGAGAGTGGGACAGCAGTTAGCTATGAGGTCACCTGCAAGTCCCATTTCTTGTTTTATAAAATGCTCTTGTGTAACTTTAATCTGTGAAATTCCTGTTTTGTTGCTATAATCATAAACCTGTTTAACTAGTTCAAATTGTCTACAGAGAAATACATTACTGCATTGCATAAAATCATTATTTAATGTAAGACACTGGAACGTATGTAACTTTTAAACGAGGTGTGTAATCTGTGCATATTTTCTTGAACTCCGTAATTTCCCCCCCCCCTTCGTTTTACAGTATTTATTGGTTGAATTATGAATAAATTGTGAATTCAGAATAAAATTCATAACTAATAAATTCATTCATAAATAACAAATACCAATTAAGAAAATAATTAATTATTTAAATTCTTGTACCAAACCCCTTCAAGTTTCTTGGTTCAAATTTTTATTTTTATATTGCTCATTAATACAGGTTAATATTCAAGTAAGAATATTTTTCACACAAGCTTTTTCATGTTCATTCCCATTTAAAGAGAAAATTCAAATAAACAATTAAAAAACTGGTAACAACTAAAAAACTAACATGTCTTTTACTGCTAAATATTAGAACTTCTCTCAGTTCCATGCACTGTTTAGTGTTTTCCTGCTGTAGCGAAGGCCTAAATGTCATATAAAAAATGAAAGAGTAGAAACGTGTTGGAGAAAACTCGCTTGCTGACCAACTCAAGCGAGGAACTCTTTCGCCTCCGCAGAGGCGAACAAGAAAACTCTTTCTATTGTGTGAGGGTTGGTACGTGTCCCTTGTTTTGATTTTCCACATTTCAAGTCGCACATTTCTCGCAAAGCATTCCTCAGTGTAGTCTGTTGCGGGCCTTACAGAAAGGATCAAAGACACAATATGGATAAAATTCAAAGGTGGGCAGAAAAGTTTTATTTCAGTAAACAAAGGACGTTTGATGGTTTGATTTGGGAACCTTTAGAAACGTCTAGCAAAAAGGTCAGACTTTATGCTCTATTTAAAACAGACATACAAGAACCGGCATAGGGTGATATTCAGAGCAGAACCGAGAAACCATGTCACTATTGCAGAGGGCATCATCCTTACAAACTTGAACGAAAGAAGCAGAGGACAGAAGTCACAAAATACCCTTTTATGAATCAAATGATAAAGGATTGGAACAGTTTTCTTGACAGTCTTTGAAACCTTTCCTCACTCTGTAAAAATGTTTAGAAATAGATTAGATCGAATATAATTTAGTTCATATTAACAATATTATCAAGTTTGTAATCACTATTTAGAATAAGAAACGTACTTGTAGTTAAGTGCATTGCAGAGCAGTGTAGTGTAGTGTAAGTGTAGTGATCAGTAAGGAAATCAGGTAAGAGAAAAGAAGTGAAATGTGCCAGGTATGGAAAGTAGCTTAGTGTAGTGAAGGAAGGTGAAATGGAGGGAAGTGCAAAACGACAATAATATCATACCCAAATGATGCAATAGTTCTATTGCTGTGGTTTGCACTTGCTTAATAATTTGCTATGTTGTATATTATTATTAATTACTACTGCTCCCACTCCCGCTACGACCACCACCGCCACCACTAGTACTATTACCATTATCATCAACAAATTCCACCACCAGGTTTTGAAACTATTTGCAGAATAAATTTATCTATAATTGTTTTTGAGTAATGAAGCACAAAGATGCCTCTCTCATCCATCTTTACATTTTCGCAAAATATTTTTGAGGCAATACTCACAGCAGGTTTTGGAGAGAAGGCCGCAGCAAAAGGATCATTAGACCCAAATGGATCGGCAGCATCCATTTTAGGTTTTGTGCTGCCAAAAGGATCTGAAATAAATAGTTTTTTCTTAAAAACCAATCTTTAGGAAATTTTGTAGGTTCTGAACGTCTATATAAACACAGTCCTAAGGTTTTATCCAAAGAATACAATAATTCTCTGCTAACATCTGAGTAAAATATCCCAAGAAAAACAACCAACTTTAACATATTTAAAAAAAAAAAAAAAAAAAATTGTGAAATATTGATTGTACTGAAATAAATAAATTAATTGACAATAAACATAAATAAATAGATACACACACTTTAGGAACTGTATCTAGAAGAAATGGTTTTGAGATATAAGAGATTAACATAATTGCCTACAACTAGTTAAGCTGAGATAACGTTTCGAAACAGAATTTTATTGTAAACTAAAGAGTTTTAACATGAATCATAGTGTAAACAACACATTTGAATTTTTTGGTTTAGCAAGTACTTCTTAAAGATATGATTTTCTTTTATTTTATTGGATGTCTCAGAGAGAAAAGGAATTAGAATTTTTTAAAGAAAAAAAAAACAAAACTTTTATTCCATGAAAAGTATGCCCAGGAACTCCTGGAGAAACTTAACTAATCTTAGTCATGCATTTAGTTCAAAGTAATACATTAACCCATTCGCACCTTTTGACGTCTTCCAGACATCATGACTGTGAATGGCCTTACTATCTCGAACACAAGTGTGCCGGTTCCTTTGCAAAATCTTATTGTTATTAACTCTTAGGCGCACGTGGTAGGAATCTTGAGTATTTATATAGTACTTTTCATATTATTATTCTTAGTAATGCAATTAGAACTTCATATTGTTTTCTGTTACATCTTAACAAATGTCAGCTTTCGCGTTTTCTTAAAAAATTCTGAGAAGGAAGTATTGTCACACAAAAATTATTTGTTTTAAAGTCTACTCTGTAGGTAGGCATTTTCATGAACAGATTGTAATATTTCTTTTGTTTTAATTTAGTGTTCAATGAAATTTTTTTGCTAATTGATATAATGAATTTCCTAAATAATAACTTAAATAAGCTGCAGTGATTTTATTATTATATTTTTAATTATTCCACAAGTGTCATTCAACTGTGCTCATAGTGGCAACGCGAGACAGATTAGTTGGCAATTAGTATTTGAACATAACAGTCGACAAAATCACTTTGAGATCAATTGTCTTAAAGATATTCTTGTTGTAATTGATTATGTTATATCAAATATAGAAGATTTACTTATGGTGTCATTTAATTGTGAAGATTCATCTGATGAATTTCGAAATAATTTCAAAGATTTCAAGATCAAGATTCAAAGATATTAATTTTGGTTCTCAGACATGTCATCTGAAACTTTCAATGCCAAGGAAGAAGTTCCATAAGTGTAGTGCATGTTAGGTATCAGAAGGTAGTTGTGTTCCTCCCATACTAACATGTGACATCTGGCTCTGACCTACATGGAAAACATCTGCAGAGTAGTGACTACTTCTGAAAATCTGTAACTATGTCTACGAGATCTTGCCAATGATTATTCAACCCTTGCAATGCGTTCTACAGAAGCATTTCAATGTACCTGCAGCAAAACAGGCACCCACACAGAAAACCTAATGATGTCCCACTTACTCCAAATAAGCTTTTCATGGCCAAGGAACATTGGATGTTTGAAGTGGTAAGCAATAAAGAATACAAAGTTGATATAAATAAACAGAAAGATAATTCAAGATGATTTGATTTATTTGGTCAAAAAACAGTAAAAACCGTTTACGACATATGGGAGAGAAGATTATCTGCACACGCTTCCTTGAGTACCAGAAACCCATCCCAACATTTTAATGATAAATACTTGAAAAATGAATTAAAGTTAAAACAATAACGATGATGATGATGATAATAATAATAATAATAATAATAATAATAATAATAATAATAATAATAATAATTTTAAAAAAATTTAAAAAGCATAAGATTAGCAATATTAGAAAAACTAGACATTTTTTCGTATAGAAAAACTATTTGCAACAGTAAATGAACTGCAGATTTGATTTTTCTGCATTGCTATCAATATAGTAACTCACCTTCAGCTCTACTCCTACCACTACAAGCTTAACCTGCATTTTGATAAATAGTGCAAATTCCTGACAATGGGTCAATAGTGCAAATTCCGGGTCAAATGACCATCTCGATCAGGTTTTTCGTCCAGTTTCCCTGATCCATTGAGCAAATGCTGAGATGGCCCCTTGTTTTGCTTCTGGACATAAATGTAACTTCATTTTCTGTGCACGTCTTCTAGAATTCAGTGGGAAATACAATTATTCAAATTATCGTTTCCATGTTGTCACGGCAGGAAGTAATAAGAGTCAAAATTCATTGCTTGTTTATCCTTGAAAATAGATTTTATTACATGGGATTTTTTGTTTTTTTTTCTCCCTTTCAAAAATTCAAAATTTAAGTAGTATATGACTTAATTTAAGTAGTATATGATCACAGAATTTTGAAAATGTGCACACAATTCACTTTTCCCCATAGCACGTCATACGCAGTTTTTAACTGTTTTTTGACGTAAAATAAATAAATAAATAAATAAAAAAATTATCATATATTAATAAAAACTGTTCCAAAGTGTCTTGATTAGGTGCCTCAAAGAAGGGGAGAATTGCAATACCACATCCACTAAGGATTGGAATATACTAGTACATGGATTAGAGTCCTGCACAAGACGATTTCGCTTGAGCACCTCGGCAGTTCACAGAAAATCCACTAGACATCAAGCCAATACGACACGGTTTTACCTTGCTGTGACCCAACAAGCGAAATATACTCTGCCTTGAATGCCGAGCATCTGATGCTCAGTATGGGAAGAACGATACCTCACAGGCAGTGAGCCGCAATGAGACGATGCATATATACGAGCTATAATAAGGATGATGGCTATATGAGCTAAAATAAAGAGATATGGGCATGGAAAAATGGGACAGTTTATGCTAATACATGGAAATATTACGCTTAAATAAAAATGATAATATAATACTAATATAATAATACTAATACTAATAATATAATACTAATAATATAATACTAATATAATAATAATAATAATAATAATAATAATAATACAGCAATTGAAACATTTAAAGAGGAATACACTATTTCTAATGTTTTTTATTTTATCATTCGGGATAAAGTATTCCAATGACATGCTGGAGCCCAAACAAAAAAGTAAAAATATCTTTCAGGTACCACTTTATTATTAGATGTGTTTCTAAATTAAATAAAAATAATACATTATTCAACAAATTTGCGCAAATTAACTGTAGTGCAAACACTAAAATTCTGTTACAGATTGCAAGCGGTATTAATTTAATTCACAGAGGTCAATAATAATAATATTACTATCATTTTTTTTTCCTTCAAATTTCACTTTACTTTTCCGTTACTTGTTTTCCAATATTTCAGAAACAAAAACGTGGCACAGATAAAAGAAGTGAAAGTTGCAAAATCATCTAAATATGTAAGGTTTTTCTTGTTTTCTCATGGGGAAAAAAATGTTAGTTTTACATAAAGACTTCTCTATCAATGCCTTGCTTAGGCCAAGGCTCCAATATGTGGAAACTGTCACCACCGTGGCCCCGTGAACTAGCCCACTGCAGGACGCTCAAGGACATGGTACTAGAGGATGAAATGCTCAAGTGAGTACGACCGAGCAAATGGCATGCCTTACAGATCACTAATATGGATAATGCTGACATGAGTGACGACCATAAAAATACATATTGCATTTCCATTAGAAGAAAGAAATGGTTTTGGTGAATTTTCTCATGGTTACTTCACACAAAACATGGATAATTCACTGAAAGAGTCTAGGAGAGACAATGTGCCACCATGAATTTAGAAGCCACGCGATAAGAGGTTATCAGAGTGAATCAAAGGGCCTGTTGCACCTGCTAGTGCACAGATTGACCCTCAGCAATGTCTTATTGTAATATTCAACGATAAGAAAATGTTGGAGAATGGACATGATAATGTAACCATCCGTGGTGTGCCCAAGAAAAGTGCACCTGACAAGCAGGTGGTTTTCAGCTACCTGGTTTCAATTTTACCACACAAAATGAACATTTTCTTTCCTCTTCATTTTCCTTTTTATAGTAAATACAACAAGTTGAGCTAAATATTTATATTTCCAAGATGCTGCAATGTTGTATGAGTAATTATTTATGTAGCTAAAAATTAAATTGATAAAATCTTAAAAGCAAGATGCAGAAAAATTTGAAAAAGTTCATACATCACTTCTGCCATGCGAGTCCATTTGTACACTAAAGTTTTCTTTTCTTCCTATGCAGTCATTTTTATTGGGAGCACGTTTAAATGCACTTTTTAGCACTCGAGACTACTTTTCTTTTAAAATTTCATAATGGTGTGAAGAAAATCTTCAAAAAAATAATTCAGGTAAATAAGAGTTAAACAATCCAACAGGTCACTATGGGAATACCTTCCATGACTTGTCGAAAGTTTGTGTGACAAGATGGTAATTTTTCTTCTCCAAATATTATTGCAGAGTGCATCACGGGGTATGTTTTGTTTACATTCGTGAGCGTTTATCAGGTGTTACTTACTTCGTTAGCAAAGGCAGCATGAGATCTCAAAAGGTTGAATGTTTAAAAGGGAGTTTTCTATTAGACAGTGGTGATGGTTTTTCTGAAAATAGTTCAAGTGACGTTAGTAGCGAGGAATGTGTAATGTCAGAAGAGGAGTCGACGACAGTTCTGTTAGGTGTACAACCGAACAGAAACACAAATCAAAGTAATCAAGAGACTGAAAAATGCAATACTACATGGAATGTATGGACCATATTTCTATTTACAGCTTATTCTGAGGCATATCCTGACACTTAGTTGAAATATGGTGATCTCATTAACAGTTCTTCCATAATTTTTAAATTGAAGTACTGCAGAAACAAGGTAGACCAAGGACCAAGGATTTAAGGGAGATGGTAGTTAATTTTGAAAAAAAAAGAAGAAGAAAAAAGAAGAAGAAAAGAAATGGGAAAAAAAGAAAAGGAAAAAAAAGAAAAAGAAAAGAAAAGGAAAGGAAAAGAGGAAAATGTGAAATCTCCACTTTCCTCTTCAAGAATATACTAACTTATCTCATTTTTTGACAATTTAAATGGTTTAAATAACAATTTAAATCTCCCTGTTCTCCCCGTTACGCCTGCTTTCTCTGTTCTAGTACTGTTTTCATTCATTTGTGGTATAATTTCAGGAAATTTTTTGCTAAGAAAACTTTTTTTAAGATATATTGGCTACTCTGTAAAGATGTGATGCTCTATAGTCTTCGTTCACGGAACATATATAGTTGTTTCTGTTTAAATTTTGTGGCTGTGCGAGTTGTATGGTGTGCATTTTTGTGAGCTACTGAGACAGGGTTTTTCCCTGAAAATATGCCTAGAATAAAGAAATTTGGCAAACGAAAGTTTTATGGCAATCGTTTTGCAAAGAAAACAAGTGAAAATAATGTAGATGTTTCCATGGAAACAATTATAACTCCTGATGGAAAAAACATACCATCAGACTCAGGAAAAAATGTTACTTTATCTAACAGATGAATCTTGCAAATGTACATACGTTAAACTATGAATAACTCCCTTTATTATATTCACAAAAATATTTTTCATAAACTGTGCTTAACAGTGTAGAAAAATAGTTCAGTATAACACAAATTTCATACTTATTTGCATTAAAATACCTGAAGTTTGTAACATTTATAGTTTGAGGAAAATGCATTAGAGTGAAGTTCTATGCTTTCACTTCTCTCTCCATATACAAATAAAATAATTATTTTTGAAAAAATTATCAAACATGCAACTTTTGTTATTAAACATTTGCCCTACGAAAAAGCCTACAATTGCTAAAAGAAAATGCCAATTTGTATTTTTTTGCTCCATTCAGAGATATACAAATTGTACAAATGTTACGCTTTGTACATGTTTTAATAAAAAGTTGCAAAAACTGTTTGGAGGTGTTTCAAAACCAAAACCAATGCATTTCTTGAAATGGTTTGGGATCTTGTTGAGTATACATCTCCCACAAATACAAAATAATAGTTACCATTCTTAAATAAATCTTCATTATCGAAACCTTCATTTCCCAAAGGCCCATTTAAGCTACTGAAGGGATCGCCACCATTTACAGCAGTTTGCTGGCAACAAAAGAACAAATTAAGAGCAGTACAAAACAATCTAAGAACACAATTGATTTAATATGTCAGGTATTTTACTGACCTCTGGATCTTTTGACCCATTTACCATTGGTGCTTGAGCATATTCTGGGTCTCTAAATTCTGGATTAATGCTAAATGTAGTATCAGGAACAGCTGTAGCATCACCAGATTCAATAGCAGTATCATACAACTGAACTGCATCATTCATTTGTCTATGTAATTCTTGTAAGTGAGTTATTTTTGCTTTAGCCTGTAAAAAATTATTACAATAACATACAATATTCCAACTTCATCTCACAACACTCCAAAATTATTACCTGACTTATTTGTAGTTGGGTATCCTGAAGATTTTTGGTGAGGTTGTCAAGTTTATTACGCGATTCTTTCTGTTGTTGCTCTAAATTAGCTTCCTCTTGCTTCAGACCTTCTAATTCTTGCTTTTTAGAAGTAAGTTCATCTTCTTGAACTTTGAGTGTTTGTTCTTGTTCATCTGCTTGCCGACGTAAGTTGTCAACCTGACAAGGCAAAAGGTATTAGTAGTTTGCAAGAAATATAAAAGATGCTATTAATATCAAATGGTTCAGTAAAATTAATGTTATCAAAACAAAATACACATCTTCTAAAGATGAGTGTTTTAATTTCTAATAAAACACACATCTTCAAAAGAATTGAACATTTATCTGTACTACCACTAAATTGTAAAAATAAATAAATGAGCCATATTTAAAGAATAATTCATTCATTTAATAAATGTTTAATAGAAGCAACAAATGAAACTGCCAAAATACAAAGCTACATGCTAAAAAACTGCTGTTACCTGAGCCTGCTCCTCTTCAAGTTCTTGCTTGACATCATTAAGTTCTTTCTCTACGGATGTCTTCTATACAAATTAAAATAAAAGCAAAAATAACATAAATAAAACACATGCATTGTGCGGTAGCACCAAAATCAAATCAAGCACAATGGCACAAAACAAAATTAAAATGGAACAATTCAGCTAAGCTCTTATAACTTTATAAGAGAATTCAAAAACACAGGACATTCCATGAAATGAAAGAAAGCAATCTACTGGAATTCAAACCACTTGGTTATTTTATGCAAAGAAAATTAAGCACATGAATTTCACACGCAAAATTATGAAAATCATGCGAGGATCAAATCAAGCATGTCTCTATCAAATCAAGCACCTCTATCAAACACATTTACCTGGTTCTTAAGGTCAGTTAATCTCTTCTGAGCTTCACCTTTCTGATTCTCAAGTTGTTTCAATGTTGCTGCGAGAGTGTCCAGTTCACTCTACATGAGAATAAAATATATTTTACTTAACTCCATAGATCATAATAAAAAATTTCAAAACAAAAGATTTACCTGCAAACTTTTTATCTCTCCACTTTTTATTTTAATATCCGCTTCTTTCTGTGCAATATCTGCTTCCAAAATGTGCTTCTCTTTTGCTAGTTCTTCGATGTCTTTTGTGATCATATCAAGCTCAGGATTTGAATAACCTGTGTTGTTGTTATCCTGATAAAATAATTAACATCAGGGTTAGTGAGAAGATTAGTTGTTGTCAATTTCCTTTTTAAGAGTAAAGACAATAAATAAAAGTAAAAGTGAGGAACTATAACTACAATCTCAATTTTCACTATGACCATTTAATAATACATGTACTCCTGCCGTATAATTAACTGAGAAAGGACATTGAATTCATGGCCTGCCTTTTAATTTTGCTTGTTGCATCCATAATATTATCATTATAGACGCAACGCGTTTCTTTGCCCCTAGTCGAGCGTTAAGCAAATGGAGTTCTACTCCATTAATTTCTCATATATAAGTCTCGTATAGTCTGTCGGTTGTCAAAAGGACTGCCAGGTAGTATCTCAGCGTACGCGCCTCCTACTATGTCCTCCGGCGTCACTACCCAGCGGTTAGAAATGGAAAAGAATTAGGAAAGGGGTATGGTTAGGACACTTCACATGGGTTGAACTAACCCTTGTGAAGAAACCAAACTCATTATGTCAGAACAAATTTCACATGAGATTCGATGGAAATGGAACCCGGACCTCCTTGGTGAAAGGCGAGCGACTTCACTCTATGCCACTAGATGACTACTCTTCCAATCGCAATCCTAGAATTTTCAGAATCCACAAGTAGTATTCTCTTTGCAATTCACATTTCTTTTGAGCCGAGATAGTCAAGTGAAAAATTTCGACAATTCATGTGCGTAATCTACATTGTTGTACTCGTATTTCTCATTACATTTCACACTGTTCATTCAATAGAAAATGAATATCAATCAAAAAAATAGCTAAAAGAGCTATGCTGATTGACTTGCTTAATTTCTGATTTGTATATTTGTGATTATCAATTGTAAATGAGGGTCGTTATTTGTGATGATGTGATGTGATGTGTAATTGTGTGGTTTTGAAGTATGATGTGGAATATGTCATGATTTTTTTGTGTTTGTTGATTTGTGTAATGATTTTGGATTGGGCGATTGCCTGTTCAATAAATACATATCGTTATTCACCTTTAGAAATTACAACAAGAGTGATGTAGAGTGAGATATCGAAAACATCCAACTCGTTAATAACAGCCATCATTATTCTTCACTTACTGAAGAATATACAATAATAACATGTTTGTGCTCAGAATTTTGCAAGTACTCAAGTGTACCTGACCTCTACTGCAATTCAAACATTTATCACCAGAGTGAAACATGTCTCAGGTTAAATTTAATCCTGATTCAACACGATAGAAGTGCGGTATGAGTACATAGATAAACAACAAATTGAAAATTGTGTGTTTCTTGGATCATTTAATTTCAAAGATATTCATCAATTTGTGAATCAGCTTTTAGAGAGTTATGATAGTGGAAGCATTGTGGGAAACATTTTTACATTTGTACAAAAAAGGATGACATTATTTGTAACTTGAGGGCAATATGTCCAAATGGAAGACTGGCCTCTTAAATAGGGGACGGTTGGTTATCATAAGATACTTGTATTATTGTCAATTATTGTCAACTGAAGATGACTGGACAAAATGTTACCATAGAAATGAGGACAGTACATTCTTGTACTGAAGTAGCTGAACTCTTTAATGTGAAATACATAAAGAATAATAGTCGTGACTTCAGATATATATTTTTACCTTTATTACAACATGATCTTTTCCTTATCACTTATTGCATTAGTCATGCAAAGTACCATTATCAATGGCTCAATATTGCACAATATCAAAACTTTTTTGTCAGGAGGAAAGGCAAGAAAACCTAAGACTTGGGAATTTGTGCCTCCTTCGGATTTAGAGTACCCTGGGAATAATTTGCAGAAGATAACAATAATTCAAGAAATATGGAACAATTATTATACATGTTTATCTTCACACCATGAAGATCTTGGCCCATGCAAATCTATAATACCAGAAGCTCTCATGGTATATGAAGGAACATCCGTCAAGTATGTTCAACTTTTATCAGTGAGAAAGGAATAACTCTATAGAACAATTTACCATTGACAAACAACTTGAACATTTTTGAGATCATCATTAATGTTAAATTTTTTTTCCTAAACAGGTTAAAATGCAACATCTGTGTTCCTCCAAATGACATGACTCGAACAGATGATATACAGTGGAATTACACAACAATACCCCCTACTGACACAATACCAGTGGAACTGGGAGAACACAAATTTCTTTCTCCTGAAGACAAAGTGTTGCATATGTATGATTTGACTCTAGAAGATACAGGCCAGTATTTTTGCCAAAAAGGCCAGTCAGTTATTTCCGCTTATTTCCTCGAGGTGGTCAATAGTAGTGAGCCTACACAAGAGGTACATCCAGAAGAATCTCCAAGAGGCCCTCATCCTCAGCCTTCACAAGTGGTGCCGCAGGCAGGAATACAAATTTCAACAGTATGGACTAAATGGTCAAAGTGTAGTACGTGCAATGTAGTTGGGAAAAGAATACGTCACGGTATATGTACAGTGCAACAATTAAAACAAAATACGAAAAATGAAAGCAATTATTTTTATCAACAAAAAAATCAAGCAAACAACTTCATTATTATTAATAGTACAAATACAACTACAAACAATTCTGCAAGTACAGACTCACTTCATGGAATCAATTACCATAACTTTTCTGTTCAAAGTGCACTATCTGATTCTCTAATACAAATTGTAGACCATCCTATTTTTAATCTTTTCAATAATGGAATTCCATGTCGTTCCAAGATGTTGCCAAAACATCTCTTCAAGGTATTAGAAGTGCAAGAAAGGAAAAGCGAGATTGCAACTGGACTTTGCAAGGTTAAGTACATACTTCTTCAAAAAATAAGTTCAGAAGAATGAGTTGATATCCTCCATTGCTTCCCACTTCCCAATGTTTAGATACTTATCTCTAAAGGATATATACATTAAGGGACATTGTTTGAAGCAAAGCTGCTCCTAGCTTACTGAAAATATTTTACAGGAACCATGTTCTCACGAAACTATATTTCAAGTTGTGGATGAGAAGGGAAATATTCTGGAAAGTGCAAATAACTCAGCAGGAATTTACTCAACACTCCAAGGTATACCTCCCGAACCACCTGAAGTACAGAGACAAACTGTGTTTGAGAGCACTCTAACCAGAAGAATAGTATTGCGATGTCCTGGGTAAGCGCAAAGTATGATTAATTATAAGAAATTCAAAAAATTGTATAAAATACAAAAAGTTTTATTTTCCCTTCTGGTATGAATGAAATGAATACATAAAGCACTCCAGTCACATAAAAGCACTCGTGTCAAATGCAGTCTGAAGAAACACAATAATTAGACCCAATTAATCTGACATTCTTCCTTAAACAATTTCTAACTTTTCCATTGAAAATGTACAAATTACATCTAGGGTCTTAAAACAAATTGCATTCAGAGGAGAAAGAATACAATCATTTTAAAAAATTGTATTGCACAAAGAAAAATATTTAACAATGTAATAATTGTTGGAACTAATAACAAAAAGGTGTCTTTCGGCCAAAAGGAGCAAATGA
This sequence comes from Teleogryllus oceanicus, assembly GCA_964035755.1. Taxonomy (NCBI): domain Eukaryota; kingdom Metazoa; phylum Arthropoda; class Insecta; order Orthoptera; family Gryllidae; genus Teleogryllus; species Teleogryllus oceanicus. Next base: position 94,537,656 of record CAXIVR010000003.1, read on the forward strand.
TCAAATATGATGGGATAAAAGAAGTCAAAATACATCGATAAAGCATTCAGAAGAATTAGTAGGAATGTTGCAGGCAAAGACCAATGTAAAATTACTTTCTCTAATACATAGCCTAGTCAGAAACCACATCTTATGGTTCCTTAATACCAAAAAGCAGTTGTTTTTATTTAAAGACATTCAATCGTCTATCCGTGAACAATACTAGTACCTAAACTATTTATAGAATGTTTTCCAAAATGAATGTTCACTTATCAATCTGGGACAACTTAAAGAAGGAATGTTTTTTAAATTTAGAGGATACTTCACATAATGCCACTGGGTTTATTTTCAAAATTTTCTCAAAAAGGAGTCCAAATTTGTTTTTAAATTCCTTTTAAGAACAGATTCAAATGCACTCATGAAGGTGACATAGGTCTGATTCCCACTGTTACCTCTGAATTTTTGAAAAATGCAAAAGTTTGACATTTTTTTAATCCCTTCATACAACTACATTGAAGGAAGAGATTTTTTCTTCAAATGAAATATGTTCTTGGCAATTAGTTCTTTAATTGTTTTGAAAATATTTGTAGTTTTCATGTAATTTTTAGTGAACAATGTGTAATATTAAAAACACGATATTCTCAAAAACTCCAACTTTATACTTTCTATGTAATTAATGGTCAATGCATTGAACAACATGATATAAATGACATTCGGCAGGCGGGCGGGCGGACAGACAGATGGATGGACAGAGAGACAGATGGACGGACAGAGAGACAGATGGACGGACAGAGAGACAGATGGACAGACAGACAGCATTACATAACTTTCTCTATACTACATATAGAGAATGTTATACCCATATATACTTATGTATACGAAAATGTAAAAAGCAATAGAATTAGGGTTTTTTGACCAAGGCCCAAGAGTCTCAATTATTTCTCATTAACAGTTAACAATATTTTTAAGAAAAGTAAACTACTAATGTTCTATATTTTATTTTATAAGCAAATGTAATTTCCCCACCATTGCACCATCCAACCAAATGCACTTTTCCTGTGATTTACAACTTTGTATCTGGGATTCTGTTAAGTGTAAATGAGGGGTGAAATTAATCTAAGTACTGATTTCAGAAATCTGAATTCAGATGCACCAATTCAATGGCAGATTGGTTCTTTCAACATTGATTCAGCAACAGTATACATTATGTCACATGGACGGATATTCATAAATGTTTTAGATCAAATTATAATACAACAACCACAAGTGAATGTTATAAAATACAATACACAGTAATTCTGATTGATTTCTTTAAATTGCAGTTGTTGGCAGAATGCAGAACTGGCAGGAACTATCAGATTGATTGTGACAAAGAAACTGGAACTTAACTTTAATCATCACATTATGATGTTGAGTATGATAATCATTCTAGGCACTTTTGTACTAGTTTTCTTCAGAGCATTTCATGCTCGAAATAGGCACATAGATTGATTAACTAACAGACCAAAATAAATATCAATAATACTCACTACTACAGCATCAGCTGCTGGGGCAACTCTGAGAGTAGGTGGTATCATTTCTGGGGTTAGGGCAGCTGGAGGATCTATGCCCTTTAACTTTTGGCTGATTAACCACATGGCCAGGGCGAACTGCTCACAATTCAATTTTCCACTCTGCTTAGTGTCACACAGGGTCCTTAAACATTACATTTTGAATATTGTGAGGTAACTCCAAAAACTTCAAAAGCAATCAATAACATGATACTAACTGCTATTTTGTACATTGTCATAATTGTGTTAAGTATCATATTTGAAACTGTAAAGTAAACAAATTATTGTATCAAACCTATCAAAATATACTTGTTCAAATAAATAAATATATTGTAATTTAACAATTTTCAATAAGAGGAAGCCCCAAGTTATCCATACCAAATGTGAGCTAGCACAGCTTGAGGAACACCAGACTGCAGGAAAACATCTTTGATTTCTAATCCAGAAACGTAACCATCTTTATCCACATCAGTCTGTTGAAATAATGCATCATACTTCTGCTTTTCATCAGCACCAACCACCCATACTGCTACAGGTAACGGTGGAATTGGAGGAGGCTGAAAAAAAAATATTTTTTTTCTCCCATCACATTCTCCAAAATATCTGCACCATACGAATTAAAGAATACTTTGTATTATTGTTACATGTAATATTGTTATTGTGTGTGTTATCATGTCGGTAATCAGAGCGTTTATTATTTAGCAGCAATACATTTTGAATAATTTTCAACTTGCTTTTATCATTTTAAGGTAGATCTGGTGAAAGATCCTGAACAAATTTTTGTTTTCAAAATAAAACTATTTCCATGATATATTTAAAATTACAGAAATCCTAGTTCTTTTGCATTAATTATTTTAACTAACTTATTCACTTACTTACTAAACAAAGAACCAACGAAAAATGCTTTATTACAACAAATTCTTGTTTGGCACTGTATAAACTAGGAATAACACACTGTCATCATAATTCTAGACAAGACACCATTTTTGCACTTCGGTTGACTCGTGAATCATTGACTGTCATTTGAGCATCCCACTTAATGGTTATGCATTACATGCACCAAACCCTGTAAATGTGATACCACATTAAAATCGGTATAATTTTAGTTAGGAAAGTTGCAATGCTTCTTTGCAGCAATCAGCTTGGGAATTGATGTTTAATACTTCTCTTGGGTTAAATATTTAGACAACTCATTCAAACTTACTTCATCTACATCAATTAATAACATATGAATTCCTGCTGTATATGTAATTGAATGACTGTGGATTCTAAATCAGACTTCACGCTTTGTTACTGTGTCAAAATTTTGAAATTAAAGAGTAGAACTGCTTACATTGCAAATTGCACTTCTGAATAACAGTAAATGTGGAGAAGAAAGTTGAGAAGAAAACTTGTACAAAAATATGATGAAGAAAAGAGTAGAAGAGGAAAAACAGGGGGACAAAGAGGGAGTTATAATCTTCTTCCATACCACTTAATGAACTGAATGCATATTTTTCCTATCTCCTAGTATAATAATTGAGAAATCTGGCAGTGTTGTGAGAAAATGGAGATGTTTTCGTACTGAGAAGCCAGTTGCTCTACTATGTCATTTGGAAAGGTCACCATATTTCCATTCACCAGCAACTCTGGGACATTCAGAGGGGGGAAGTCTTCCCCCAATTTTGATGAACCCTTCGCCATACCACTTTACGAGTACAGCAAGAAAAAGAACAAAGATAGGCTCTCCAGGATGTCAGTTTGCTTGATTAAATTTTCAATTGTAGGGAACCTATTGATTCTTGCAAAAACTCATTTCTGCTCACAAACCACGGTGGCACAGTTTCCGTTCCACCAGGGTACAGGAGGACGTTGTGGTCACCCTGGTTTTCGGTATGACAATGTTTGCAGTGTTGAGAATGGCTTCAGTGAAGTGGGCAGCCATAGAATCAATGTCCATGTGACACTGGTTGATTATGTGCACACCACCTCAGGACAGGAAAATTCTGACAGATGACAGGTTTTGGGGGATAAGAAAATGACAAATGGGAAAATGACAAGGGACAGTTCATTCAAAATATTACTGGGTGTATAATGGTAACGTGGTATATAATAGTAATGTCTAATAAACACTAAAACAAATGCACAGAACTGTTCCAGTCATTTTCATTTTAAAGTCAAGGTGATTTAAATGTGGAAAAATGGTAAAATTTGTTGTTATTTTTTTTTAACTAAGGCCCAGCAGTTGAAAAAATTTGAAATGCTGATGTCTATATCTATAATACTCAATGTAGTAATCATATTCATCAGGTTACAGTATCAACAGCTCGCTATTAAAAATTCACATAGAATACATGTACGTTATTTTACATTTTACCAGAAGACATTGAACAATTAAATTTCATACAAAAGTTTAAATCCCAAATAAAATTGTTTCTACTGCATAAATGTTTCTACGCAATTAAGAGACTATACTGAACATCAAAGGCAAGTTATATTAACTTTAAAAGTGAAATTTGATGCATTATTTACCATTTTGACTGTATAATTCTAAACAACTTGTAACATTAGAGTGGCCAGCCATCTGGCCTTTTGGAATTCAGGTTTTTTTCCCAGTTTTTGAGGTCTGAGAATATAAATTTTCCAGGATCTTTTTCGCACATTACAACACATTCTTACCATATACTACTTGTGCAGTAAACAGAAAGTGATGTAATGCTGCGGGAAAAGCAGCGAATTCTCAGCTAAAAAAACTCTTATTGCCAGGCCTTGGTAACGCAAAATTGGATAAACCCAGTTGCTAAATTTAGGGAAAAAATCTAACACATGGTGTAGCCAGAATCCATGTTTTGCGAGTCCTTCATACAGAAAACTCAGTTGACAGCAAAACGTCTGTCAGTGAACAACGCTAGCGACTAAACCATTTGGCCGATTTTCTTCAAAACTGATATTCCTTAATCAATCGGGCGATGTTGCAGCTGCTTAAATTAGAAACCAATATTTTAATTATTGAGGGTACTTTCTTGATAATATTGTTGATATGTATTGATTGTTGGATATTGTTAAAGGATATATGAATGAATAAATGAATGCATATTCATTCATTTCTCATATTCACTGAAAACTATGATTTTTTGAAAATTGCAAAAGTTCAACAATTTTTTTGGCATCTTCCTACAACTACAATTCTGAAGGTACAGATTTTTCCCTTAATGAAATCTGTTCCTTAAAGATAGATTTTGAAGATAGGTCATGTACAATCTTTCGAAAATTTGAGTAGTTTTCGCATAATTGTGTAAAATATAGGCAATTTTTAATTTTTTTAAACAATTTTTTGGGGTGTGTTTAAATTCAGCACTAAGAAAATATCAAACAATGTTTTTCTGTCAGTTAAAATAGCGTTAAGTTGACGAACAAAATTAAAATTTAGAGGCGTGTGAATGGTGGGACAGCAGCTAAGAAACCTTTCATAAGTATTATTTTTATGTTAACACATATTATAAACTACTTATATGCTGTTTGGTTTAGAGGAACTCTTATCTGAGGTATCCTTTGGAAAGAGGGAAATGGAAAGTTAAACATTCAAGAAATCTGAGAATACTTGTGCATGTTATTATAAAAATGAAAATAATTTTGACATTGTTCGAAAAACACAAATAAGTGATAGGTTTTATCCCAGTTTACGGTAGTTCAAAACTCACCGTTAAGTGAATATGCAACACTTAAAGTTCATAGAACAATATCATTTGTTCCGTGTAATAGTCAAAATTTCAACTCAATTCATCCTACTGTTACCAAATTAGCCAATTATTTAGATAATCAAAACGATGTGTGTGACAGACTTAGTGAACTAGTATACCTATTGGAGTACAGTGGGTCTTAATGCATTAATGAAACGTGGAGTCGACATTTTGTCCACACTTGTGTCCCCAGTACGGAGGGGCATCAATGGCCCATATTCACTACATTACCTTGGTTCCGTCCATACCCATTACAAGACCAGGAAGACCAGGTACAATGGCTGGAGTGGATGTTTTAATTTTTGCTGGTGGCATTAGCTCTGGTGGTAATACACTTGGAATACTATACTTTTCCAAAGCTTTGTATACCAAATGCATTGCCTGAAAAAGCGAGTCAAATATTATTTTACAATAATATAATAATGTTTTATTCTACTCTCTACATACCAAACAAAACACTTTTTTGAGCTACTTGAATTTATAAATTCAAAAAATATCAAGTAATTGTCTTTAACTTCACTTTCCTCACTTCTTTGGTGGTCAAAGTTCTGTAGTCAAAAAATTAGCACGCCCACTTTTAATAAATACATTTATTTTTTTAAGATCAGGGTTAGTTGTAATAATAAAAGAAGAAGAAGCAGAAGCAGAGAACAGAAGCAGAAGAAGAAAAAGAGAAGAAAAGCAGAAGAAGAAAAAGCAGAAGAAAAAGCAGAAGAAGAAGAAAAAGCAGAAGAAGAAAGAAGAAGAAGAAAAAGCAGAAGAAGAAGAAGAAAAAGCAGAAGAAGAAGCAGAAGAAAAAGCAGAAGAAGAACAATAACAACTCAACTAGGGAGTACATGACCTTGCAGTTGGTAGTAAAGCTTGAGTACCCCAAGAACCTGAGAGCTATGTTGGCGGTAGCCTACCTACTGGTAGGGCCTCCCTTGTTGAATACGTTGAAGCTGAGGGATCCAAAGACGAAATACTCCAGAGGGGAGTCTCAAAGGCATCTTTGAAGAAGAAAAGAAGTTTGACAACTTTATGACATTCAAGGGAAATGCAGAGTATGTTCTTTGATTGAACTGTCCACACAAACATTTAGAACCATCCAAAATCCCTGAAAACAATGGTTCTGTTGAAGGTACATCTCTACCCTTCATTACTTCCATTCAAATCTCATGCCCCATTGAGAAGAATATATGAAGCTAAGAGAGTGATAGAGACAGCAAATTCAGTCTTAAATGAGGTGGTATACACCCCACGTAGAGATCTACATAATACTGAAACCAATCATATGGTATGCATCTCTGATAACTCGGATAATTTGGGGGTCAGTCAAGAACATCAACAGCCAACAGACAAACAGAGTAAACAGCTCTGTACCCCCATGGGAGAAAAGAATTATGAAACATATAGCCAACACTTGGCGTAAAATTCACACTTAGCTGAAGCATTTTCTAAATCAACATACACCTCTAAAGTTCAAAGAAAAATACTCCATGTTCAACAAAATATCAAATTCAAAATGACATAAGCTGAGAAGTTAAAAGAAAATCCAAGGATAGTCTCAAGTTAAGCTCAAGTTAGATGTTACAAAAGTAGAGAAAAATTTCCATATACAGCATCGGTCGTTTGAAAGGAAAGGAAAAAAAAAAGAAAGAAGAAGAAGAAGAAGAAGAAGAAGAAAAAGAAGATTCTATCACAATCTGACTCAAAAAGTGAATGGCAATGCTGCCTCTCATCAAAGATGATGTTGAAACATTTTGGGCAGGAATCTGGGAAGAAAGCAGATCCAACAACAAAGACACATCTTGTCTTCAGTCTGAAGTTGATGCTGCCAATGAACTTGTGGAAACAGTGGATCATGTTCACAAATTCTCAGAAGAGGACATCTTCCAAGAACATGGGAACTGGAAATCCCCCGGGATTAATAAGTTCCAAAATTATTGTAGTAAGAAATTAACAGCATTACATTCTATCTAACAAAGGCTATTAATAAAATTTTAGAAAACCCAAAAGAACTTCTCAGAATGGCTCACACACAGCATTATGTTTTAACTACCTAAAGCAGGAGACAGTTATTTGGCGAAGAATTACAGACTAATAAAATGTACAGACACGTAGAGAAGAACCATGTGTTGCCAGTTGAACAGAAAGGATATCATAAAGGCTCCTAAGGCTGTAAGGAAACCTTGTTACTAAATTAAGTCATCTTGAAATATGTAAAGAAATAAAAACTTCATTTAAGCATGGCTTGGATTGACTACTACAAGGCGTTTGACAGTGTATCACACAATTGACTTATGAAGACCCTGGAGATCTATTGATTTCATCTTAGACTTATTGAGTTTTACAAAGCTAGTATGAAATTGTGGAGTATCAGGTCACCAATACATAGCGCAAAGGAAATCATAGAAACAAGAAGTATTCTGATTAAATTTTTCAAGGAGATTTGCTATCCCATCTGCTGTTTTGCATTATGAAATAAATAAGAAAGAGATCATCGTCAACATAGTATTTTTATTGAGATAGCCAGCTTTTGATGGCTTTGCCATCATAATCAGTCTCGCTGCTTTCGACAAAAGTCAGTAGACCATGATGACAGTCTGGGCACATAATGTTATCTGGGATTTGGAGAAAAGAACTTGCCTTCTCGTAGATGTTGCTGTGCCTTGCAATCAAAATGCCATAATCAAGGAGCAAAGTAACGTCTTAAATACAAGAGTTTGGAAATCGAGATAAGCCAAATGTGGGGCATGAAGACACAGCTTCTCTTGATAGTTATCAGAGCTCTGGGATTTGTTCCACTAAGTTTGTGTAAGAACTTGGCTAAACTCTCAGATCATTCAAAACTGCACAGAACATATTACCTATCCAATCAATGGGATAGCAGTTCCCTCATTAAGCACCTGATGATGTAACAAAACTAGTTACGAAACGTGCAATTGCTGGAATAAATGATTGTCATAAAAAACAAACAAAAAAAAACAACAACAACCCACCAACACCTTTGGATAATTTATTTGCAAATATTAGCTATCCAACAAAGTAGCAGTGTGATGATTATTAATTATCACATATCTGTTAATTCATCAGGGCTGTGAAATCGAATCATGGTTATATTGGTAGTTCGATGGTCAGAACAACTGGGCATAATCTAAGAGACCTAGGTTCATTTCCTTTCTAATTATTTACATATTTTTCATTTTTATCCCAGAAAGTTTTATTTTGTTATCGATCTATTAATGTTTTATTTAAATGATTTAGAGTGAGAAATTAAATATTCAGCATATCTCAGTAATGCAAATAATGTGAATTGCATGCTTTGTACTCCTCAGAAACACTGCTACTGAAAGAAAACAAATACAATTCAAAGTATCAACCTCTTTTTTTCTCTAGTTAGCAATTTGTTACCATTTCCAGACCTTTCATCAACTTCAATTTTGGAAAAAGTTATTCCTTCTCAATTTAGGGTGTTCACTAAACCAAGAAAGAGTAAATATAAGAAACTGGATTAAAAATATTATTTAAAATTACACTCCTTGAAATCACTAAGAGGATACACTAATTGCATAGTATTCAATAAAATGAAAACCTACCAATAAGTTGAAAACCTAACACAAAATGACATTAAAAGAAGTTGTATTAATGAACACTTTTTTTTTTTCAAATCTTATTATCTGTGGGTAAATTATACTCAGTTTTATAACAGTAAATTTTCATTTAAAAAAGTTTCCAAGAATCTAATTCTTCATAAATATTTTTTTATGATTACTCCCATAAATGCCACTCTAGAATAACACACCCATCATCACATACTATTTCATCCTTTGAAATGTAGTGCCAATTAGATGTATTGACTTGAAAGCTGATTTGATAAATGAAGTGTTCAAACCCTCCAGAATACATAGTATATTTAACTGATCAGCAAATTATTGACAAAGAAGTTCAAATAAAAAAAAAAAAGGTTTAAAAAAATTTTGTAAATTTAGTCTGAGGCAAAACAAATTCAAATTTCAATATACATTTTCACTTTACCCAGAAAACTTACCACCATGAACTCATGACGATCCAACATTCCATCCTTATCCATATCGGCCAAATCCCAAATTTTACCAAGGGTATCCAAAGGAAGCTTAGAATCCATTAGCAATCCTTTAACCTATATAAGTACAAATTATCAGAAGTATGCTCTATTAAACAGAAGTATAAGGATGGCTGTAGAAATGTTACAAAACTATGGTAATTTATCCTGCTTACCTTGTTACCTGGTATCATGCCATTAAGAGGTTGTAAAGAGTCAAACAACTGATCATATTTTGCCTTTTCTGCTGGTTTAACAGCCCAATCACTAGTTGAAGCAGAATTTAGAGTAGGCGGAGACATTATGTTATTGTGAACTGGCATTACTGGTGGCACATCACCCTTGAACATAATTTTCACATGAAAATTTTAAGAAGGGTGGTATACCCAAATATACCAAAAGTACTGAAATTACCTACCATCTTGGGTGGAGGTGTGTCTGCTGTTATATTGACCATGCTTACGTCTCTGCCAGACTGAGCAAGTGATACCAATTTCAAGGCAACAAAAAAGCCATCCTTATTGAGATAACCTTTTCCAGTAGGATTTGCTAAATCCCACACTTTGCTTAAAATAACATCAGATAAACCCGATCTTTTGAGGAAACTTGCTGCTTCTAGTGCTCCAATACTGCCCTGATTACTCGGGTCAACCTGAAGTTACCAAATCAATTCCATAAAATATTTTAGGCATAAGAAAACTGAAGACAAATTCATTCCTCTGTGCTAAAGATTTCCCTTCAACAGAGTTTGGAAATAGCAGACTACTTTGAAAGTCAATAAAAATCTTGTATTTTCTGCATCACAGCAAATTTTTACAGTGTACGGATATTACAAACTGTCAGAGGGAATAGTGTGCTTCATAAAAAAGTATGGTACTGTATTTATTCCTGTCTTTTGTGATGTAATAATTGACATTGGGTACTCCAAACATAACGAACCCTTAAGTGTTGATTCCAACCAATAATTTGTTTTATCTGACCCATTTCCTTCTCTTTAAGTCCATAATACTGAGGTACAAGTGTACAATCACTCAAATGATAAATACAATGTCATTCTTAGACAGGTAATTGTGTTTTTACTACATGAAAACACAGTAGTATATAAGAGCACTAATTTAGTGACTGATACACAAGATAAATGTTGAAGTTACTTGATGTAATGTAACTTGCCCAACAAAAGTAATTCAGATTTGTGCTTTTCAAGTTTTAATCATTAAGTAATAAATCGAATACGTTCTAAAGGTATAAATGCTCATGCATTCTAAAGATACTAGGTAAACATTGAAAATACATTACAGAAGTCCCTGTAACTTGGTTACAAGGATATAATGTAAATTATTATAAAATCATAACTTAACAATTATAAAATGGTGTGTCCTACTTTTTAAATGAAACTGAGAGGTTCCATTCAAATCCACTGAATTTTCATAAAATCAATATCTAATGCATTAACAAAAATCTGGTGGGGCACGAAAAAAAATTTAAAAGTAAGGAATCATATTTCTCACCTGATGATAATATGCTTCATATAGTGCATTATGGCTTCCTGCCACCTGTGGGGCAAAGAAATATCTTCAGCAAGAAACCTAACAATTACCTTGTAAAAAAGTAACACACGCTTGTCAAATACATTAAAAAATCCTCGATTTTATGACATTCTGCCTTCAAGGGGGTGTGGACTTCATGGATTTTTGAAGAGGACAAAAATTCCCAATAATTATAGAAATTAAAGTTATGAATGAATATATCTGTTATTAAATAGCCAGACTTTTAAATATTGATGATATCGCATAGTAACACATACAAAAACGGATAATTCAAATAAACTTGGCCCACTGTCACATGAATGAGGTAGCTCCATGAGTCAACCTGTTACTATGTGCATTCAAAGCTCAACATTTACTCAAACAATAACGGCAACTAGGATATACTTAGCTCCAAGAATTAAAAACGGCGAAACAACGTACACTGTAAAATATTGGTCAACATTTATGTTATCATCAACACCGATACTACCTGCGTTGGAGACGGCAGAGCGGCCATCTTATTGATACTATTTTTACTGGTCGCTGTGCTTTGACTCGACCAATGAGAAATACAATCAATAAAACGTCATTCCCATTATCATTATCGAGATAGCTGTATCACATCTATTTTTTGGGAATAATTCATCGGATGCAGTTATAAAATTCGTTGTACCTTCTAGAGATAACTATTTTCATTAATGGGGTGACGAACGCTCGGCGCATGAGCACGAGTGTACGGCGTACATTCGAGTCCGCGCCGTTCAATGACAGTAGTATTCGTATTCGTAGTAGTTGACAATTGAGGCAGTAGGGCAATAGACTCTCTGGAAGCCAACAGTATCCTATCCTTACTAATTAAACGATGAAGTTCATGAGACTTACTATGCAACATACAAGGACCTTGCCAATGATCAAATTATGATTGTTCATTCTTGATTGGAGGCATATTTTTCACAAAGATTTTCTGAACAGTCCTTTCATTTTGTGTGGCATAGTTTTGATGTTTAGTACTATATTGTGTAAAAGGTATATTTCCATCTTTTTATACTATACGTAAACAAATTATTTTAATGTTTCAAACATTTCATTGAAGGAAAGTAATAATGACATAATTGATGAAATTTTTGTCGGAAACTCTAAGCTTAGGTTTCTATTTGTTTTGTCTAAAGGATTGGAAGAAGTAGCAAAAAAATGGATGAAGATAGTGCAATTATTAATGACACTGATGAATTTACGGATGAAAGTTCCGGGACTTTTAATTACAATGATGTCACCGGAGAATACTGTATAGGTCAGGACTCCCTTCAGCGAAGATTATTCAATCGCAGACGCTCAATGGGTGATATTTTGTCCCCTGTACGGAGATTTCATAGACGATCCAGTCTTCAGACACCAAGTAACGAGATTGTTCAACTCAGTCACTCTAACAGTGAGACATGCATCAGAAACTCTGGTACCCCTAGGATTGGTTCAGAACTTTTTGTTGCTTTTCTCCAAGAAGAAATAAATCGCTCTAATTTACAAGTTCCTGAATCTATACAGAATATTCCATTTGAAGACTCGATACCATGGTATGATGTTGCTATTAATTGTGTTTATGTTCTATCACACAAAAATTGTGTCATATAGCAGTTCCATGGATGAGAAATATTTCTAACACTTATGTTATTTTCTATCAGCGGCTCTGAGAATGTGCCAGAATTTCACAGTTTGGGAACTCACTTGCGACTCATGGCTGATGAATTTGCGAGTTCAGACCATAGGCGTCGTGTAAGGCAACATGCTGAAATAGTTCCCCTTAACAGTTTGGATGCAGAATCCTTTACTGATTTATTATTTGGCATGTTCCAGGTCTGTTGATTAACACCTTTAATAATACATGTAAACAGAATAATATTATTTATAATGTTTTGTTTTTTTAGCAAGGTGGTGTTACCTCGGAAAGAGTGCTGGTACTCTTCATTTTCTGTGCAGACTTGGCTATGCGTGCATTACGTGAACATCTTATGTCTTGTTTTAATGATGTAATGAATTGGAGTCAGATCTACATTGAATCTTGGCTGACTCCTTGGGTACAGAGGCATGGTGGTTGGGTGAGCCTCAATTTACATTAGTTGAACTGATATTATTAGTAGTATGTTTTTTGCTACCATATATTATTTTGCAGGCAGTGGTTCTGGAACGGTCTGTACATGAAGCATATAAAGCAGCTGTTATTGGCGCTTGCATGATGAGCATACTAGCATTGTGGACATACATCCGCACCGCTGGCCATTAATTTATGTTTATTGAAATTGAATTAAATTGTGAAAAATATTTTACTTGTATTGAAATTTTTATAGAAGAATATTTTTATAACTGATAGTAAATAGTTTTTTGTATGAAAAGTAATTTGCTTGTTGTTCCACATATCTGTGGGTGTGGTTTTTCTAGAAGGAGTGTTGAGCCATGGCTCAGAGTCTTATCTTATCATTGTAATTATTTTGTGTTTAAACTGTTTAAGGGCTCAGTTTTGGTCTGAGTTATTTTGTAACAGTTTGCTATCGGATATGATACGCTTATAAAGTAAATGTATGTTGAGCATTATGTCTGATGTTATTTATTTATTCTAACTTAATGTGGATGAAATGTCTGGTAGGAGATTAAACAGACCTTCCCAAAGCTGATATTCTACAAAGACTTAAGCACCTGCATATCACATTTTACATTTAAATATTTTGTGAACTGACAATCATAAAAGTTACTATAAATAGTACAATACAATGCATAACAACTTCATAAATTGAGATTTTAATGGCCTACTATGATGACTCACGAAAAGGAAGTATATTTCTTAATAGGCCTTATCTGACCCACCTGATGAGAAGTGTTAAAGAACAGGGATTTCCTATCTTAAATTCAATCAAGATCTGAGCTTGATCCTCATCCTGGGGATAATAACCTAAGATTGTCATTTCCATGGTAGGCACCCAAAATTTACTGCTGGTTATTAAACTCTGAAGCTAGGATTATGTTAACTGTAAGATAATTCCATTCTTAAGATTCTTAATGTATTTTACAAAATCCTTCCAAAAGGTTACACAGTAACTCCCATGTCTATCTACTGAATATAAGGCAGATGAACTATTCTGAGGAAGTCTTTCTGAGGAGAAGCATTGCTTGTGATCAAAGCTACCTTTTAAGAAACAATGCAGATGAAAAAAATGTTTTCTACAAATATTGTAATTATGCTTTTTGCCACTTATATCAAAGTTGTGGAACCTTCACGTAAGTCTGAATAATAACATTTTATGGACTGTAAAAGTGAATTGGTATATTCATATAATTCTGTTCAAAATTATTGTAATATTAAGATTTATTCATTTCAACGTCTTCAACCATTCACACAGTTTAGGGACAAAATTCTTTTTTTACAAATGGATCAAGGAGCAGAAGTTCATTTTCTGTATTGTTCTAATGTTGCCATCTTTTTATTGGTTGGTCTCTTTCCCTTTTGCTTGCAGTTGTTATATTTCTTGATTATCTTTGCCCATTCTTTTGAAGTTTCTTTGATTTCTTTTTTTATTTTGAAGTTGTAAATGATGATGATTTATTTTTAAAATTAGTATGAATTGATAGATCAAGTGAACCCTTAAATTTATTATAACTTTTTTTACAGAGGTGGTTGGTTGTTATTTTGGTAGCTGGGCAGGATATCGAGCGGGAAATGGATGTTTTCAACCAGAAAATATAAATGCTTCGCTTTGTACGCACATATTTTATTCTTTTGTTGGCATCACATCAAATGGTGGTATTCGTATTCTAGATGAATGGAATGATTTACCTTCAGGGAAAGGTATATATTATAATATGTAACTATAAAGTTGTATGAACTTTTTTGTATATAAGTATATCAAAATATGTTCTGAGTGTATAACAAATTACCATATTCATAATGAGGTATTCTATTTTTGAAGATTTCTTTGGACGATTCAATGCGTTAAAGACAACACACCCAAATGTCAAGACACTTGTGGCGGTTGGTGGATGGAATGAAGGATCTGTAACATTCTCATTGGTAAGCATTTTTCCAAGAAGCAATAGGAGTGAGGTTCCTGTGAAATTTTGCTGTCTAGATGTTTGCTATATATAATTTTTTTCCATAAGCTTCTTTCTGTCTGACATGATTTTCTTTTACTATGCCATTTCTTCAATATATTTTTTCATTTGGTTGAAAGCTCTTAAGTTTCATAATTACATTTATTAAATTGGGTATACAAAAAGATTACAATGTATATAACTGACATTCCAATTTACAGGTAGCAAACGATGCAAGTTTACGTGCAGCTTTTGCCAAAAATGCAGCTAATTTTGTATTACAGTATGGCTTTGATGGTTTTGACATAGACTGGGAATATCCAGCTAGTAGAGGAGGAGCAGCTAGTGACTACGTACGTTCTGTTGTATAATAAGAGTTGCAAGTTATTGGGAATTTTGTTTAATTGTTTGATATGAGCTTATGGTCTCTTCTTTCAGGAAGCATATGCATTAATGCTAAAAGAATTGCGTTCTGTATTTGATCGCCATGGTTTACTTCTCACAGCAGCTGTGCATGCTGGGCCTTCGTATATAGACACAAGTTACAAGGTCAAGGAAATATCACAGTAAGTTTTTAAAGTAATAATTTCTTTCATTATTTTGGGATAGATTACTCTTCATACATACAGAAATTGTGTAAAAAGACTAGTGTATATTCACAAAAATAGCTGGTGTGGCTCTTTTTTATAAGGTTTGGTGAATTGTTGAACTCAATTCAAAACCTAGCAGGTGCATGAAAATTTCCTGTAAGTTTCTGGGACACCTGTAAATCCTATCTTGGTCTTGGAGATAACAAAGGCTCCGTGTTTTCACTTCATCTACCATTTTTTGCAGGTATTTGGATCTGATTAACATAATGGCCTATGATTATCATGGTTCATGGGATAGCACTGCAGGTCACAATGCACCACTTTACAAAAGCAGTGCAGACATCACAGCCACAGATCTTGTTTTAAATGTGGTATGTAATAATAATATATTAGTTCCTTTATTTGAAGAGCAGAGTCTGTTATTTCATTTGTGTGACAGTTGATGATCAGGCACAAGTGTACATTTGTCCTTTTGGTTGTTTCATAAAAGTGACTCTGACATCTACTTACTGAGTCTCTGAGACACTCATGAATGTGTTGATAGAATTGTAAAGCTACACTTGCAGTTGGCACAAAGGCCAACAAATTGTAATATAAATGTCTCAACATGATATTTACGGAATGAATAAAACTTTCTAATCTTACATTGAGATTCAACATTTTCTTTGAGTAAATGCAGTATTCCAAAATTCAGTATTTAAGTAATTATTTTTTAACAGGATGCCAGTATTCAGCATTGGCTGCAAAATGGTGCAGTAGCAGAAAAGCTTGTCCTGGGTGTTGGAACGTATGGTCATTCGTTTACATTAAGCGATACTTCTAACACAGCAATTGGAGCTCCAGTTTCTGGACCAGGCATTGCTGGTCCATATACCCAAGAAAGTGGTTCTTTAGGCTACAATGAGGTAAATGTGACACATCAAAAATGTAGCAATTTGATTGTTTTCTCAACTCAGATTATCTTATTCTGACGCAAACGTATTGTCAATCAGATGAAAATGGTATTGATAAGAAAAATTCAAAGGAATATATGCAAGTAAGGTATACTTCCTTATAATCATGTGTATCTAGGTGCATTTATTTTCAGGTGTGTTTAAATATCAATGCTGGTTGGAATGTTGTGTGGGATGATAATATTCTTGCACCCTATGCTTACAGTGGCAATCAGTGGGTTGGCTTTGATAATGCTGCATCAGCAAAGATAAAGGTATGTAATTTCATTAAGTTATTTGATAAACTGGAAAATGATGTGGTTAAAAAGTTTTCTAATAAAGGTTGACACTGATATCTAGTAATAATTATTTTTTTCCACTAAATTAATATTCAGTTTTATCTGACAGATTTTTAATTTTTAAATTTTTTAATGTGTATACAATGGATTTATATATTATTTTATGACATATTATTTTTGCTTTTAAAAACTTTACACAGGCTGAATACGCAAGAGATCATGGATTGGCAGGTGTGTTCATATGGAGTCTGGAGACTGATGATTTTACTGGCAGTTGTGGAGATGGAAAATTTCCTATTCTTACTGCCCTAAATGCTGTTGTTCGTTCATCAGATGTATGTATTTTTCTTTGTGTTTTTTCTAATTGTGATTAGAGGAATTATTTAATGTATTTTTTTTTATGACTTTTGTATGCAATTCAAATGTTTTTCCATAAATCATGAGATCACTTTCTTTTAAAAATGAGTAATTTTTTAAATGTGATTTCTGCAAAAGAGGCTTTCACAAAGTTGCATCAATTTGCAACTGGTATTTAATATTTTGTAGAAGTGACATACCTGCTTAATAATCTTTCCAGTTCATTCAGTCAGTAATATTTGAATTGTCTGCTAATTTAATTTAAACTGTTAATAGGAAATTAAAAAATATCTTTTTTGACTCATTTATTCCGGAAAATCAAAATATCATCAAATAAAACTTGAAATTATTACAGGGAAATAATGAAGCTACTACATCTAGTGTTGGCAGTACTGATTCTGCTGCAACTACAATTGATTCAGCTAGTTCTGACGGTTCAGTCACTAACCCTCAATCTTCATCCACCACATACCCTCCTACTCAGCTATGTTCTTCAGTTGGATATGTACGAGATCCCAATGACTGCCAGATATTTTATTTCTGCCAGTCAAATGGGCTAAATGGATTTACAAATCATAAATTTCAGTGCTATGGTGACTTAGTGTATGATGTTACCCTAAACCTTTGCAATTATAAAGATCAAGTCCCTGAATGTAATTAGATTTACATAAACTAATGTCATGTTTATCTCATTAATTTAAATAAAACTGGTTGTTTGGATGACTATGTGTTTCTTAATAAACAGGAACTGTATTTGAGGCACAAAATTGCAATCATGTAATCCTTTCTGTATAATGGGTTACAACAGACCAGGTTGCAAACTTAGGGAAACGATAGTAAGGAATTTCTCCCTCTAGAGAGTTTATAAAAGGTTGTAATTTGTCTGTGGCAGATACGCAATCCATATCAAGGTACCACATTTACAATTTCTTCTCTTTGAAATGTTCAGTTCAAGGAAATTAGGAGGGGGAAAAACTTTACAAAAAGTATTCTTAGGATTTATTGAGACAGTGTTGCATGAGCATGAGATGATTTTTGCTGAATTCGACTCTCTGGAGTTTTAAACATCTGCTCCTGGAGAAATTTTCAATTTGCACCATGCCACAGACTCACGTTTTATTTGAAACAATTTGCCGTACTTGTCCACAGCCGTCTTGGGTAAAATTCACTTTGTTAGGTTGACGATCCTTTAACTGCTTTCAGAACTTATATTTTCTGAAAATTGTAGTCAAAACTATTCTATTTTTTTATAATCTCATTCTTATCATTTCATTGAAATTAACTTTCCAATTAAATATCGTGGAAATTTTTGGAGATATTTTCATTTGCATATTCATAAAATAATTATCCTTGGTTTATCTCAGGCATTGTGTGAATAATGTTTAGGTACCTATTTGGAGCAAATGAATGTATTTAAAAAAAAACAGAGAGATACAATTTCAGATTGTTCATTTTACCTTGTTCATACATTGAATATAATAAACAATTTGAACCAAAAAACTATTAAAAATATCTCAAATGTATTTAATTGTGTGGTAAACTGTGAAGCAGTGTCACACAAAGAGGCACATTATATTTAAGGCAATAGTACCTACTTTCTCTTTATATATTCTTATTCTGTGCATCCTTCATGCAGCTGCACATTGCAAAATATCTTATAGGATTTGCCTTCTTTTCTGTAGGTGAAATAATTTCTGGAAAATGGCTATTTGTAAGACTTAAGTGGATTAGGGATCTTCCCTAGTCTTCCTTGTTTAGGAGAAATTACATACTTCTCTTTTTGTATTTCCACAAGCTCCATCCTAAAGAGAAGGGGAGTAGTCTTCCTTTTTACTTTCTTGTATATGTTCATATATACAGAGTAGTATACACAGTAGAGACAAAGTTACATAATGTTGCGGAAAATCCATTTCAAGATTTCAACGGAAATACACCTTTTGGGGTCACCTGATACCACAAAAGTGTTTTCCAAAACATCCGTCTGTCTGTGAACAGCACTAATGCTTAAACCATACATAGGATGTTTTGCAAAATGGATATTCTTTGGTCGATCTGGCTCAACTTAAACATTTTCCAATTTGGAAAAACATTCTTTAAAATTTGGGGGGTACTTAAGCCCCACAGACATTTTCAAAATTTTCTCAAAAATTGCTCCAAATTTTTTCTTTAAATTTCTTATATGAATAGAGTAAAATACACTTATAAAGATGGCATAGGGCCGATTTTCACTGATAACTCTGAATTTTCGAAAATCTCAAAGTTTGAATTTTTTTCAGCATTTTCCTACAACTACAAAATTGAAGATACTGGTATATCCCGTAGAAATACTGGTGTTTGATATATTGTTGTTCTACATCTTTATAATCTTTATACCGGGTGATCAGTATAAAACGCATCCCAGAGTATGCAGAGCGAAATGCGCTGGCAACCATGTTTGAGCGGGTCGGATAGCGGCTGGTGGTTTCAGGCAGGTAAACTGAGGGGAAGTACGCGTAATCCCCTCTCCCACTAACGCCACCCTTAAGGAGGAGAGCAGGCGACCGCCGTGTCCATGAATTCAAAGAGAAGGGCATGCGCCTGTTGTTTGACGTCGAAAGAAAATTGAATTGTCAAGAACGACGATTCCTTCGTATATTGTTTAAAAGTGAAATAAACTTTCTATGTTAAATATACATTGAGGTCAATTTAATAGTAAACGTTGCTTATATGCTCCAGAAATGTATTTGTTTTATACTTTTCTGTTTTAAATAAATATTAACAAGTTATAAATTTAGTTTCGCAGAAAAAATGTTTGTTGTTATTATTTTTATTAATATCTCAATTTATTGCTCGTGGCACATAGCGAAATCGCCTTTCACCACTGAGGTCCGGGTTCGATGGTCCGGTGGTTCCGATGGTTCGACGTCCGGTGTCGAATCTTATGTGAAATTTGTTCCAACAAAACGAGTTTGGCTGCTTCACAAGGGCTTGACCAACCCCTGTGAAGTGTCCTAAACTCTACCCCATCCCTTATTCCTTCCCAATTCTGGCCGCTGGGTAGTGACCCAGGAGCGCGTAGTAAGACGCGCGTACGCGGAGATGCTACCTGGCGGCCCTCTTGACAACTGACGTGACATGACTTAAAAATGTAATGGAGGATTACTCCCCAGCGCAAAGCGGAGGATTACTCCTCAGCGCAAAGCGCTCAACGCCCCTTAAGAGGTTTGGAGACGCGTTGGGTCAATTTGTAAGACGCAACAAATCTTTTTTTATTGCAATGGATCAAACACACCTCCTGTCTCACTGTAGCACTTCACTAACTGAAATATGGTACGCTTGTTCGGAATAGACTCAGATGAAAAATTTTCTGTGAAAGCTGCCCGGCACTCTGAAAGATTGCGTTCGGAAATACTCCACCAACACAAAACTGCGTTTCTCTACGCTGAGGTACATCGAAGTTAACTGAAAGAAGGAAGCTATGAATGAAGACGCGGTCTTGTTTTGAGCAAATATGACCCACACCACAGGAAGGGGGTGGAGTGGTGAATGGTGTATCGCTTAAATGCAGTCGAAGGAGCTGTCCCAGAAGCAGTGTTGCAAAACTTTCACTTTTCTCTCAGTGCCTTGAACAGCAGGGTTGCGTTTGATACTGATCATCGGCGGAATCGCATCACTGGGTAGATACCACAACTTTTACACTTCTTGTTTGGTAAAGTGACTGCTGCTATGAAACATGTTGCATATAGTAAAATCTGTATTGTGGGTAAGAAATAAGCAATAAACATTATTAAATTGCATGAAACTTACGTTATCATTAATAAAAATATAATGAACTTTGTTATTCATAAATGAAAACTGCAATCAGTGGCGTAGGCTCAATGAATGCGAGTGATGTGTCGCATCCCCAAGTTTTTCGTCTCTTTTAAAACTGTTGTTAAAAATATTTTTATATTCCTCTAGTCCAAACCTTTGTTCCGTTTGTAATTTTTTTCTGTTTTCTCCATGCGCTTTGCGGTAGGCGTCTGTTCACCTTCGTGGATGTGGCAGGTCGTGAAACCATCGACAGCTTCGCTTCGTTACCGAGGTTAATGAACCAGCAATGAAGTCTCACCATGTGCTGTGTGGAAAATGAGAGATTTCGGCCGACGGTGATGTGGCGCTGACGACGCTGACTGTCGCATCTCGGACTTTGCATTGGCGATTCTGTATTCCCCCTCCCAAAGCCTCGCCATCGCCTCCTTTGAGCACCGCCTCTTCTTTCAGTAGGACTGGGAATCCCAGTGGTATCACAGGGAGTATTTTTTAAATAGAAATGGATGGATGGAATACCTCACCTGTAAACCATCCCTTCTCATATAGACCCTTGTAGGATCACGATTTCGTCATCCAATTTACTTCCCTTGATATAGCCTATAACTTCTTCAAATCACATTCTGATGTCTGTTCGCTGCTCACGAACAAGCGGTTGTAACTGCTTCACTTGTCCATGTAATTATCGGATATCGTCTTAAAAAAGCCTTGACCCAGTCTTCTCCTAGACGTTTGTTGTTGAACGAATTGTGCCTTGATTTAGCAGCTAAAATTGTTGAACGCTATTCTATAGATCTTCCTTGGAAAACCTTTCCTGGCTAGTTCAAGTATCCATCCAACTATATTGGCTTCTTCTCCTTCTTTAGATAAGAGTATCAGGACCTAGAGTTGTTTTGTGATCTGGATTATTTAAACGACATTGCCAACTTGTTTTGGGAACACCAAATGATTTTGCAGCAGAACGCACAGATGCCTCGTTATTTTTAACACATTTGATGGCATTTGCCATCCTGCGTCATACTCCTGTTTCGGCTTCTTTGGCATAATATCACTTATTGCAGGCCCACAGGATTTACCTGTGTGCAATAATACTAAACTACGATTAAAAACAATGTATTATCAATTATTACCAGAGAGGCCAATAACACAATACACACACTATCAAAGATACAGTGATTGCCCCCCCCCCCTACGTCACTAAATACGCAAAGCTAGGCTTCTCACTTTCAGTTGATATCATTGTCACTCAATAAGATTTTTGCTTTCTGACATATTGTGATTTACTAACCGCCGTAATCAATAAACAGCACTTTTGGATCGCAGGTTTCTAAAGAAAATCTTAAGAAATCTTTACGAACAATGAACACACCGCACACAGTTGCGTCTTGCGATCGAAGTAAATATTTATTTATTTATTTATTTGCGTCAAAAAAAACAGTTAAAAACTGCGTATGACGTGCTATGGGGAAAAGTGAATTGTGTGCACATTTTCAAAATTCTGCGATCTCTACACCAAGTCATATACTACTTAAATTTTGAATTTTTGAAAGGGAGAAAAAAAACAACAAAAAACTCCCATGTAATAAAACCTATTTTCAAGGATAAACAAGCAATAAATTTTGAATTTTGAAATATTACACAATTCTCAGAAAGCGTCCCTTCGCGCCATTTAGAAACAAAATATTAGAACACGATGTCAGAACAAGCGGTAATTCCAATTATGGTTGGAGTGGCCAACCACTGTACCGTTTACCCTACGCAGAAAACTGTGCCCTTCACTTCCGAGAAATCGAACAATACAGGGCGTGCGTATCTCACAGATACAGCACGCCCGACGGAGGGGGTAATGGTACTTGCTTAAAAAAATTACGAGAAGCAATGAATGTTCTCCATAGAATTTCTGAGTACCTATACTGGTAGCCTACTCGATTTCTTTGCTCAGAAGTTGTAATGCCAGCCATTGTATTTAATCTAAGGTTCATGTGACGCCTGCAGAGTTCACTTGAACGAAATGAAGCAGCCTCCATTACATCACTAAAATATCCAACACCTTAATTTTCTAAATTTAAGGTCGCATCAACATCTGGGTCGTTAGCGACTATTATTGGAATTAACGTTATGATAACTATCAATATGAAACGAAATGGTGTTGACAAGGTGTGAGAAGACGAACACAATTTTATTATTGCTCTATTCTTTTTTTTTATACAACCATGCCCGAGGCAGGACTTGAACCCGCGACCCTTCGGTCCGATATCACTACGACACTACTGCCTTAGCGATCTCGGCAACCTGGCCGGCAACACCTTGGGTTGTTCATCTAAAGTGATACTGATCACATTTTTTTCCATTTTTCATTGCTTTTATTTTTTTATTTTATTTTACGTCAAAAAACAGTTAAAAACTGCGTATGACGTGCTATGGGGAAAAGTGAATTGTGTGCACATTTTCAAAATTCTGTGATCCCTACACTAAGTCATATACTACTTAAATTTTGAATTTTGAAAGGAGAAAAACTCCCATGTAGTAAAATCTATTTTCAAAATAAATAAGCAATAAATTTTGAATTTTTGAAAGGGAAAAAAAACAAAAACTCCCATGTAGTAAAATCTATTTTCAAAAATAAATATGCAATAAATTTTGAATTTTAAAAGGGAGAAAAAAAAACAAAAAAACTCCCATGTAATAAAATCTATTTTCAAGGATAAATAAGCAATAAATTTTGGCTCTTATTACTTCCTGCCGCGACAACATGGAAACGATAATTTGAATAATTGTATTTCCCACTGAATTCTAGAAGACGTGCACAGGAAATGAAGTTACATTTATGTCCAGAAGCCAAACAAGGGGCCATCTCAGCATTTGCTCAATGGATCAGGGAAACTGGACGAAAAATCGAGATGGTTTTGGACATTTTATTGATCATTTTTGCCGATGTTTTAGGTCATCAAAATCCGCCACCCAGTTATCAGGGCACGGCAATAAATTTTTACTTTCTCGTATACATACGTATATATGGGGTAATATACGTAGTATAGAGAAAGTTATGTAATGGGGAGGAAAATCGATTGCGAGATTTCAACGCAAATACACGTTTTGGGGTCTCGATACCCGCAAAGTGTTTTTTTCAAAACGTCCATCCGTCCGTCTGTGAACACTACTACCGCCTAAACCAGACGTACGATCTTCTTCAAATTAAAGAAACCCCTGTCCATCCGGCACTAGTTGAAGCGTTGAAAGTTTGAAAAACATCAAAATTTTCTCAAAAACTGCTTCAAATTGTTTCTTTAAATTTCGCGTAAGAATAATGTAAAATACACTTATAAAAGTGGCATAGGTCCGATTTACACGGTTAACTCTGAATTTTAGAAAATTGGAAAAGTTTGTATGTTTTTGGCGTCTTCCTAAAATTATAATATTGAAGATGCAGAATTTTTCAAATGAACTTTATTGTTCATAAATAGTTCTTTCATTAAAATTATGTAGACATTTTTGAAAACTTTTATAGTTTTCGTGCAATAGAGCGTGAAATGTTTGCAATTTTGAAAAATTAAAAAAAAGATTTTCTCGAAAACTTAATTTCATTGTTTAATATGACATAAAGTTCATTTTGGTGTATTCTTTTGTTGTTGCTTTTCACGCCGTTAATATTTACATTTCCATCGATTTGTATTCATTATTACATTTGTGAGTGGAAGTGCTTCAATTTAAGTTTTTCGAAAATTTAATAGTAATTAATAAATTAGTGTCTGAAAATATAAAAAATAAAATATCTGTTATTCTATGTTCTTGGTTTTATTTGATTGTGCTCGTTGGTTCCTTCTATTTTCGAATTTGAATATCTGGCTTGGTTCAATAACTCTGATGCAGTTTTAACAATATTTATATAATACACGGGAATTTTTATAAATTTATCTTAGGTGTAATAAATTAATATGGAATGTGTATTTAATTTTTTATTAGGTTTTAGTTGTTTGGCCCATTGATATTCTCCAATTTCTATTCGAATGTCTTACATAGTTGCATAACTATGAAGATTTTTAAAATTATTTATTTCTTAAAAGGCTGGAGCAATTAATTTATGTTTAGAGTAATAAAGTTAATAATATAATTAAACAAGTGTTTGTTTAATTATATTTGTTTGATTTGATTGTGCTCGTTTGTTCTCTCTATATTCGATTATTTCCTAATATTTTCTGTGTTGCGTCATGCCTGCCAGCGGGCATGGACATAGATGATTTTCGGCGAAAATACATGGCAATTAATTCCAATTTGTGAGAAATTAACTGGCAATTAATTAGCAATGAATCATTTGAGGGTTTCCATCGAGCTAAGACGCGAATTTAATTTATGTGTGAGCTGGCGTCGCATCAAGCCAGCTCACACGCGTTTTCGCTCCGAAAAAACGTGACAATTAATTGTAAATTGTGGCAATTAATTATTAATAAATGATTTGACATGTTTGTTGTTTCTCCACGAAAATACGTGGCAATTAATTCCAAATGTGGCAATTCATTGGCAATAAATGTTTTGACATGTTTCGTTGCGGTGTGCTGACTTGGCTGTTCCAGCTTGACGCACCTGGCGGAGACGGCCATGGTGATCTGAACGGGGCCGAAACGCGCGCATAGGATGTTAAGTTAAACAACTATTTAGTGAATTTAACACGGCTCTTTAAGTATAAATATATTGACACATGTTCTAAGTGTAAAATAATAAAATTCCGCATAATTCATATTGTTTATTTATTTATGTCGGAAAAATTACTAATCTATTTATTTATTTTACGTAAAAAAAAAACAGTTAAAAACTGTGTATGACGTGCTATGAGGAAAAGTGAATTGTGTGCACATTTTCAAAATTCTGTGATCCCTACACTAAGTCATATACTACTTAAATTTTGAATGGGAGAAAAAAACAAAAAACTCCCATGTAGTAAAATCTATTTTCAAGGATAAATAAGCAATAAATTAATTTTGAAGGGAGAAAAAAACTCCCATGTATAAAATCTTTTTAAGGAATAAATTTTGGCTCTTATTACTTCCTGCCGCGACAACATGGAAACGATATTTTGAATAATTGTATTTCCCACTGAATTCTAGAAGACGTGCGCAGAAAATGAAGTTACATTTATGTCCAGAAGCCAAACAAGGGGCCATCTCAGCATTTGCTCAACGGAAAATGTGTTAAAAAACTATGTAGAGATATTGTTTAAAAAGTTTTTAACAATAGTTTTTAAAAGTAGAAAAACCGTAAAAATGTTCTTTTTAATAGTATAAGGAATAAATAGTATATAATGATAGTAGTGACTTATACTGTAACAATTGTACTACTCGTTTGCCATTTATAATGTCAAATAATAATTAATCATTTTATATTTCACTATTATGGTACTCATGGTGGAAATTATTTCCACCATGATGTTACTTAACCTGTCAAGAGGTGGCGCGTGGATGCTTTGGATCAAAAGCCAGAAAGTGATGTTTCATCATATGGAAATGCCAGAGACCTGGCTGCCTGAGTGGGCTTCCTGTGAGACTATTATCTTCATGTCACTTGAGTCTTACTTTTAGCAGTCGCGGTTACGCATATGCTAGAGGTAATTTCCTGACCGGATCATTTCGCCCTGCGCGCCATCTCTGACATCACATGCAGTGCTGACGCTTTGACTGCTGACTACGCGTCCACCAAGGAACGAAAAAAAATATTTAAAATTGTTCATTTCAAGTCATATGTTAATTTCACGGAGATTTTTCTATGGTTTTTATAATGGCCCGTCAATGACCACTCAGTTAATAGAAATTGCACTTTCTTCCAAATCTCGTCAAGTACAAACGTTCGCCATTTTCAAAAAGACAGGCCGAGGTGACTGTTATTAACGAAAAAAATATTAACAAAAGTCCATTTAATAATAGTTATTAATTTCATGGAAGTGTTTTTTGTGTAATTACACGTCAAAGATCATTTCATTAATGAAAATTACGATTTTTTTCATCCTCGTGTTGTAAACTATAAATAGACGCTATTTTGAAAGATTGACCAAAGCGGTTATCAATGTAAAAATATTTACAATTGTTCACCTAATAACATACATTAATTTAACCAAGATGTGTTTAAAAGTTTTAATGTTAGAGCTCGACAAAAATTCACTTATTGCATGTTTCAGTTCTGGAGATCTCAATTTCCTATGTTTCAATTTATTGAAAAACAAAGAAATTTGGCAAATTGAAAGAAGGAATAATTTTGAAAAGATATTGAAAATGTTATGCAATTAATGAAAATCTGAAAGTTGAGAAGATAATAAATTTTCAAGAAATAAACTGATGTGTCCAAATTCAACACACACAAAATTCAATAAACAATTTCTTGGTAGAAAACAGGTACAGAGCTATAGTGCCGAATATCCAGGAGAATGTACAGTGAAACGTAGCCGAGTTGTCGTAACCAGTAGTAGCACCAAAATATCGCCGAGTCGCCAATTCTCCGTAGAGGGAAAGTCCGTGGTCGCAGCACTGTCCGTCGTAATCACAATCTTCAATGTTCTACCACTTATCGCCACTCTTCACCGTTACCCGGCCGCTCACTCTCTGCCTCTCCCCGGGCCACGGCCGGCTTATATTCGCCCCGGGCCGTAGGTCCGCAGACTGGCAGGCGTAGCAGGGGGCGGGGGTTGGGCCTCGCCCCGCTCGCTCAGGCGTGGCGGCCGCACATCGTTGAGTCCCGCTGGCCTGCGCTTGTCGCTGGCCGCTGCCTCCAGGGGCGGTAACGCCCTACTGTGGCGGCACCTTCAAAACTGTGCGGCCGGTCACGACATAAACGAGTTCGACATTATGTCCAGGCTTATTATGGCTTTGAGGACATCGTATGGCTGGCTGTAAGTATTGATAAAAAATATTTTTCCTGGTTTCTAGTCACTTGAAATATGTAGAATTGACGTTTATCAACAAATAACAGTTTTTCAAATATTAAAATTTGGTGCCTATACGCGCGTTTCGGCCTTCTTCAGACCGTGCGGCGCTCGAAAGAGCGTTGAGGCCGTCCACTCCGCGCATCCTACGCGAGACCGGCGTAGCCAGAGTATATACGAGGACGCAGCGGCGTACACGGGACCTTCCCCACTACCCCCGCAAAAGTTCTCAGAGTTGCGCGACGCGGGGGAGCAGCTAGTGCGTGGGAGGCGGTCGCGCGGGAGGCGCGGAAACTCTCCCTACCAGGCCTGATCCACCTGGCAATGACGTCGCGGCGCCGTGGCGAGAAACGAGTGTAAATAGTGTTGTGAAGTGAAAAGTGGTATGAATGCGTGAGTGGATGTGTTTGTGTATACGTATAGATTAAGAACGAATGTGAGAGTGAATGAACAACAAAATAGATGAAGATTAAACATTCAAAAGAACTTTTCATGAATTTTAGAATACAAATTGTTTTTAAACTGAAGACCCCAAGGGGCACTGTTGTTAAAGTTAATTTTAAGATAGTTTTAATACGTTTAAGTCACCAGCCCTCACGAAGCTGCAAAAGCCTAACAGGCTGCAGCAATTATGTATCCCATTACATGAATAAATTCCCGTCTCCTCAAGGCAACTGGAGGTGAAAATTGAAAAATCGCCGTTCTCAGATGTGCCGGTCTCTCTACAGTCCTATACTTTCCTTGTTCGGGCTATACATACCATAGACATATAGTACTATGTGTCTATGATACATACCTACTTTTCTTTACCACTGCTCATCCACTAACAAAAATCAAGTGACCAGAATACCAAGCATGATGAAATTCCCGAAAGGGCTTCTTGTATTATAATTCGAGTATTGATTTGCAGGTCCCTTCCGCTGATGACATGACACACACTTCCTTCCAGCCCTACGGGTTATACATCCTATACATCTGTGCCTCGTCTCCCGTTTGGCCGTAAGTCACGCGCGGCTCAACTTCAAAACCAACATCAAAAACATAGAAGTAATGCATCAGGAGGTGATAGAAAATAATTTCATCATTTTATCCGAAACTTTGTCGCTGTAAGTTTTTAATTGGACTTCAAGAACGAAAATATCCCAGTGACGAAATATTTTAATTCACAAATTAAAAATGCACACATTTTCGTTTAAGTTTTTCGAGACATTTTCACATATTTATAAAATGAAATCATTTCTCTCAGCTAAAGTAATTGAAACATTTTATAGATATTTTCCAAAACCATTCCATCAATTGTTTTAACGGTCTGAATGAAAAGATGTTTAAAGTCAGTCCTGCAGAAATACAGCGTATTCATTATTTTAATTAAAAAAGAAAATGAGAAATTTTTTTCACGATTACCATCAAGTTCCTTGTCATTTTCTCCACAGGACTGTTATTTCTACTTACTTGTGCAACAATCCATTTGGCAACTGAGCAAGAAATTCTTTCATAAGAATAATCTTGTTCATAAGAGCCCACTGAGCCTTCACAACATGGAAACTAGTAAAGACCATAAGAGCATTTGATGGATTTGAATGATTTTGTACGTTGCTATTGCAGCAAAATCTCACTGAATGACATTAAGCCCAGAAGACATTCTCCTGACAAGTATTTGAGGATTATCTGAGGGTTGAGCAACCTAAGCACAATCTGCCACTGATCAACGTGTGAATGCCTAGATTCCCATTATCCCCTTTTCAGATCAATACAAATACATTCCACCTATTTTTTCTGCTAACTAAATCAGAATTTTAGAAATGACAAAAGTCTTAATTGAACAATCCACTACAACAAAACTTGTTTTGGAGAATGCACTCTTCCAATATGAAGAAAATCTAATTTTCACACATTTCAGATAAATTTTCTTCTTTTATGGGGAAATCGATAAAACAAAGCACATAACAATAAAAAGCAATGTATTTTTTACAGGTGATTACAAACATACAGTTTGGATATATTACAGTCACAAAACACTTTACATATTTTTGAACTTTTTCAAAGAAGTGCTTCAAAGAATTATTCTATTAATACTGCCTTTCAACAAGCCCAAGTATTCTAAGGACACCTAGTCTTCACAAACAAGGCATATTGGGTAATAGAAAACTTGCATTAAAACCGTTATAAATCAAAATTAAAAACTTTGCATCTGCTGGATTTTTCTAACAGTCTACTTGGAAGAAATTTATCTCCACATTAAGATAGTAAGTGAACAAATTTGAACTCTAAGATAACCATCTCAATGTATCATAAATACTTCAAGTGTAACAGTGGCCCTCTTCTTTTGAGAATCAAAGCTAATTACAACGCTTGAAGTGAATTTAAATAAAAAAGTCTCAAATACAATTTACTCTAAAAGTCTCTCATTTGTTTTTCACGACTTTCAGTCCATGCTTTAGCAATGGTGCGTTTCATTTCGTCATCTCCATCTTCATACATCTGCTTCATCATATCCATTAGGCCAGCTGAAGGATCATCATTTTTATCAAATTTTGGTAATTTGGGTTCTTTGGCTTTTTTATCAGAAGATGTCATATGCGACCAACTGGATCCAACCTTAGATTTTGCCATAAATACTACAACAGTATCTGTAAATAAAAAAAAGAAGAGAAATAATGATTTGTAAGGACTTCAATCATTAAACACACTTATATTTGTGACGGGTCACAGATGTGGATGAGAGTATGTGTCTTGGTATATTTCATGTTTGTCTATGTTGGAACGGAATATAAAGTGAATTATGACATGAGATGGATGATGGAACAGTGACCAACAAACAAACAGGTCAATGATTCAAGTGTCTCAAGAAGAAGGGAAGTGTGTGACATGTGACCGATTTGTCTGAGAGTATGGGGATGGGGGGGGGGGGGGGGCAAGGGGGCCCTCCATCCAATGGGTCTTATGGAAAGAAAACTAAAATCAACAAATACTCTTTAACAAGTTGGTCTACAGTTTGGATGTATGAAAAGCGTTCAAAAAGTTGCCAGAATGGTGGTTCAGCTTGTTAATGTTATAACCTATGGCAATAATAACCTAATCACCTTCGAAGTAGGACCCTAGTGCATCCATACACTTGCTCCATCATTCCTGCCATTGTGGTAGGAGTGGTAGAATCTCTCGGCACCTGTCAGAGCTGAGCCATAACATTTGATTTCATATTCTTAACAGTTGCAAAATGTCTCCCTCTGAGGCCCATTTTCAGAGTAGAGAACAGTCAATAGTCTCTAGACAAGAACAAGATCCAGAGGTGGTTCGAGGATAGACAGAAATGTTCTCCATGAACAATTTTTGTACAACAAACTATGTGGCTTGGAGCGTTATCACGATGCAGCCACTTGGCATGTCGTGTCCTTCGAACTGCATCGTAGGAATTTTCAGTTACAGATTGTTCACGCCATGGACAAGCAGGGCCAATAACATCTTTGAAGCCAATTTTCCCAGTTTCCCCATGAACATCATATTCACAGGCTGCTTGAACTGCGACTTTATCACAACAGACTACTACTGTGCACTGAAACATGTCCAGATCCATTTTGCCTGCATGCAAACGTGCTCAGCCCCCAACGACAAGAATGTGACCCCTGCCTTATCACTAGTCTGACGATGGCAAGGCAATTCCGGAACTTTTTGAATGCCCTTCATATTCTTTGACATGCTGGTCCATAGATTGGACACACATCTATAGACGTGCTAGCTTAATTTGGATGTGTTAATTAGAGACTAAGAAATAAACAACTTAATGATGCATCATGAAAATAGTCATAAGTTTGGAAGAATATGAAATTGAACATTATATTGAAACACTTATTAGATAGAATTATTACTGAAATGAACCTCAATCGAAGAGAGTAGAGACTGGTTAATGAATATTTTAATTGAAGGAAGGGAAAAAGTATTGTGCACAAAACTTATTTTTTGAGTTATGAGTGCATAAAGAAAAAAAAAAAAAAAAAAATAAAGCCATACTAGTTGTCATGTCAGAGGTGTCAGACATTAGTATGGATAATTTATTTAAAGCAAGTATAATTAAAATTCATTTTTAAATATAAATTGTCGTAGTTTCGGGGGATTTTTGATAGGTTTTTCATGTTTTATTTGAATAGTTTGTTCTTACTTGTGAGTTGCTTCGATAATACATCTTTTTTATTGAAAGGTTTTGTCTTTATTTGTTTCTATCAGTCATCAAACCTAGTTATGGCACTGGTGTTTTAAGGTGGTTGAATTATTAACCAAGCAAGTTCTATTTTTTGTATTTATCAATCATAAATTGGAAAAATTAAATTTCAAATTAGAGACACTCATCTTTTCTAAATATTTATACATAAAAATTTCCTTTCAAACTTGATGCATATTATTTTATGTAGTGTGAATTTAAATAGGGGAGTCATTCCAACTTTCAGAAATCATTGTTATATTCAGTCAAAAGTTATCTTCAATTCCAAAATGAAAAAATGAAACAAACTTGACAGGAAAGAACTGAATGTATTGTAAAGTGAAAGAATCCTCCCACACATTTGCTTTTAAAACATTTTTTCAATCTAACATTTATATTCCTCAGTCAACTTGGCTACACAACGCCTTGCAAATTTGCAGGAAAATTTACACGAATCTCCAATGATATTTTCAAAATTTTATCCAAAATAATTTCTAATTTTTTGCTTTGGAATTTATTCTTAAAAAATGGAACAGATCCAATTTTCATTAAACCTCAGAAATTTCTAAAATTCCACGAGTTTAAAATTTTGTTGTTTTCCATGAAGTCTTTTCAAAATTTTTAAAAAAAAAATTTTGAATTTTTTAATTATAAAAAAAAACCAAAAGAATATTTTCTCAGCTCTAAATGCTTTGCTTGGAGTGAATCATTGAAACTTTTGAAGGTTTCACAAGAGCTTAAATTTTTTAGACCTTTCCTATCTGCACTACTGAAACTAGGGATTTGTTCTATAATGCTCTCTATTCACAATATTATCTACATATACACTTTTATGTAATATTTCATGTGCACCTTTTACAAAATCAGTATTTTTAAAAATTTAATTTTAAATAATTTCATGTAAAATGTTTCAACCACGAGTTGAATTTTCTGACACTTTGGAACCATCAGATTAGGAACAATAATATTCCATATTGTAGACTGGGATAGCTCAATGGTAAATAATTGCCCTTAATTGGAGGAGATTTTGAAGTATGAATCTTAGCTCACGAAAGACTTTTTTTGAACATTTCTGATCTTTACAGCATAATACACTGAGATCAATTGAGAATGGTCATTTTCATTCAAACTTTCAAAATTTTGAAAATTAATGAGATCCATTTCTCATGTTCCTAAAGCATCATTTCATTAAGAGCTTTTTCAAAAGAAGGAAATAATGTTTGTGTGTGCGTGTGTGTGTTTTCTTGCAATATTTGAATATTATTGGATTTAAGTTATTCATTTGGCAAATTTTGTGGCTGGTGCAATTCACCAGAAGTTAGAGTAATAACAATTTATTTCACAGCATGAAATGTACTAACCTGTTTTAACTTTCCAATAACACTTATTCACATCTAAATCGTCAAGGAGGTTAGAAATTGGCAAAATATAATTACGATTATCCAAACCACGAACCGTTAACTCCATAGATCTGAAATAAGAATGCTGCATGTAATCCTGTTTTGCTTCACAAATTATCCCTACAAAACAACTGAACTAAAATCATACCTGTTGGTGAAGATGCAAGAAACATTTGCTGCTTCAAGAGTATGAACGTTTTTAAGAGTTACAAATATCTTCACAAATTTATCTGACTGATCCCAAGCTGAAATTATCAAAATTTTTTAAAACTACCCTCCAGATTACAATTTATACATAAAGCTATGATTTATAGAAAGTACTAATATTTACCATAGTTATTTAATTTCACATCATAACATCTGTTGGGCTTAGATTGATTTGTTTTGCTCTCTGCCTGAGCTACCTTTGCATTTTCAAGTTCTTTCAAGTGTGTAATTTCTGTTTCTAATTTACGAATTTCTATTAAAAGAATATCTTTGACTTTCTGACGTTCAGCACTTGCAAGCAGTTGATTCAATTCAGCTACATCAAGTTTTAGCTGAAACAAAGGAAATACAGTTCATAGTTTGTAGGTAATAATAAGCTACACCTAATCCTCATCATCCAGTTAAGTTTAATTTCAAAAATAAAATTCTTAACTAGATATGGATAGTTGATGCCATCTTTAACCCTGAAATATGAATGTGAATATGCCACAAAAATACAGATGAATGCACAGAAATTTTAAAAATGTAACATGACTACTTCTGTAATGTGTTTCTCTAACAACATTAACTGTTTTGCTATCTACAGAAACAGGTTATATTAAATTTAAAACCTATTACCTACATCTGCAAATTTTATTTTGAATAAGGACATACAAGGTCATACAAAGATTTTATGTTCTT
The DNA here is from genome assembly GCA_964035755.1 of Teleogryllus oceanicus. Taxonomy (NCBI): domain Eukaryota; kingdom Metazoa; phylum Arthropoda; class Insecta; order Orthoptera; family Gryllidae; genus Teleogryllus; species Teleogryllus oceanicus. Next base: position 94,571,927 of record CAXIVR010000003.1, read on the forward strand.
GTGCAAAGCATCTCCTATTTTCCATATAGTCTTGTATTTCAAAAAGGACCTCTCCACATCATGACAGTGCACGTTTATTTTTTGACACATCTGAGCTAAGGGGATGTATTCTCACATTTGAGAATCTTCAAATTTTATCATTTACCCCTTTTATATTTACATTATCCCACACATTTCAATTTGCCAGCTCTGGCTGACAGAAATGTAAAAGTTTATGTACATGCTTATTTGATCAAGAAACTTAGGCTTTGCATTAAATTGGTAATATTTACTTCAAAATATGTTTTCTACACAAAAAGTGAAAAATATGAAAATAATTACATTTTTACATCCAAAATCTTAACAACTGGCAAAATATGCACATTTCCTGCATACATTCTTGTGTTATCAAGAAATATTCACAATGTCTTAACCAAATGTACCATACACTAGCAATTACTTTCTCTCATTTAGAGTCCAATGAGTGAATGCTGGCTGATAAGGTAATACAGCCATTTGAATTTAAACTGCTAATTCTCTTATAATCTAAATAACCAGTTCTAAACACATCTAATTTACTCAAAACTATGCAATTTCATGCAAATATGTACAACACATAACACTTTCTACAAATAAATCATTCATATTATATATTTGACTGAATATTTGACTTTATGTATATAAATGTTCAACCATTTAATTATTTTATGAAAACAAAATTCACTTTTCATTTGGTCTTTTTCTACATTAAAAAATAGAATATAATTCAAATACAAAAATGTCCCAACTGAAATTAGTATTAAAAATTCTTAACCTCACCAATATCTAAAAAACAAAATTTGCAAGTAGACTTGCTAATCAAAGCATTTTATGAAATGGTGATCAATTATTTTAAAATGTTTATGTCATGTGCTCAGTACCTCACTCCTAAATTACACTATGCAATTCAAGTTTTGTTTCTGGGAAGTTAATATTTTCGAATTGGTTCTATGATAAAAACACGAAAAAACCTTGCTTCCCTGCAAAAACTTGGCTTTTGTGGTCCAGAGAATGAAAAGTTGAAATTTTTATTAAGGAAATAAACAAATTTTCAGGTTTATCTTTATTTAGAGAAAAATAGGGACATAATTCAAATCAAAAATGTTTTTTAACCAAAATTCTGCAAATTGGTGACAAGGAACCTTGAAAAGTTTTGTGTGAGTGTCATATTACTTTCACAAACAAGTCTCCATATGTAGTCCCCCATCACAAGTTCATTGTAGGTTCCCTAGCAGTGACTTTCAAAATGTTGTATGTTCTTACGAAAATGCTCTCCTTGGTCCTCGGAAGAGGCACTCATTTTCTCTTTGTAGCTATCAAGGAGAGCATCAAGAATATGTATTTTGAGAGACATCCCACAGTCCATTTTGCTGTACTTTTTTATCAGTCAACCAATTCAACATAGTTCTCACCTTCATGATCTCCAAGGAAGCCTTTAATTACTTTAACAAAACTGATCCATGCCATGTTCTCTTTGGCTCTGAAATGCTTGGGAAACTCTTGGTGGACAATAACTTTGATTTGAGGCCCAACAAAGACTCCAGCTTTAACTTCAACTTCGGAAATCTTTGGGAACAGACGTTTTAGATACTTGAGTGCTGCAGATTCCTTGCCCAATGCTGCCACAAATTGTTGCATCAGTCCCATTTTAAGTGCAAAGGTTGCATTAGTACTTTTTGAGGGTCTATCAGGGGCTCCTGTTTAAAGTTGCAATTCCCCACAGTGAACCAAGTACTTTTGGGCCAATATCACTAATGGTAATCTGCTTTAGTGTTACTGGTATCAGACTTATGAAACAGTAATTTGTAATCGCACTAAGTCTTTTCAACAACTAAAAAATTCTAATAAAAATTGGATCAAAAAGAATAGAAAAAGGCAAAAGTTGCCAGTCATTGTATCATTGTGTCAGCCACAAAAGCTAAGTTTCAGGGGTTTAACTACTATTTCTACGTACTTACTTCTAAATTAAATAGAAATAATGTCAAACTGGAAACAGAACATTTTTGAAAATTTCTTACAGCATAATTAATACATGTTACATCTTTTACATTAACTCATCACATTAGTCCATATCTAATTCAAATACAAAAATGTTAATACAGATATCAGAAAAAAATCCAAATCGTATCAGTCATCAGGAAAAGTGATTCACATAACGCTTCTTTGGGGAGCAAGGAGAGGAAGAGAAAAAAACACAAAAACTCAACTGCCGATGTGAAAAGCTAACTAGCGGGAGCAAACATTTCTTGCTATCACGTTTTGCAAAACTCCTTGTTCCTATTTTGATTCATAATTCAGATTGATATTGTAAGTATAAGATCAAGGGAAGGGATTCTAGAGCTCCTGCAAACGTGCAACTTCTATCCCATAAGCCACTCCTTTCGACAAATAAAAACAGCTACAATAATGATCTGTGTATATATCTTACCTCATCCAATTTTGCGAAGGACATATTAAAGAATCTCTGATGAAATTCAGCAAATACACGTACAAAACTCAGCCTTCGATACTAAGACGATTCTGGAACGCGATGTACTTTTAAAGAGAATTTCTTAAATGCTTGCACTATCTGGTCCGTCGAATTTCGATTAGCAAACCTGTGGGATAAACAACATTAATCTGAGAAGGAATAATAATAAAGGAACACAAAAATCATTCTCTTTGGAATGTGAGTAGTTAGTGCCAACTAATACTTCAAACACTTTAGTGAAGTAAATACGAGGAGTACCTTCAAACTCAAACGCCAAGTAACTTCAACTATTTCGAGTGAATTCTCAATTAAATGGTAAATTTTCTGTTGAAAGAGCTTCAATCTTCAAAACCTTTCAAAATACTAAGCCTCAGAGAAACCGCGCTCTAACCACCTGCTCAACACGAAGAGGCTAACCAAACTCGACCAAAAGTCACTCTACAAAGAATGGTAAGCTGAAGGCAAGACTTCTGAATGGCATGGATCGTACACAGAATAAGGAATATTCGGGAAATACTCTCTGGAAATTTCGGTGCTTTTTACAGAATTTACATATTGAATACGTATAAAAATGTCCAGAACAAGTGACTTTTAGCAGTTCGGAGGGCAGCACCGTCGCCTCTGGGTGGCAAGTGGCGGGCTGCTACAAGCCGTGAATTTATGGATAAAACACGACATGTGTTGATTTTCTTTTAAAACATCGTTATCGTTCTTTGTTAGAGGTTGTCCACTGCCTAAAATTGATTTAAAACTTTTTTCTGTTTAAATACTCCTTCTCGCAGTGAGATGTACTTTTTTCTAAAATAAAGTAGTATTTTCACGATAACTAAGTTGTGTCTAATAGTGGACTGGGTTATTATTTTTTTATTTATTTTACGTCAAAAAAAAGTTAAAACTGCTTATGACGAGCAATGGGGAGAAGTGAATTCTGTGGACATTTTCAAAATTCAGTGATCCCTACACTAAGTCATATATTACTTGAATTTTAATTGAATGAAGAAGAAGAAGAAGAAGAGGAAGAAGAGAGAGAGAGAGAGAGAGAGAGAGAGAGGGAGAGAGAGAGAGAGAGAGAGAGAACGAAAGCGAGCGAGAGCGATAGAGAGAGCGCGCGAAAAGGAGAGCGAAAGAGAGAGCGAGGGGGCAAGAGAGAGCGAGAGTGCGAGCGAGAGAGAGAGCGAGGAGTGCGAAAGAGAGAGAGAGATAGAGAGACAGCGAGAGAGAGCGAGAGAGAATAACTATATTTCACACTGAATTCTAAAAGACGTGCGTAGATAATGAAGTTACATTTCTGTCCAAAAGCAATACAAGGGGCCATCTCAGCATTTGCTCAATGGATTTACTTATTTTACGTCAAAAACACAGTTAAAAACTGCGTATGACGTGCTATGGGGAAAAGTGAGTTGTGTGCACATTTTCAAAATTCTGTGATCCCTACGCTAAGTCATATAATACTTAAATTTTGAATTTTGAAAGGGAGAAAAAAAAACTCCCATGTAGTAAAATCTATTTTCAAGGATAAATAAGCAATAAATTTTGAATTTTGAATTTTGAAAGGGAGAAAAAAACAACAAAAACCTCCCATGTAATAAATCTATTTTCAAGGATAAATAAGCAATAAATTTTGAATTTTGAAAGGGAGAAAAAAACAACAAAAACTCCCATGTAATAAAATCTATTTTCAAGGATAAATAAGCAATAAATTTTGGCTCTTATTACTTCCTGCCGCGACAACATGGAAACGATATTTTGAATAATTGTATTTCCCACTGAATTCTAGAAGACGTGCACAGAAAATGAAGTTACATTTATGTCCAGAAGCAAAACAAGGGGCCATCTCAGCATTTGCTCAATGGATCAGGGAAACTGGACAAAAAACCTGATCGAGATGGGTTTGGATGGATCGAGATGGATCAGGGAAACTGGATGAGAAACCTGATCAAGATGGGGGTCATTGACCCAAAAGCTGCGATACAATACTTGTTACATGTTGTTTAGAATTATACAGACCAATGGTAAATAATATATTAAATATCACTGTTAACATTAATGTTACTTTCCTTGTGATGCTCAGTATACTCTCTAATTGTATAGAAACAGTTATGCAGCAGAAACGATTTCATTTGGGTTTCTATCGAATTTAATCATTTAATGTCATCTGGCAAAGTGTTGAAAAATAATGTATATGTATTGTATGTGAATTTTTTCTAATGAGCTCTTGATACTGTCACCTGATGAATATGGTTTCTATGTCGAGTGTTATAGTAATAGACATCGGCATTTTCTGAAAATATATTCCCGCCCTTAATCAAGTCATTTTTGACAAAAACCACTGATTCGTAAATAAACAGACAAGGTAATGGTAAAATTTCTAGATTAATGAAGAAAAGCTTACAAAAATCACCTGGGTGGGATTTGGTTATTATTTGTGCAATTCGTTTTTGGAATCTAAAAGTCTGGGAGCTATAAGATGTCTTTCCCCAGAATATTATGCCATATCTCAGGCGGGAATGAACATTAGCGAAATATACCCAACGAGCAGTATGTTGACAGAATTTGAAAGAATTCTAAACGCGTAGCATGGGAGTTTTTTTTCTCCCTTTCAAAATTCAAAATTTAAGTAGTATATGACTTAGTGTAGGGATCACAGAATTTTGAAAATGTGCACACAATTCACTTTCCCCCATAGCATGTCATCCGCAGTTTTTAACTTTTTTGACGTGAAATCAATAAATAAATAAATAAATAATAAAACTTAATTTTGTGTTAAATTCATTTAAATGGACGTTCCATTTAAGGTTTGACTGAATTGAGAGACCTAAAAATTTTGTTGCCTTAACATCAGTCAATGGTACACCGTTCATTTTCAATAGAGCACAGAATGGTTATTTGAAATGGAAAACTGCATTAAAACCGTTTGCTTTTCGTTTACTGTTAGTTTATTTCGGAACCAATTTGAAACATCTGATATTGTACTATTTACGGTTTCTTTATTGCAAAGGATGTTCGTATCATCCGCAAAGAGAACTGTTCTTCCGTTTCGAATCGCCGAGGGCATATCGTTTACGTAAAGTAGGAACAGAATAGGGCCTACAATCGATCCTTCATGTTGGCAATCTGAAAGCGCGTCGTGTTTACTGAGAAAAGTTTCCATTCGTACGTAAAAAAATGTCTCTAATATTTTCAAAAAAACTGATAGAAGAGAAATGGGCCGATAATTTTGAATTTCATTTTTGTTGCCTTTTTTGAAGAGCGGCTTAATTTTAGCTGTTTTGAAAGTATCTGGAAACGTTCCGGTGGATAAGGATGCAATAGATATGGAGTTAATGGATGTACAATGGAATACGCACAGGTCTTTAACAAAGAATCCGGGAATTCATCTAAACCGGACGAATATTTATTTTTTAGTTTACCGATTATTTTGAGAATTTCATAGGAAGAAGTTTAGGAAACTAACATAGTGTCTATAATTTTGGGTGAACTGTCTGTTATTGAATTTTGTGGCTGAAGACGCATACACGTATCGTTCACATACAACTTCTCAGATGAATGTTGTTTATCCCACAGGTCAAAAGGGACCAGCAGAGACAGAGTAAGCTTTTTTAGATGCCCTATTGTTCCCAAAAATCAAGAACGTAAAATTATAGCATCATTGGTGTCTGAAGCTCATTGGCTGAAGTCGGATACGATGCACAAGAGCTCCCCACTCTGGTGTGCACAAACTGCTAGTTTGTGCACAATATTGGCGGGAATTTTAAATGCAGTCAGATACCAAAATTATCACTTCGTTACAAGAAATTGGAACAATTTTAAAGCATTTCTTTTAAATATTTAATCTTGTACACCTACATCGTGTTATTTTTGGTTGGTTACCGTTGAGAATTGTCACTTAGTACCACTTTCAAAATGTTTCTCAATACTTCTCGCTCTCCATGCAACACGGCGGCCAGCGTCTGTTCTGGCTTTTCAAACGAAGTGCCCTGGTTCGTGGTCAGATGGTTCGTGACGTAAACTGGTGATGCGCAGAACCAGTTAAAATCGGTACACTGGAGGGACCCACCCATATATTTTCATCATTCATCAAGAAGATCAATTGCTTTAACGTTCAAGGGTGCACAAACTCCCTCATATGCTAGAACAAGTTTGTGTTTTCCCTTCGGATGCGCATGCGCGGGGAGGGGTGACTCGCGCCATCAACCGCTACTTCCCCTGAATATAACGCTCTCTCACTTGCACTGCGCGCCAACTGCGGTGGCCGTGGAGGGGAGAAGGGTCTGAATGCACAGGCAGGCTGTTGTACCTGACCCAACGCTGATGATAACTTGTTTTCATGTTGGCATCGCGTTTGAGAAAAATTCGCATTTCTGGTATTATTTGAATAGTGACAAAATTTATTTTTTGGGGGAACTCTGGAGCAACAAAAAAGCGACAAATTCCTATGTGGTCATTATTTATCTCTGTAATTTGTTGGTTTTCTTGCGTTTGCGATGCTAACTTGATGTCAAATTAGCCGAATCTTCAATGAAGAGCGACAAATTTTTTTCGTAACAAATTGCCACAAAAAAGCGACCAATTTTGAGCCTAATATCAATATTTTTTTAAAACTGCGATTCTAACTTAGAAGTTCAAGCATTAGAAGCCATCGTACAAACTGGCGATAACTACGACCAGCAAATAATCATTGCAGCGTGAAGCACTCGTTGAAGTATTACAAGTCGGCGATCGTCAAAGTTTCTGGGAAATGAAGGTTAAAGATCACGAGACGCGGCGTCAGTGATTCTTTTCACACCAAAGGTAAAACTGATCTCACTGACGCGCACTTCCCGCCACTGAAATAACTGAAGCAGGCGCATCGGACTGAACGATCATCCAACCGCATCTTCATGGTAGCTTACCTCGAGTAGACAAGCATACAGAGTAATAATAAAGTAGGAAAAGTGCGATTTTTGGGAAATACTGCTTTTCATAAAAAATAAGTTATTAAATTGAAGAAAACAGAATAAAAAAATATTTTGTGAAAACTGCAAAATATGTAATATAGTATTAAATATATAAAAATATATAAGAAAAATATCGATACTGTGTTAGGCCGGCGGCGATTCGCCAAGATTCCAATTTTAAGAAGGTAAGTAGAAAGACAAAAGATATAGAATTACATAAAAATCCTATCTCTAGTGATCACTCCTTGCTAAGGAGGGCAACGGATCGCGTGCGCGCAGTCGGCCAAGAAAACTGCCACTGTAGAAGCGATGGGGGAAGTCCGCGAAAATATGCTGCGCTGAACAGGGAAATTTCAAACTTGCGCTATTACAAGTGGCACCACCAATAAAAATCTGCACTAGCCGCCACTGGCAGAAGTCATTTGACAAATGACTTGTAGATCGGTTGTAATCGGCATTCAGATGAGTAATGACCGGATTCCCGTGTTACTGCATTTTTTCTTTGCTAACTTGAAATTGGATGAATCTTGACAGAAATATGAATCATAAAAAAGGACGTTCTTTTAGTACGTATTTTATTTTGCACGAAATTCCACGTTTGGGAGGTTACTGTACAAAATTGCATGTTTTAGGTAATGCTGCCTAAAAGTTGCTCATTTTTGGATTTTACTAGACTAATTTGCAAGATTCAGAGTTTTATTGCATGAAATATAATTTTTATATTATCAACTTGTTTTAATTTATCTTTTTTAAAGGAATCCGAGTGCCGTTTAATGTTTCAATTCTCCATGTTGTTGCCCTCCGAAATGAGCGTTTGATATTTCTGAACGGCATAAGATATTTCTTACACCGTGGTCTTCGCTGAACCTCCCAACACGAGACTGCATGCGCGAGTCACATTTGACCTTACGTCCGGGCGCGAAGCTACACTGTGTTTCAGATTCATCGAATTTCTCGGAACAGACGTTGCTATGGGAGGTTCAAGAGAGAATGAACACAGTTTTTGACCGCTTTTATATAAAAAATTTATAAAAAGAAAAGACCCTAAAACTTCAACATGGCGGAGTTTCGGCATTGGCAACCTCATCGAAATGAAAAGCGAAAATGCAGAGATATCGACACGGTGTTTAAATGTACGTAGTGTCCTTCAAAAATCCAGATTTGCTGAGATCATTTTATTAATGTTGTTTAACAACTAATAAATCGCAACGGCCATTCGATACCATAATTTAATTCATAATTTATATATGCAAATAAAATTTTCATAATCTTCTCTAAACTGTAGAATATATGAAATAGTAGAATCTTATTTCATAATAAAACGAATATAAATGCCATAATCAGAGGATTTATGGAATAACGATGAAATTAAATGCATGGCTAAAAATACTTTCAATTTTCAAGCAATACATAGTGTAGTGAAATAAAATTATACTTCACTGAACTAGAAAGATCTGTATTATAATGATTTTGTACATATAACATCAACACATGTATTCAAATAATATTGAGTAAAGATAAACTTATGCCCACAGGCGAATAATTTAATTACAAATTGCGGTGAGCAGTCATTAAAAATTTTTAAACAATGGTCCATAGCAATTTAAACAATGCAACCATAACAATTATATTGTTACGTTTCTAGGTGGTGAATTAAAATTCTCGTATTATTTTAACAAAAAACGTTTATTTTGTTTCTTAACACAATCACTGAAAACACTTGATTATTTATTTACACTACACTTCTCTTGCTTTATTTACACTACACTTCTCTTGATTTATTTACACTACACTTCTCTTGATTATTTATTTACACTACTCTTCTCTTACACACTCGCACAGTCCTAAGCACTGGCCACAGTTCACTGCACTGATCACAGTTCGATGCACTTGGTCCCGCCAGCTATTCACCGCGATGCACCACTTCACAGTTCAGCTTCCACTGGGCCGGCCTCGCGTATTTATATTCGTCAAGACAATCCAGAACCATCCGGACACCGCGCACTTTCTGGAGTAATCCGCCGGCAGGTGATGCAACCCGTGCTCACCGGCAGCTCGTGGTAGCGCCGGCAAATGACGTAACCCGCGATCACAGGCTCGGGGTGGCGCCGGCGGATGATGCAATATTCGTTACAATATTTACATTTATTATTGAATTTTATCAGACTTTTAGTGCCTACTTGCCTGGACTTATAAACATACACTTCATTCTTGCTTGCATCTTAAGTGATGGGGAGACAACCAGAGAAAACAAAAAAGTAAGTATGCTACCTTCATATATATATATATATATATATATATATATATATATATTAGACAACCCTATAACGCCACCATCAGCTACGAAAAGAAGCCCACGAACAGAGAGGACTAGGGTACGCGGCGGAGCGATGGCTGGTAAACGCGCCATCTGCCCACAGCTTTTCGAACTATGACGCCTGAACTAGTGAATAATGTTTTTTCCGGGAGGTCACGAAAGGAGGAGAATATTCACCCCTCCAAAAATTTCCCCAGGCGCGAGTACCATAAGTATCGCGGCGCGCCTCGGAGGAACTCTCTTTGACTGCAGAAGCGACGGCGACTACACTGAGCTCTCTTCGATTGCAGCAGCGACGGCGGTTGTAACTTGATAGCATAGGAGTTTATTTTAACTTGGTAGTTAAAAGTTAGCTTGAGAAGCATATCTTTGAAAGTGAGGTAATTAAGAAATGGAGTGCAAAAGCACTCGTCGCATTCACAATATTTGAGAGAGTAAGCGAAGTGACTGTTTGACGCCGAAATAATTTCAAATTTGTAAAATTCGCGCAGAAGGACATTAACTATTTCCAGCATCTCATATTGCACGTTGAGACCACACATGCCTAAAGTGTGGTAGATCGGCCGAGCATTTAAGCATAACTTCAGCAACATTAATAATTTCGAGGCTGGAAGCGCGAACAAACTTGTACGAGGCGCGGAGAAGAAGAAGGACGACCCCAGGAAGAGCGAAGCGTAGGTGAGAAAGACTTGGACTGGAACGAGAATAGTACGAGTCCGGAACGGGAGAAGGGAATGGAAATTGGAGGCTTAGCGGAGTCCAGTGTTCGAGCGAAGGAAACGGCTATCGTCGTGGGACAGCAAGCGAAGACTAGTGGCAACGCGGGGGGAGCGGCAGAAAATCCCCAAGGTTACCTACAGGCGAACGATGCGGAGCTGTTGAGGTAAAGGAACAGGCTACGTTTACGCGGTGATCAGATGGGAAAAGAGGATAGCGGTAAATACACGACAATTAGTGTTAAAAGTGGGTGAAAAGTCTAGAATAGGTGGGAGAAGTATTTCGAACGATGTGAGTGGCAGTTTCAAGTTCATTTACTGCACGTGTCATTAAATTCATGCAAATAGGCCATACCTTGTACAATATTACATAAATAATTCATGATTTTCATATGTTGTACAGTTGACATTATCTGGAAAAGTCAGTTTGTTGTATTGTGTTAAAAGTAATTGCTTTTTTGTGATATGTAAAGGGGTCAGATTTAAGTAACGTGAATGCTACGTTTTATTCAGTGTTATAGTGAGCGCGAAGCCCAAGGCTAGCACCTGTGAACGGGATTCCTTGAAACAAGTGTGAAATTCATTTTAAAAGCCGTGCACGGAAAAACTAGAGGATAAAAGAGTAAAATAATTTGGTAGTGGAAAAACTCAGAAAGGAGTGAGCAAATTGTAAATGGTAGTTGGTGAAAGTGTGTTCAGGCAGTTGAGGTGACGCCTATTTTTTGTTTTGTCTTATTTTATTTTCAGTGACCAGCTACTTAAAGTGCATTATCCTGTAATGAATTTTATTCGTATTTTATCTGATTCATTTGTCAAGGTTCAGACCTTTCCATACCCAAAAGATCCTGCTTCCTGAGAATTTTAAGCTCGCTTCACGAGCATTCATTCTATCACGCCCTTACCACGTGTGGAAGGTAGTAGGTGGGCGTGTGAGTATATATATATATATATATATATATATATATATATTGATTATATGTTGGAGATGTGGTAGTATTTGTATTTGAGATTTTGATTAGTATTTATATGTTGAAAGTTTTGTTAGAAGGATAATGTAAATTTTTATTTATTAATGTACATTTTTCCATTTTCCTTCTGTTTTTTTCCCTCTGAGGAACAGTATTGGTTGTATGTTTCTATTTTCTGAAATATATTTGTTCTTGAAAAAATGCCTTCTTACTGACTTTATCATGAACTGAACATAGACATTGCATTAATTTTTTCTTTGTAGGATTGCAGTGTTCAAATGATTAATTTTCATTTTATAAAATTGGAATTATTGATGTTAATATTGCGAAATTCTAGACCTCCATTATTTTGACGTAGGTTTCTGTATGCATGCTAGAAATTGGCCCTCAATCATCATCCTGATTGGATGGGTATACTATCAATATATTAAGATTTACAGGCCAACATTATAATTAATTTGTGTAGTGTATATATATATATATATAATGGTATATATATATATATATTATAACACGCCCACCTCCTACCTTCCAGCCGGTGGCGATGAAGCGTGAAACTATGAATGCTCGTGAAGCGAGCTTTGAATTCTCAGGAAGCAGGATCTTTCGGGTATGAGAAAAGTCTGAACCCTTGACACAATGAATGATATAAAAATTCTGGTAAAATGAGCATATATTCAGTAAACAAATTACACAGTGACACAAATATACAATAAGTATGTACTTTACGTAGATGGTCACTGCAAAGAAAACAGAAACAAAAAGAACAGAAATAACACAACCATAAGAGAATGTATAGGCGTCACCTTGACTGCCTGATTACTTCAATACGCACTATTCTCAATACTTTTGCTTTGACCTCCTTCTCAATTATTTCGTGTACCTCATTTAACTGTTGTTAATCTAAAGTTTTCTCCGTGCACGGCCCTTTAAGTGATTCTCTACAATTATTCTATTATAAGACTTCACAGAGGTCAGCCTTGAGCTGCGCATTTATTACAATGCCGTTAACTCTAACACAAGAATAAATGTGACACACACGTCACTAAATCATACCCTTTACAAAAATTATAGCAACTGATTATCCCTGACATCATACAATGGAAACAATATTTTCAATAAGATTACTTTTACATTACATGAAAAATTATAATTTACTTTAGAAAAGTTGTACAAGGTATGGCATTCAAACGAATTTACTGGTGCGTACAGCGAATGAAATCAAAACTGCCGCTCATACGTTCGAAATATTTTCCCAGTAATTATTTGTAACTTTCACCTATTTTAGGACGCTACGCCTGGTGTTTAAAGCTACACAGTTTCCCAACAAATTGTCGCATAGAAGTTGCCAGTTCTTTCCAAACCTTTCTCTCGTCCTCGGGCTCGTACCATCCACGGATTGGTCCAAGTCGTTCTCGCCTACGCTTGAGTGTTGGAGTCGTCCTTCTGCCGCCTGCCGCGTACCCGTTGCTCGCGCTACCAGTTTTAAATAACTAACGTGCTTGAATTGACTACTTCTAGCACTCGGCCGACATACCACACTTTGAGCGTGCGTGGTCGTGGCGTACAAAATTAAATACTGGATTTCGTTCAGAGTCCTTCTGCGCGAATTTACTTCGATTATGAAACTATTTCAAGTTCGAGCAGTCACATCGCTTGCTTACTCGCGTAATGTTAATGCAAATACTGTACATGCACTTTGCTTCTGAATTCTATCACTTATTACCGCGTTTCTTAAATCAGCTTTACTTAAGCAAGTAAAATTATACTCCTGCACTAACCAGTTACTACCGCTGAAGAATTTAGTTGAGTCGCCGTCGCTGTCGAAGTCGTAAGAGAGCTCTACCAAAGTGCGTCGCGGTATTTATGCGACTCCGCCTGGGGAAGAATTTCTGGAGGGGTGAATTTTCTCCTCCACGCCCTCTCGAGAAAATATTATCCGCTAACTTTGGACATCGAAGTGCGAAAACCTGCGGGTAGATGTCGCCTTCTCGGACCATCGCTCCGCCTCGTACCCTATTTCTCAGTTCTTTGGTCTTTTCTAGTAGCTTATGGTGGCGTTACGGGTTTGTATAACTCCGTGACGTCACTATATATATATATATATATATATATATATATATATATATATGAAGGTAGTTTCATTAAAAGTAAGTGTCTGGAAATTTGCTTAACCCTACAAATTAATTGTAATGTAAGCCTGTAAATATATAATTACAAAACAAATACAAATTTATTTTAAAAATATCTATATATCCATCGAATTTCCAATTTTATTTCACGTATTTTTTAAAAAATCAAAACGATAATTATCAAGAGTCATAATTGAATTCTGGCTTCTCCACAAAAAAATATAAATTACTTATTCAACATCCTGAAAAAGTATTTATACCTGAACAGTAAGTAAACACACATAAAAAATATTAATTGCCATTAAATAACGTAGCACATTAGTCCTAAACACTAAATATTACTGACTCCCATGTTAAAAAACTGTAATGTAACATTTACTCACTAATTTCACTTAGGAACTGAGTTTCATTCAAAGAAAACATCTAAATAAAATATTGCAAGTTCAGAGGTCATAATTGCATACCTGAAACCTGTAGTAATGGATGTATGTTTCACTCATATTAACTCATTAAAAGCATATTCACTTAATTCACTAAGCAACCATATTTCATCTGAACAGAAAAACCAAAGCACTGATAGGAACAGCTGACAATAATATGAGTAACGTTGAAATAAATTAATAGTAAATTGCATTAATTTGTACTCTTAGCTATTTTTTTTTCTTTTTGCTTTGAGGCAGGAGTTTTTAATTTTTGGGCACATCTGCAATCTTGAAGTACATGCAATAGTATAGTGCTTAATATGTATATATTTTAAGTCACAAGTGTATCACTATCATATTGAACCCATTAATGCTTATTCACTTATTTCACTTTGCAACCATACTTGAACCAAACAGACAAAATCAAGCTGTCGGTAAAAACTGAAAATGAGAGAATTTTTTTATGAAATGAAATTGTCTTAAATTCCCAATCCAGTGATTTCCAGCTCCCACATTCTCCAAATCACAGGGAGGACCAACACGTACTCTTAATTTGATTGTGGGTGGCTGTTTCAAGGAGTCTGTTGGTTAAGGTTCAGTTTCTGCAATATCGACAATTCTGTATAACCTTCTTCCACTGAATTTTTCCACATTTCTGTCATGACATGGTAATACTGCAACATTTTTTTTGTAGATTCCTTTTATTATCATTTGTTGATTAAAAAATCCAGGGTTGTACAAGGTCTCTGTAATATAGAAAGAAAAAGTACTAATCTCCGAATAAAAGAAGAATGTGGTTGACAGTTCGGTGTGGAGGGGGGCGGCGTTGCCGCGTAATGCGTGCTCTATCACGTGCTTTGAACAATAAGACGAACAGCTGAGATAAATCGGGAAAAATCATATACCTTTACACAATACTCGCGAGCCTGGCCTTTCAGAGGAACTCCCCGGTCGGATTTTCTTTCCTTTACGGAATGAATCCTCGGCCGCGTTTGTCACTTACTTCTGACACGTCAAATTAATGACAGCACTAACAAAACGATAACAAAACACCAACAACAATAACAAAGATAAAAAATACAACACTAACAACTAATCTAACAGAACACGCTTCTCTGAATTCCCGCTCTCACAATACATTTGAACATTGTAAGCGTAACACACGTCGACGCTCAGCCGATAAACTGCAGCACTCCGGATACACGATTCATTTCGCAGTTCAAACGTGACAACATCGGGCAAGTGGCGATACTTCTGATTCGCTGTTGCCTAGGTTACGGAGCTGACGTCACCATGTTACCGGGAACTTTTCTTGAACGATAGATTGAAGAAATGCGGGCGGAGTGGGGGTAGTAGTTACAAAGTCAGCCACTAGAGTATTTACAGTAATGACAACCTCTGGAAAATAAAAGTCAAATCTACTACGTGAGCGGCGAGGCCATCGATCTGGGTAGGCAACAGCAGGGAAACTAGATATGCGTTTTAGGTACCTCCCTTGAAGGACCTGGACCTGCCTCAGCCATTTCTTTAGATAATGGTAATAAAACTGAACAGAAGTTCTCGACTATGAAAGCAACTAGCTCCGATTAGCTTCTGTTTCGCGCCAACCGAGTTTTAATGCTTGGAATATTGTCATCAGTGCTCGCTGCGAGCTTTGATGCCTTCAACTGTTTATTGCTCATGGGAGGGGGAAGCAAGGTCATCGTTCAAGAAAAGTTGCGCGAGTAGTAATTATAATTCCAACAGACACATTTATGTGGTCTAATTCTTATGGCATGCAATAAGTCAATGATATTGTGACATAATAGCTTACCCCTTACAATTTTCGCTGCTTTGGATATGACGCTGCTCTCAGGAAGTTTTCTTTTCGATAATTTTTTCCGCTCTTGCTCACTTTCAGAAGAATTTTCCCCACTCAAAGGCCCACATTTTCTGCTTAACTGGAGAGTTGTTTCTCGTATTACAAGACACTAATGATAATACCACCCACAATATACAATATTACTTCCTCTCGGAAACAAATCGCTCACTGGAAAAGCAATGTAATTGCTTTTAAATAAGAAATGCGGGATCGAGCTCGTTCGCGTGAGCTCTCAACACAGTTTTGTCGCTTAGACGGCTGGAGTTGGCACACATTAATTTTGACAGCATACATGCCGATCTCCGGCGAAGAAAACGTCCGTAACGGATATACTTCCATTACATTGGGAATTTAAGTTGAGGTTGGCCCCTTCCTCCTCCAACTTATTTTCTGATTAAAAGTGCCTAAGCCAATGTAGTAAATTTGGCGGGTGGTTTACGGGAGGTTGGTATTGCGGGTCACATCTTAATCATGGAAATATAACATGGTGTTATTTCCACCATGATCTTAATGTGAAATTAATCTAAGCAGCGGTCATGTACGTCAGAGCACGGCTGTCTCTAGTATATACTCTCTGGACTCTAGTAACGTCTCTGCCATGGTGAAAAAAAATACCATGATTTCCACCATGGTCTCTGCTAGAGACGGTCGTGGTCCGAGTGAGGCTCGGCCACAATGTGCTTGGCACTCAGACAAGTATAAATTAAATGTAGAAGAAGATTTTCCTGCCTGAAACATATTAGTTGATAGAAGATATGATAATTTATCAGAAAAAATAGAATTATACATAATTGTAAATAATAATGAAAACAATTAAGAACTTTTCTTCTATAACTTAATTATTTTCGATTTCTGAAGGTAGATTTGCATTTTTCAATTTTTGTTTTTATATTTTTGTTTTATACTAATTTAATTTTGTGTGCGAATAATATTTAAAATGTCAAATATGGTTTGTTTAAACAATGTGTACAAAATTATAATAACGCTAAAATTATATTTCATTCACCTTAAATATCTCATTCAAAACATTCATTATGAAAATAACTTGATAAGTGCATTAACAGGAGTTTTTAGGCTACATAACACCGTTTTGCAAAGTCCCAATAAATGTTGGTGAATTACAGTTTCTTTTCTTCCTTTCCTTTCTTCAAGAAACCGCCGTGCCGGAAGATCCTGGTAATGTTTTGCAGAATGCTCTTGTAAACTATTGTTACAAGCATTAAAAATGTAATTTGCTAATAGCAGCCAATACATTACTGATTACTGAAAATGTACTTTTACGTTTATTAAATTTCTGTACAAAGAATAGTTCTTTCGTATCAAACTCGTCATGGCATGTTCGAATCATCAGTGGATTGAATTCGTAGTATTTAGTTCGTTTTGTTTCTCGGCCAACTGGAGGGGATGGAGAGATCGTGGTAACTTCCACTGCAGATAGTATACTCTCTGTACCACTGTGAGAACAGCAGTGCGGCTGGAATAGATGAATTGCCAGTAGTGCGAGAAATACATGTCAAGGCACGATGGTGTGTACTTGTCGACCTTCCGAGACTGACTTGGCGTATTCTTTCAAGAGGATGGTGACGTGTTTATTTTTGGTAGCATATGTGGTATCTCTGTCTCTTTTCACCACTACGAGGGAGTGGCAAGCCAACGAACCCGATTAAAGGACATGTTTATTTCGACGAGAAGGTTGGTGCTTGATAAAACGGGATCTGTTTACCAGAAAATCTGTGCTAGACGTATGTAAAAAAATATAACATGTAAAATTATGTTAAACTATTATATTATCGTCGTGTTATTTGCTACGTATGTTCCAGAAATGTCAACGAAAACTAAAGATAAAGAACATGCGAGTATTACTAGTATCCATGCTGGATTAATTGATGAAGTACATGACATTCCAATTTTTTCCTTTTCCACCCAATGAATGAAATAAAGTAAAAAGTTTAATGGAAACATTGCGGGTAATTATCGAAAGTGTTATGTTCAATAATAACTTATTGACTAATGTTATCTTTTGTAAGTTACTTTTTATTAAATGTAAAGGTATATGGAACTAACGTATATGATAATGATTTAGGATCCAGAAAAATATTTTGATGTACCACCAATTGATGTGTTGTGGATAAAAGGGAGAGAAAATGGTAATTACTACTATTCCTTTGGTGGCTGTCATCGATATATTGCACATCAGAGGCTTGGCAGACAAACAATAAGAGCGAAACTTGTTTCTTCAACTGTCAATGATCTTAAAACTTACCTGGGAGCATCTACACCTGATCTCAAGTGATTCTTCTGCAGCTGGTGAAGGAATCATTTTTATACAAGAAAATAAACAATTTTTTAAAAGTTTTTTTAAAATTTTTTATGGTGAATTTTCAAATATTTTATTTTTATATCCATGTAAGGGTGACTGGTTGACTCTTGTACTCAGGAATTTCATATTAAATCATAATGTAACAACTTTTCTTTGTTACTGTGTTTAAAAATTGGTTGTATTAAAAGGCAATCCATATGACCCTGATAAAATTGTTCTACTTTTGGGGTTCTTTTTTTGTTGTCATAATTACAAACCTCAGCCTCAACCTCTTACAAACCTCATAATTACAATTCTAAATATGAAATTCTGTTGAACACTTATTGGCTGGTAAGCTAATTGAAGTGTAGATTGTTAATGGAGCAAAAATCACAATTCTGACCCAACAATGATGGATTTTCTCTGAGACTTGCAAATTTTGTTTGGGTAATATGCAATTGAAATAATTTTTTTATAATTTAATTTTAATTAATTTAGTGTAAATAGAATAATTTGAATTCCGTAAGTTCAGTTTCTCCACCAATTTGAATCAAACTGTTCAATTTGCTGAGGCACAAGGTCCTGATAAATTTGCCAATAATAACATTCTGGAGAAATGAAAACAGGACCATAATAGTACACACTTTTGTTGTTTAATTGAAAATTTAAAAAACCTTCATTGAAAAACCTGGATATATTTTGTAGTTGAAAATATGTACACGGGATATAGCATCTGTAAATCCAGTTTTACTCACAAAATCAAGTTAAAAACTCATTACTCACATTGACTCTGTTTTTCACAACTTATTGCTCATACCCTACTAGGACAGTTATCAAACTTACCCAAAACCTTAATAAATAAACTGTATTTTGTGCTACAAAAATGCATTGAAAACATTAATATATAACTACACCTTCCAAAAAATTGTAAGAAATTTATTTTACAGTAAAAACTTATAAACAAATACAAACAAAACTTGACAGTAATGATAAAATCAAAAATACTATCATGTAAATGCAATACTTCATTCTGCATGGAAATAAATTAGTAAATTACATTTTGCAATTACTACATTGCAGTTGTTACAACTGGAATTGCTACATTGCAAAATAATACAATATCAATTTGATTAAACAAAACTAAAAATCCAATAATTTAATTTAAGGAAAAAATTTTAAATTAAAGGAAATTTTAAAAAAATTGCACTAACTACAGTGCAAATGTACCTGTAATTTATTTTAAAATCTTACTTTTCTTAGTCTATAATTTTCTAAAAGTTATCCTGAGGATTAAAATACCATCAAATTTACTGATGCAGTAACTTAAGTTGAGGCATTTTTCCTCATCTGATTTGTAATATCTGCCTAGGGCAGAGGTAATATTTTTAATGAAAGATCTCAACATAACCTCAATATTCTAATTTGAACACGTTTCTGGTTCTAATATTTACATTTTGTTTCATTTGACATACAAAGACAGCAACACGTTAATTTCATTTTGTGCTTTCAAGGACATTAAAATAGGGTATAGATACAATAGCAATTTAACAATATTCACTTCTTTTTAACAAGTACAACTGTTATGCTAATGAAGGAAGAAGAAATAAAAATAAACTTATTACATGGTATTTACCCTAGAGTTACGTACATCATAATCTCCAGTCAGTGAAACTGTATACTATCAAAGATATATTAAGGGATAGACTTAATACAATCAAGGAACACTGCTATTAGTAACTTTTGTATCAAATTTCTTTTTAGAACGCCTAAACATTGTTTTTATATCATATTCTGGTCTATAAGCAGGTAATTTTGTGGCTGCAGAATCACCATAGCCAACACCATTTGGAAGTTTATTGTAACTAGTCTTCACAAAGTACGGTTCATAAGTTTGTTGTGATGGAGCTGATGGTTTAGGCCCAGTTTTTTCTCTGTGGAAAGAACTGTTGGTACCCGCTGAAATCAAGAAATTAATTTGGTGAAATGAAATAATATTGAATACACATAGGAATTGTTTTCAAAACAATCATGTAATGATAAAGGTATCTTCAAATTTACTGGAATAAACATTGCATCTTAATGGGTAGAGGATGCATATAAAAAAAAAATTTGGGAAGAACATTACATTTTTCATGAAAATTAAAGAACATGGCATTGAAAAATGAAATTGAATATCAGATAGAAAACTTCAAAATCCGCAGGAAAATTCTCCAAAGCTGCAATATCACTATTTTAGTACGTTCTCATATGACAAACCTGGAAAGTTAGCAATTTTGTTTTGAGAGGCTTAAGTAGAAATGATGAATGATTAAATAATATATAAGAAAATGGATTTTATTTTATTAGTTTTGAAACTTCAATCTCAATTCAAGTACGGAGATTTTCCAAATTACAGTAACTTTCCAAAATTATAAATAATTTTTGTTATCTGCAATACATATTTAGATAACTTGTTTTAGACTTGCACATTTCACTTCTGCAAAAAAATTAAAAGTGGTTTCTGACAAGTGGAATAACTCACCATTCTGATATCTACTTTGTTTCTGTCTTAAATGCACAGGAATGTCACCTTCTTTCACATTCAGCAGTTGAGTGTTCGTTACTTCACAATCAATTTGCATCATAGTCACATGGTTTGGAGGGGCTGCCATTGATTCTGCCACAACAAAAACAATTAATTGAAAAATCATTTTACATTTATGAACATTAACTCACGCCATCATTTGATGTATATCAAATAAAACTTTCTTAAAAATTACAATATCTTATATGTTATGAAAGCTTACAGATACCATATGGTACCAATTGACTCTGTATTTTTGATAAGCTAAGACTTTATCCAGGCTTTGAAATTGGAGCTGGAGTAAAAATCATTTACTGGAATTTATCCACATATCGAATTTTTAAATTAAATTTTTATTTTTTACTGAAAACTTTGAGATTGTTTCATTACTTTACTTAAATCAATTCCTTTTATTAAACAACTCACTTGTTTATAACACCTAAAGCACATAACCTTACTTTCAACATGAACATTCAGTCATATGCATTTATTATTTCCACACTCAACAAAGATCTTCTTGAAGCCTATCAACACATTGCATCCTTAGAGAATGAGAACAAGAGGCTAAAAGAGGAACTATTGCATGAACACAGAAACCACTGGACTACAGGTATCACAAACAAAATGTCCAGTTGGCGTCCATACAAGTTTTCCTCCTCCCAACTTCTCTTCCCAAAACCGTTTTGCACCTTTAGCCAACACATACACGAAACCAGCATCCCTCACAACCGAAACAATGCCTCCCAAAAACTCATGTTGCTGACAAAACTCAACAAACAAAATGTGGCGATGTGAGCAACGCACAGAAAACAAACACTCTCTCAAGAAAACCAAAGGTAATTATACTTGCCGACAGACACGGTAGGCACATGTCCTCCCTGCTGAGAGAGAAACTCCCTTCTCATGAGGTACTAGGGTTTTTTAATGCCAAATTGGCAAATTAGCAGATGTGACAAGTGAAATTGACAGTCATACATCTGATTTCACAATTAGGGACACGGTATGTCATTGGTGGGGTCAATCACATTTATCAAGGTGCCTCAATTAATGTACAAGAAAACTTTAAAAAACTCAATGAGGTCACCAAGAAAACCAATGTAATCATGACGACCCTGCCGCTCAGACATGTCACCACAGAATACAACACTAAAATCCACCAAACAAACAAGGAAATCATATTCCTTGCTAGAAACACGCGAATTAAAATTGCAGACCTTAGATCCTTAGACAGAACAAATTTTACTCGCCATGGTCTGCCTCTTTCCATAAAAGGGAAACACAATTTTTCTACACTCCTCAAATCTCTCATTTCTCATTTCTTCACCTCCATCTTCCATGACACAAACTTACAAATCTGCCATCTCCATCACTCTCACCCCTTCTCCCCCTCCTAAACCTCATTCCCTCTTAGTCACTCCTCGTGGACCTTGTCAGTCTTCCCAACTCCTTGCTTCCATTGGGGTTTCCACGCCTCGTCAACCTTCCCAACCTCCCATTATGGCTTCCACACCATCGCCACAACAATCACACATTACTTCTTACAACTTCAGGCAAATACGTAAGAAGACACCCCTTGACATTTAGCAATTAAGACAATACACCTGTCATACAAATGGTAATTACTGCATTAACATCATTATTTAAATAAATATTTTTTTTCATCCTTGATGCTTGGTGTATTTGTTTAGAAACAGTTAGGCAATAGAAATAATTTATTCTGGAATTTAAACTTGAGAATCCAATTTGATTGTTTTATCTATGACACCAACAACTAAATATTGCTCCCATTTGGGCATTAATGTGAGCTTCATAATGAAGCTCGTGTTCATATGGATTCATAATACACTCTTTAGCCAGGAATATAAAAAGAAAATTAACAAAATTTTTAAAACATCACTGCAAACATTACAACTATTAACTCAAAACAGATTTATAATGATTGATACAAACCATTTTGAATAACACAACAACCATATTATAAACATTAAATGTAAAGCTTCAACAATGCTTGATGCTCATGCCAAATCAAAACTAGTGGAGATACAATGGCACATCTTTCTTGTATTATTAGAAGTTATTTAATATTATATTTCCTACCAATACTTCAGCCATCACTAAAAACATTAACAATGATTCATAATTACACAAAAATGATTAATATTTGTTTCTCCCAAGTATTATAACAGCAAATAAAATTAGAAGTGTACTTATAATAGTATAGTATAATATAATATAATATAATATAATAGTATAGTTTAATATAATAGTATAGTATAGTACAATATAATATAATAGTTTCCTTTTTTTATTTTTCCAATACCACTCAAATTTTTGTGGATAAATTAATGTTTTGAAACAAACGTACATAACAATAATCAAGGACCTATAATTTGAAGAACATATGGATAAACCCTGGATAAATCATG
Source organism: Teleogryllus oceanicus (assembly GCA_964035755.1). Classification (NCBI taxonomy): domain Eukaryota; kingdom Metazoa; phylum Arthropoda; class Insecta; order Orthoptera; family Gryllidae; genus Teleogryllus; species Teleogryllus oceanicus. The sequence goes on from CAXIVR010000003.1 coordinate 94,595,056, forward strand.
AGGTAAAGAGAAAATTGAAAATCAAATGTTGAGTCTGGAATAGATATAGGAATTCTGAATAAGACACAGGCTGATAGACATTTCAAACCACCTTTTCTATGACATGAAAATGCAGCAAAACTAATGAAGAACAATATATACAACAAGGTGGTAAGAATTTGTACTTGTACTTCAAGAAGCAAACTGCATGAATAAGTGGACCTCTAAATAACATCGAGGTAGTAATGAGTACTGATCCTAGTGCATTCGCAGAACATTTTAGAAAATGTCTACTAGTCTGTCTAATAGTCTACTTTAAGGTAGTGTACACAACAAGCAAACCCTTTAATCTAACACCCTTTGTTTAGATATAATGAAGTACTTGAAAACAAGTTGTTTACAAATATCGAAACACCTTAGATCTTTCACAATCTTAATGCACACTCTGCTGAAGGTCTCGGCAGCTTTGCAGCAATACATTTGAAAAATTGCACGATTGCGGGCATCTCTATGAAATGATCTGTAGATACTAGCAAGCTACTGATTACTGGGGAAGGGACCATCCTCACACCTATTTCAAAAAGGGTGACTAAAATACTGAAGGACTACAGGTCTATAAGTCTACACAGCAGTGTTTGTAAGGTTAAGGAAAACAATTGCCAATACAATTTGTGATTATGCTCAAAGAAACAAGATAATCCAAGAGAAACGGTTTTGTTCCTGGATTGTTCTATCACTAGTTTACTAACTTCACTTAATATTTTGATAAAAGCAGTGGATGTTTTATACCTGAATTATGCCACGGCATGGGTGTTTGATCCATAAGTTACACTCCCAGACAATACTAGGGAAACTTATCGTGGATGAGAGAGTACTTGCTTCCTCTTAGTTCTCCGTATTGCTAAAAATAACCCCAAACTACTCTAACTCAATCAATTGTCACATCTTGAATGAGACTTTCAAGCAATATAACTTGCAAGTCCTTGGAAATGGAAATTTCAAATGGGAAAGTGAGGTATATGCTGTCACGCAGTAGGGAAAACAACCCTTAAGGAGGGCAATTTCAATCTTACATTCATCTACGGTGATGAAGATTTTTTTTGGCGCACATAAGAGTCATAACTGAACATGCTAACAGAGTCTGGTCACCATAGTTTGAGAAGAAAAAGGAAAAGATTTAGAAAGAGTACAAAGGACAACAATTAAGATCTCTAAAGCCATTCAATATCTGCCATACCATGAGAGAGGTAAGAATATGACATTAATAACTTGAGAGATAAGTAACAAAAGGGATGTGACATAACTGAAACAAATAAAATGTTGAATAGATGTACCCTCTTTTGAAAATTTGTTCAAAACAGACTGGATTTTAAGGATATTCCACGAAGTAGAAGATGGAAAGAATCAAAACTAATCCCAGAACACATTTCATCATTCAACACAATTGTGAATTTACTCTTCAGCAGAAAGTATATTATTTTATTTCGCCAAACTTCAAATTTTTATTATAAAAGATTTCTGTCTTTCTGGATTTTGAGAAGAAATTTAACAATAATAGTAATAATAATAATAATAATAATAATAATAATAATAATAATAATAATAATAATAATAACATAATTTAAAAAAAAGGGGAAAAGTATTTATTATACACATATGATAGATGATACTCTAATTTAAAAAATCTAAAACAAAATCCAAGCAGTTACAATTATGCATCAAATACACATTAAAGCATTACAGAAAAAAAAATTTTTAATACCAGCATACTGCATACTTCCCCTAAAAAAAAATTATTATAATGAAAGATTGCTCAAATCCATCGCAGCCAAGTAACATATTCAAATGTACTTGCCAACCACACTGCTAGAGTTGCCTACCAAACAGATGCAAATGGCACATGTGAAACGATCATTGTATGAGACGTTTCACGACATGTTTATTGCCATAATGTAACCATTTTCAATTCCCTTGGTAGATGTCTAACATTTATTCTGAAACTTCTGTACATAGATAAAATTTAATATTTTGCTGTAAGCTAACAGGGTCAAAATAGTTGGAATCAACTAATGTAAATAGTTGCTTTGCATGAGCAAGGGCTGTTTTGCGGAGACTTGCAATCTTCTTAGTCAAGATATTCCTACGTTTAAAAAATCCTTTTGTGATAATATGATAAAGATTTTACTTACCGTTGAAAGGAAGAGCAGGTAATAGAAGTGACATCTTAGGGCGCAAAGTTTTGTTATGAGCGAGAGCAGGCAGTAACAAATGATCTACTGAAAAAGACACTACATAAAATGTGTCATCACGGCGATGAATTGCCTCAAACAAGGCCGAATGACTGTATGCAGGTCTTCCCCATACTTCAACTTCATGGGCATCTTGTTTGCCAACATCATTATTTACAGGGGTCACAGAATTTCCACTACTGCTACCAACCCATGGAGATGTTCTTAATTTTGACATACTAAAAATATAGAAAAGGTGAATTAACACTTTTATTTGGAATATAAAATATAATACACTTTTTGGAATTTTAGAAACTTACTGTCTTTGTTTCCTCTTGGTTAGTTTTGTTTTTTCTAGAGGAATAGGTGCATTAGTTGTCACAGAATGAGTAATCCCATGATTTTCTTTTCTTTTCCCCTCTTTGGAGTCTTGATTGTTATTGTCTCTATCAGCACCTATCCATCTTCTAAGCTCACTATCTAATCTATATACAGAACAGGAGTTTTAAAATTTTTTTTTGCATAAAATTTGAAAAGATTATTTCAACAAGTAGACTTAGTTATGAAAATATAACATGAAAAACAATGTACTTATATTGAAAAGAAAGGGTCAGCAAGTCAAATCACAAACTAGCAATGCTACAGATTGGCGTAGACTTTCTCAAGCTTGTTAGTTTACTAATCTTTTTTTAAGTCTAGGCCAGCTTTTCTGTACTGCTCCACCGACTTTCCAGGTTTTACTCATCAACACCAAAACAAAATTTTGTCACATTTTCTCAATTTTTTAGTTCCCTAAGAGTAGAGTCAAATTGTGTTTTTAAGAATATTACAGAATAGTAAAACAGTCTTATATGCAATCTTTCATTGAAAATTTGGAGCCACTCTTGAGAAAATGTTTTTTGAAGGTTTGGATGCACATTTGGAGCTCATTTTCATAAAAAAGTTTTGTTTCTGAGAAACTTCATACGAAATTTTTTGAAGCACTTGTGTTCACAAATGCAATAATGTTAAAAAAATTAAAAGTCAAAAGAATAAATTAACATGACATTAATAACATTTTATTCAGTACATTTAGCACTATCTGAACAAAAAAAATTTAAAGTAAAAATTTGGAGTGTTTTTTGAGAAAATGTCGTTCAAGGGTTTCTGAAAATGCAGAATTTTGAGCTCTTTTTCACAGTGAAGAATCAAGTTTTTGAGAAACTTTATAAAACATTATATTAAGCCCTTGTACTCGCAAATGAAATAAAGTATACAAATAGCTGGTAATAACGCACAAGATTTACAAAAATACATTCATTTAAAACATCAAAACAAAAAAAATACATCAAAATGGTCATGTCATGATATTCAGTACATGTAGCACTAGCCGCACAAAAAATTCCAAGAAAAATTTTTACCAAGCTAAATATTTACATGATAATTACCTAATTGACTCAGTCTGGTTTATATACATGGGACAAGTTGAATGTGATGATGAATTTACTCCAAAAGCAACTTCTACTCCAGATGGAAGCTCAGGATCTGTTGCCCAAAGTAAAGTTCGCCCACTTCGTGAACCAGGAGTTTGTGAAAAAACTGATGGATTACTTAGGGGAACAGACTTCCCTGTGCCTCTGGGCAGGAATCCACTACATAAACATACAGGCAAAGTGCATTAAACTCACAAAAACAAATTTTCTGTATCCTTCGCTAGAATCTTCCTTATTGTTACATACCCCAGCGATGTAAGATTTAAAGAAACCATAAATAGAACCATAAGCAGTGCAGTGGCTTTTTTTGCACTGGAAACTAAAACAGTTGAACCTTTCCAGTTAATGTTATCTTCGTACAATGCTAAGCGTTCTTTCAGTGCTGAATTTTCCTGGGGAAAACCAACACAAAACAACATGAAACATAAAAGTCACAATACAAACATAAGTTGAAAGAGAAACATTGATAATTTTTTTCTCCCGAAAGAAAAATTAATTTCATTTTCATAAATACTTTATCACATTAAGGGAAAACCAATATTTGAAGAATTCTGGTTAATGCACAATGAAAAACTCAAGCATGCAAAGTAAAAGCTGTAGAATGAGAGAAGTCATTAGAATGCTGTAGAGAGAGAAGTCATTAGAATGAAAAAGACTATCCAGGAAGAAAAAATAACCTAAAAGAAAAAAATACAGAAAAGTATTTTAACAGAGAAATCATTAATGTACGGAGTAAAGCAAAAGTAAACACAAAAAGAATAAGTGAAAAGGGAAGGTAAGGAGAAGAAGGGGTGAAAGGGAAGGCAAGGGCAAGGTAAAGAGGGTGAAGATTTGAGTGAAGGAAAATATACAGATGCATAGGACAGAACGAGAAAAATTTTTTTTTTAACGCATACATACCAACTTTAATTGAACATTTTCCTGTTGCAACTCTGTTATTTGCATTTCAAGAGATGTAACGTATTCTTTCTTTTTCTTGCGTGATAAACATGCTGATTCCCGGTTTTTTATCATACGTTGTTGCCGTTTCATTGCTTTCATCTACAGATAGAAGAAAATTTTAAAAGAATGAGGAATTTGATAATGTTAAAAACCTTGCAAATCTAAGCATATTACTTGGTTTAAATTTTTTCCTTGATTACCTCCAATTCTTGTCTTCCAGGAATAGATTTAAGATTACACTGATTAACAAATGTGATCTTTGACAGTTCTTGCTTAATAGTTGCATTTGTAGTCAACTGAGCTTGAGGTGGTTTATGACACATTGTGTTTTTTTTTAAATTTTTTTAGAAAATTAATACTTCGACTATGAAGAGAAAATTAAAAAGTGGCATTTCACAGCAAGTATTATATTTACCTGAAGTGGAATGTTCACTTTTCTTTGGTAATGTAGTACTTGGTAACTGTGGACTTTGTGTTATTTCTGGCTTTGGTTGAATTTTTATTCGTTTTGCCCCACCATTTGATGCCTGCGTTATCAGTACTTTGGAGCCATTATTGCCTTTCAAGGATGCAGTGTTTGGAGCATAAGGAACAATTTTTATAGGAGATACCACAATAACAGGTTCTACTACTGGGGAGGGCGTATTGGCACCAGAATTAGCAGCAATAACTGTGCCTGCAATGCTAATTCCATTTCCAAGATGAGAGTCAGGAGAATTTGGAGGGCTAAGACTGTCCTTCTCCTGAGGAGGTGTGATGGGTGGAGTTTCCAACACAAACTGAAAAAAAAAAATTAATATTAATCCTGATTTAAATGCAATATTTAGTTTTTAATTTTTTAATATTGAAAATTTTACCTTTGAATCAGAGAGCGCAACATCTTGCCAACCATCACTACTTGATGATTCAGGAGATGGAGGTAAAAACAAAAGTGGGGACGATGGTTCTAATTTTATTTCTTCTTTTATAGTACAATCTACACAAACATAAAATTAAATGCATCAAAATAAAACAATGCCCAAAATGTTCACAGTAATACTTTGCAGTAAAATTTCATTACCAGCATCTTCTGAGAAGTCTGTGGGTGTGTTGGGCCAAGGAAGGGTGTCCATGTCAACATCCAAGGTACCCAAGGGAAAATCATCCAGTGCTTCATCAGGTAACACTGAATCACCCAAAAAGTGGCCAGTATCATGATCCTCATCTCCCAGCAAGGGCATCTTGTTTGAAAAAAGCAGTTTAATAATGAAATAATATTCAATATAAATGGAAACATTTAAAAATATTAGAGCATGCAACTCATCAGGTGTAGATTTGAAGATACGTGGGTCCAGTGGATTTGCTCACCTTTCTAGGGTGGAAACAAACGTAAGAAAACAGGAATTGTTACTGAATTTGTTTATTCAATGGGGAAATCAGCGATATGTATTTTTATTTTCAAGGAAAAACTAATTCAAAATAATTCAATTACAAAACTGTCACTATTGTAGCAATTAATGGAGAAAGGCAAATACAGTAAAACGTCCCTGGCTTTACTTCTACCACCACTAGCAAAAGGTGAGCTCAACGAAACGTACGCATTGCAATGCAACATTGCGTGCAGAAACAAAACAAGGGGCCATCTCAGTATTTGCCCAATGGATCAGGGAAACTGGCCAAAAACTTTATGGAAACCGGAAGCCGAAGTACATTACTTGCTACTTAGAAATCACGCTGGCCAGATATAGGCACGCCGTGTGGAACATCGATATTGGCACTTTATGAGGCCAGTCCTTTAGGCCTGTGTCACACGGGCGTTGCGTTGACACGCGTTACGTAGTGCCGATGTCTGCGCACACTAGTCATTTAAAGAGCGTCGTAGATTAACACTATCTTTTGCGAAACGGCAAATGAGCGGCGTTGCCGACACGCGTTGTGCCCACAGGTCAAGCAAGATCTCACATACATAGTACATACATTGGTAATGCCTACGCTGGACGCTAGGGTAGCACCCACGGTGTAAGAAATGGTTTAAACCGTGGTAGCACCGAAACCAAGAAACTGCGCGTGACTCCATCTTATTACTTCTGAGGTGTTGTACATAACTGCAAGGCAAATGAGTTTTATTCTCATTCTGCTTTTAGAGTTACAAGTAATAATCGTAACAAACTGAAACATTAATAAAACAATGTAGGCTTTCATGGCTGGATATACTACTAAAAATACCTTCCGGCTGCATAGCCGTGGTCTATCGGACATTTTTTGTGCCCATTTAGGCTTTCACGGTTAGATATGCTATTAAAAATACCTTTCGGGCTGCATAGCTTGGTTAATTGATTGATTGATTGATTGATTGATTTATTCATGTTTCCGGGCGCGTCAACTGCTCTGGTCATTAGTTCCGTTAGTGTAGTGCATGCTTTTTCCTCGGGAGATGGCGGGATCTTCCCTCGCTGGATGGCGAGATCCGGCGCCGTCCTACCGTAGGCTATTGGAGTTTCCCCCTAACCAGGACACTCCCACCGCCCCAGCCGGGACAAGCTCTAAGTTCCCGACCGGTCTCCCGGGATGTGTGGTAGTGTAGTGCATGTTAGTGTAAGTGTGTGTGTAAGGGGAGAGGATAGGACAAGGAATGGGAAGGACAGATCGCGCGCAGTCCTTGGCCCATTTGACAGGGTACTGCTCTGGCATTCGCCTGGTGTTGATCGGAGAAACCACGGAAAACTACCGATCAGAGCAGCCGGCCGCTAGAATTCTCCTCCAGACAGCGACTGAATTCGACGTAGCTGAAAAGCTAGTGTCGAAAATCCTGCCGCCGTCAGGACTCGAACCTAGGACCTCCCGGTCAGAGGCGCTGCAGTGACATCAGTTGATACACTGAGCTACCGCTCCCGGCGCATAGCCTGGGGGTTTTTGGGCCCTTTGGCTTTGGCTAGATATCTATTAAAAATACCTCCCGGGCTGCATAGCCGTGGTATATCTGACATTTT